>JAVKLA010000084.1:17975957-17999661 GCA_034782735.1 Sagittarius serpentarius
TGCTTTTTCTCCCCCCCCCCCCCCCCCCCAAAGAAAAAAACCTAGAGCACGTGTTGTGGTTTAGCCAGTGTGTTGCAGTAGATACAACTGGGAGTATGTTTTCTCTGACTCCTGCGGTAACCAGACACCTGAAATGAAGCACATCTGCAGATCGTGTTACCTGAAATCGCAAGTAAAATAACTGGAATGGGCCAAACCTGAGTTACAGTTGCCACGCTTCAGAGTGAAAATACCATTTATTTTACCAAGTTTGGTTGTGTTACCCTGGGGGTGCTGTTTCTAATACCGTACCAGGTAACAGTAGATGTGACTGGTCTGCAAGCTCCGGCTGCCGGGCGGGCGCTGTGCCCTGTGCCCCGTGCCCTGAGCGTGCTGGGCTGCCGCAGGGCTGCACTGGGGCCCTGCCACTGGCTCCTGCCCTTCTCCAGGGCAGCTGCCCATTTCCAGCGCCTCCTTTTCTCCCTTTACAGGCGGTCACCGGTCCGGCAACGCCACGCAAGTGCTGGTGCTGACGTGACGCGGCAGCGGGCAGAGGCGCAGGGTGGAAGCCACCTCCACTGGCAGCAGCAGCAGCAGCAGAAGCCCAGCTCAGCTTCAGGTACTCGTGAAACTACACCCTGAGGGTGAGCTTTGAAGGTGGGGCACACCTGATGACTAGGTGTTACCGAAGGGCCTGGCCCCGACCCTGGCTGCGTGTTTCCTCTGCTGCTTTCTGTCAGTTCTGCTAACGGACCAAAGGAGCTCTTGTGACGCAGAAGTGACAGAAAAACAGCTCTACCAGAAAGTTGCTAGCTGTGGGTGAAGGGAGAGGGGTAAAATACATGAGGATGTTGCAGTGGAGGAGGGAGGAGTGTAGTGCAACATAAAAGTAATTTGCATAAAAGGAGAATTTACTGATAGAAGGTGTCGGGACAAACAATTTATAGACCTCGTTTACCAGCCTGTGAATTTGGGCTCTTAGGTTATTTCTGAGGAAGGTCTTGTGTAGACAAGCCTACAGACAATATAGATTAAGGAAATAGAGGAACCTGATCTTCTAGTGAGTCCAGCTTAATTTAGAGATGTGCATGTGCAGGTAACATCCATGTCGGAGCTGTGTCTGTATTTGTAAAGCATTGTTAAAACCTGTTGATAGAAAGTGTGATTTGTTTTTCCTTTCCAGTTTTTTGAACAGGTAGACTCTGATTTGCTTAAGGTCCGTCCTGGTTGACCCTTGCTTGTGCAAGCAGTCCAATGCATTTTGTATTTCTTTTTGATATCATAATTTCCAATGGTTGCCTTTGCGAAAAATGCATTTGTTTTTCTTTTGCTTCGTTTGAACTTACTAAAGAGATCTTAGTGTTAAAATCTTTAAATGATTGGTGCTTTATAATGCAGAGTCTGGAGGCGTGTGTAGGTGCCTTTATATACACTGAAGGCGCAGACAGGTATATCCTCTTGTGCCTGTTTCCCTCCTTTGCGCACTGAGCAGCTCAGCTGCAGGCACGGGTTCCCCTCTGCCTTTCCAGCTTTGGAGCTGAAACATGGGGCCGGCAGCTGGAAGCGATGACATTTTAAAATTGCCAGAGCAAGATTTGTGAGAAGGACGTATGTATGTGTGTCTGATAGAGCTGAATGTGTGATAGTGTTACCGATAGTCTTGTAAAATTACTTTGCTTAAGCAAACCTACGGAAGTAATTAACTGGATAGAAAATGAAGCAGAGTATATTCAAAAGCAGTAATTTCTGCAATGGAGTGTAATTATTTTTCCTTTTGCAAATATTTGTCCGCTTGATTAGTTTTTGCTCCATGGCTTTTTTTTTTTTAATCTCCCATTTCTTTAAACCATTGGGACATTAAAAAAAAAAAAATCATTTGCTGACCACTAATTTCATGTTCTTCCAAGCATAAAGAAGATACTGCTTCCTTCAGTGAGCAGTCTTAACCCAGAGCCCTTCTTTCCATTTATTAGTGATTGCATAATACAGTGTCTTCTTAAGTCTTAACTTCTCACATAATGAGAATAAAGATTAAATCTTTAAACTTTTTTTACTTAGTTGCCATGTTTTGGGCTTTCACGCAATATGCCAGTGTCTAGTTTCTGATCTCAGGCTAACTTTGCTTTGGAAAAGCTCCGTTAGCTTTAGTGTAATTCTTCTGATTTAAATCTGTTATGCTGGAATCAAGCCTTTAGGGTTTGTGTTTGTATTTTCATTGTTACATTTCCCTTTGCTGCTGCTGCTGCTTCGTTTGTGCCCACTTTCTCATGTTGAGTACTATGGAATTAATTGCAGATAAAGTTCAATGTAAGGGTTAGGATGTTAGCAATAGAGCTGGTGAGGTGGTGGTGGTTGTTGTTGGTTTTGTTTTTTACCTGGCCTGTGTCATTACGGGGTGAAATGGTTGTGAAATACATTGGATAGAATATTAGCTACAGATGAGACTGTCCTTTTATGCCTTGTTAAAATCTCTCTGAAGCCATGTTACTAGATAGGCTCGTTGCAACAATGTTTTTCAGGCATCAAAGTGACAACTGAGCCTATTACAGTTCAAAGTAGAACTAAATATTTTGTAGGGTAAATGAGCCATACCAAGAATCTACCTTGTAAATACGTGTAAAAAAATCTTATATGGAAGACGATAGTTTTAAAACCTCTTTTCTCAATGAGTAAATGTAGAGTGCACATTCTTTTCTTGCTCTTTAAGATGGTGCCTTTTAAAGGTGCTGTGTAAAAAGCCTATTTTAAACAAAAAAAAGTGTTCATTGTGTTCTATATTAAGCAATGATGTAGCCAGACTTGGATTGGGTAATTGTAGCTCTAAAGATGCTAGCGTGTCAGGAAATGAAATTGCTGTGAGGAGCTGACGTTTACTGACTGTGTAAGTGGGGAATGAAGGAAACTGAATATAACCTCTTGGAAGCATGAAAAAAATTTCCATAAACTTTAAAATAATTGAGTGCATGTTCTTCTAGACATGCAAATAAATACTACGTGCATTTGGAATGATACCTGTGTCAGACCGAAGAGGGCATTTTGCCCAGCCTCTTGCTGCCTCAGTATATTTTGGTGGACATTCATCCAGTTCATTTTAAAGCTCAGGAGTGGCAACAAGCCCTATTACCGCTAGACTGATTGATCACGTTACCTCTAATATGCACTATCTGCAAAATCAGCTGCATTTTCTTCACCTACAGACTTTAATATTGGCATATGCTAACACTTGAGTACTTGATTTTTGCATCTTCAGTGCTCTGATAATGTGAGTGTGTACATTATGTATTTGAAACTGGAAAGTGTGTGAGCAAAAAGTTTCGCTAATAATTATTTGTTAGTACTACTTTGGAAAACAGAAAATCTCCCTGTCCTCAGTAAGTTGCCCTTGGTTCTTATTTTCAGTACTTTCACACAAACAAATGTAATTCTTTCTTCATTCTGTTTTGTGCGCTAGCAGTTTACATTTGTTTTTAATTGAATTTTAGATTATATGTAATTTTTAAATGCTAGGAATGAACAGGTAAAAACTTATGGTCAAGGTTATTCATTGAGATAACTGTTGTTAAACACTAGTATTCTAAGACTTCATTATGAGACTTTATAATGACAGTGGACTGATTTCTCAACTGAATTTTTATTTCGAGAATTTCAGTCTCTTTTTTCCCCCCCCTTTTTGACTACTGCTGTTACAGTAGTACTTGGAGGCTCCAGCTGAATTGAGGATTACACTGAAAAATGAGAAAAGCCCAAGCTCTGGATCTTTATCCAGGAAATCTTTGGCTTCTGTCAGTCAGGTGATTTGCTGGAGCTGAGATCTCAGGGTTTTTTTTATCTTGAACACTAACGCAATGCCAGTGGTGCTGGGACATTCAGAACTTGCCATCTGTGACACCTGTTCTACGGGTATGTTTTGTATTTAACGTGTACCAAATAATGCTGCATTGGCCTGCGCAAGATGTACAGTAATCTGCCCTATAATACTGTGTCACCTCTAGTAAAGGTAAAAAATTGTACCAGTTCTCAGAGCAAGTATTTTGTCTAATTCTCGTGATGGAATTAAGAATATACCAGACTGAATACAGAAGTGTTTTAATTTTTCAGACCGTAGCACTGCGAAGGAGAAACTCTGCAAATTTTTCTCAATGACTCTATAGCCAACTGATGTAACAATGGTACTAATATTGGGACGCAGACTGAATAGAGAGGATAGTGGGATACGAGATTCCCCTGCAACCAAGCGGAAGGTTTTTGAAATGGACCCAAAATCGTTGTCAGGCCCTGAGTTTTTCGACTTCTCCTCGGGATCATCCCATGCTGAAAGCATTCTCCAGATCTTCAATGAATTTCGAGACAGCCGGTTGTTCACAGATGTTATTATCTGTGTGGAAGGAAGGGAGTTTCCCTGCCACCGAGCGGTTCTCTCAGCGTGCAGCAGCTACTTCAGAGCCATGTTCTGCAACGACCATAGAGAAAGCAGAGAGATGTTAGTGGAGATCAATGGCATTTTTGCTGAAGCTATGGATTGCTTTTTACAGTATGTGTACACTGGCAAGGTGAAAATCACTACAGAGAATGTGCAGTATCTCTTTGAAACATCAAGTCTCTTTCAGATTAGTGTTCTGCGTGACGCCTGCGCCAAGTTCCTGGAAGAACAGCTGGATCCTTGCAATTGCCTGGGAATCCAGCGCTTTGCAGATACACACTCACTCAAGACACTGTTCACCAAGTGCAGGAATTTTGCGCTGCAGACATTTGAGGATGTGTCTCAGCATGAAGAATTCCTTGAACTGGGGAAGGATGAGCTTATTGATTACATTTGCAGTGATGAACTGGTGATCAGTAAGGAAGAGATGGTGTTTGAAGCTGTCATGCGCTGGGTGTACCGGGCAGTTGAGTTGCGAAGACCAGTGTTACATGAACTTCTGACACATGTCAGGCTCCCGTTGCTACACCCAAACTACTTTGTTCAGACTGTGGAAGTGGACCAGCTGATTCAGAATTCCCCAGAGTGCTATCAGCTGCTGCATGAAGCCAGGCGATACCATATCCTTGGAAATGAGATGATGTCTCCCAGAACTAGGCCACGCAGGTGAGGGAATTTTTTTTTCCTTATTTTTGTAGTGGAAGGACATGGTTTGTACAGATGTTTGATACACACGTGCCCAGAAAAAAAAAGGTCTTGCAGAATATTTTATTTTGCATTCTGGAGCCACTACAGTTACGCTTCTGTACTTCCCCACAACACGTGAAGCTCCCACATGTCTTGAAAATGTACATAAGTGTGTCTTTTTGCACAGATCACTTCATTGCTGTTCAGGTAAGTGAAGTTATATTACCTTGCAAGTAAAATATTTTCTAAAGGTTAATGTTTGCAAGGTGAGATCTTAAGTTATGTCGTACAATAGCAGCATCTTGAAAAGAACTTGCTGTGCTATAGCAGGTAAACCATTCTGTTTCCTAGCCTCCTGTCTTTTTATAACAAAGTCATGTAAGTGTACGGCACACTATAAAGGATGTGGATGGGGATAGATATTCAGAGCATTCACTTGCTACATCACAAATACTGTACAAACGGAATAGTACAAGGCTTTGTAATAGACAATGGACAGCAGAACAACAGGTTCTTAACTGTAAAGAAACTAAATCTTGCATTTTTAAAGAGTTACGAAACAGTTCCTGAAGTATTTCATACTTATTCTGTGACATTTTAATTACTAAAGAGCAGCAATTCTGAATTATGTGTTACACAAATAGGTGACTGAAGTTGCAAGAAGAAATGAGGAAGAGTCCATTAGTGGCATCTATGAGCAATGGTGCTTACGATTTTTTTTTCCTGAAAAATATTTCCCAGCCTTACCTCCACATAATAGTTGACATGATAGTTTATTGTTAACTCTAGCCGATTTAAGCTGGAGTTATAAAATCATGTGTTATACTAAAGTGATGCAATGATCTGCTCTGGACAAACAGATTGTGTTAGGAGTTATTCTTTGTGTACTCTGTCATACGTGGTTGCTGTGCAATGACTGTGCAGGAAATCTGTTTCTTTTGGCATGTGTTAAAGGCTTGCTTACGGTGGGGGGTGGGGGGTGGAAATCCTTGGCAAGTATTTGCCCCATTAGCGGCTTTCCAGTCTTCGATCCTGGGGATTGATCCTGCTGAGAGAGAAGTTCTTAGACTCCTTGCAGCCCTGCTGCCAGGTTTTCAAAGCTGTACGCTGCCATGGAGGGTCTTTGGAAGCTTTTGGTTCATGGCGGTTTGGTTACCGGTGCAGTGGTAGTTTCAGAGGCATTTCATACCCTGAGCCTGGGCCCGAGGGAGGGACTGTGGGAATTCAGACCAAAGACCTTGTTTCATGAGCAGTTGGAGGAGGGCTATATCTTGTGGTATTTGGTGTGGTTTGTTGTATGTTAATTACCCAATTTGATAAAGAAAGCAAATACACTCAGACCTAACAGTTCTGTCAAAGTGCATGGGTGTATGTACTTGAGAATCTGAACAGCCTCAGTGTAGCATTCCAGTTTGTAAATGAAGTACCTTGCCTAATACAGGTGATTTCTGAAGCTGGTGGGGTGGTGTTGGTTTCGGATTTTGTGGGGTTTGTTGGTTTAACTGCTGAGCCTACTAAACTGCACTGTGAATTCGAGTAGGCAGGAACAAGAGAAGTAATTTGCAGAGAGAAAAACTGGCTGGCCTCCCAGCAGGAATTTTTTCCCCTTTTCTATATTACATTCATGGAATAGTTCTTTGTCATTTGTTTCTGTTGCCTGTTTGTTTCTGTTGCCTATAGCAAAAAGAGATCGTGTTTTAAAACAATTATCAGGTCCCCCTTCCCCCATGTTTTTATCACACCTTTTCTGGGGGGTTTGGGGAGGAGAGGACGCTGGAGAGCTCTTTTCCTTCTCTCTTGCCTTCCTTGTTTTTTACATAAACTGTTTCTAAAAGAAGACACGTTGCAGGATCAGAAATTCCCATGCCAGTGTTTTTGCTGAAGCTTCTGGAAATTAATTGCGATTCCTTGTATGGGTATGTATGCACCTACGGGTGAAGTGGGTTCTACCCTTTCTTTTTTTAAAGAACAGTATGGACTGCAATTTGCAGTTGACTTTTTTTTTTCTTTTTGAAGCTGGTGAAGAGTTACCTGAAGTAAATAAAAGTTTAAAATGTGGCATAACGGTTGCCTGCTTGCTCTTTTGCCACTAGGCATCATTGACAAATGCAGAAGGTCTTGTTGAAAGAGCTTTTCAGTTACATACTTGCAACGACATAGTGACATCTTGAGGTTGTCTCTCATGCACCTTTTTAAGTCTCTCTTGTCCCCTGCTGGTTGTGTTGCACAGCAAATCTCCAAGTCGAGATCAAGCAATGAGCAAAAATACATTTCCATATAGAAAACAATCCAGGTTCTTCCTACTGTATGCTTTGAATTACCTTCAGATTTTCATGTACTGGTGAATTCTTCAATCACACAGCTTCTGTTAAGCTGCCTGATAACAATATATTGAGTATTCTCTTTAGTTAGTTAGAATTGATTACATTTGTTCATTTTAACACATCCTTTTTGGTTGCCTTTAGAAAGCTTTAATGTAGTCCCTTATTTTTCCCCAAGGAGATGAGTTTTTATTTCACTTCACACTTCTGTCTGTTATCCCACTTACTACCCAAAAGTCAATTACCAGGGAAAAAAAATTTGTCTCCCAAACTTAAAGTTTTGGAATGTAATCTGTTCAAACAACTGAAAGTTCTTCTGTCCAGCTGATGCTCTGCTGGTTGGCTTTCTCACCTTGTCTAGAGGACTGCATCTACCTCAGGACCCTTTGGAAACCTGCTCTTGGGAATGCATGGGATTATATGACGCTATTGGTTGCCTTCCGCTCCCCCTTCTCTATTTTGTGCACCTCTTCCTGATGGGGGTGTGTCTCCTGGAATCTCTCTAGTGCCTGTTTTACCTCACCTCTGTTATTTTGCTCACACCCGTTTGTTCTGAGGGCTACAAAGAGGACTTTCTGTACCACTGATGGAGATCACAGCTTTTTCTCATCTCCATTCAAGTATATCCTTAGCTCTTTTCTGGAATTAGCCTTTGTCTGTATGTTCTTTTTGTGTACTCCTGCATTTTTAATTTACTTTTTTTTAAATTGATGTGCCCTCCATCATTTGCAAAAAATCTTCCAGAACTAACCTTAAAACCTATACAGTGCAAGACTCCTTCAAGAAAATGTGATCGAGAAAATGTTTCCTAACTGAAGAAAGGATATGCCTATATAGGTACTAAAATGTTGGGAAAATTTTTGATTTTCTGTGGGTTGGAAATACTGTAATAAATCATTCTTTTCTTTAAAGAGCAAAACTCCATCATAGCAATTCATAAAGAGCTCTCTCCGATCAAAGATTTTTGGTTCATTCAGTTTTAAAATAAAGATTGATAATCCGGTACAGTAAGCTTTCAGTAAGTAAGTGGAGGCCTTGATTCTAATATAGAAAGGAATCAACAGACAAACCTCTTTTGTACATATGGTTAGCTGATATATTTGGTCTTGCTTCTAAGGCAAATTATGAGATGAGTATCTTGCTTTTAAGGAAATTCCCTTCCTGGGTAATGCTTTGCTGGCATAGGAACTTCTTCTCTTATCCTTTGAGAGATTCTTTTCAGAGTTGTTCCTCAAAAAAGCAAAAAACAGTAACAGTAAATACATAGAAACAAGGAACGAGCATGACTTCAAAGCTGAGCAGCTGAAGAGAGTGTTTCTTCTGACTAGTTCAGGTGCGTAAGCATGCTTCCTCATATATGTATCTTCAATATATAATCTTATAGTACATTATCATTTAGCATTACCTTTGCCTATTTAAAATATTCTGAGTAGAAATACATATGGTATATTTAAATTACGGTGTGTGGTGACATGGACATAGAAGAGCTGACTGTTTTTATTCCTGATGTTTCAAAATGGGGAACGTGTCATCAGGATTTATAAGTTAATATGTGCATAAGCTCACACGTTAGGAAATTTGGGGACAGATCAAGCAACTTTTATCTCAAATGCCGTCATAAATCATATGTTTGGGTTTTTTTAGAGAGGACTGCAGTACTCAGCAATGGTATGAATGAGATGTCTATTCATATTGGGATCAAACTTAAAGCACAACACAACAAAAAGGCTTACCAAAAATAAAATCAATCTTGCATTCAGTTTTACTTAGTTAATAGACAGCAGTTCTTCAAATACATCAGTGCAGAATGCTTTAATCTGAAAATGCCTGGAAAAGAAAGGATTTTGACAAATGCTCACAAGAAATTATAAATTTGAGAGGAGGAACAAAAGTTGGTCATAGTGCGATTTGCACATCGAAGATGGTTGGTTGATTCTCTACGTTAAAATGTGGATTAACATAGAACGAGTTTTGTTATTGCTGTGAATATTCTATATGTATAATGCAGAAGCATCAGGTTAGTAGAATGAGAATGAGTGTGTAGAATAGAATTTAAAGTCTTATTTATGTATGTTGCAGACTATCTAACGCCTAGGTTCTTCACACTGAGTTTTAGTTTTTCTTTTAGGCTTTAATATTTATTTAAGCATTCCTTTAATGTTTCCTTCTATCACTACACTTGTTTTTCACTTTTTTAAACTGTGCATTGGCTCTAAGGTCTCTTTCTTTCCCCTTACTTTGGTGACAGTATGCCTTCAGCTGTTTTGGTTTTTTTTCCCCAGGAAATAACCTAAAACATTTTAAACTTTGAATATTTAAGCAATATAAAGTACTATGAATTCTGTAAAATTTGGGGCGGGGGGAACACACATGGGGGGGGACTGGGTTTCATTGTGAAATGTTGCTCATCTCATTGTCTCAGGGCTCGCTTGAACTCTGTTTCTGGTATCTCTGCATGCACAGTCAAAGGAAAAATATTAGAGTAAGGGCTTTCTGTATTCTTTTAATCATTTGATTTTTACATAGAACATTGTGCAGTGCAACTCCACCACTTACAAAGAACACCCATCAGTGTGGTAACCTGCTGTGTAATGAGACAGCTGGAAACAGTGAAAACCTCTGTTTGCTAAATGACTCTTTCTTCTTTTTTTCTTTTTTTCTTTGCTTAGAAGTTAATGCTAAATAGTAAATTTTCCAATTTTCACACAGTTTTGCAAGACAATGTTGTTTGGCCTCCGTGTACTAATATCTTCTACGTCTTAGTTTTCTGTGTTCACTTTTTTAGATCAACTGGTTATTCTGAGGTGATAGTTGTTGTTGGAGGCTGTGAACGAGTTGGAGGGTTTAATTTGCCATATACTGAGTGCTACGATCCTGTAACAGGAGAGTGGAAATCACTGGCTAAACTTCCAGAGTTTACCAAGTCTGAGTATGCAGTGTGTGCTCTACGGAATGATATTCTTGTTTCAGGTGAATAATCCTAAAAAATTTAAGATTTCTTTCTTTCCTGTGTTGTGTGGGTTTTTTTGGTTGTTTTTTTTTAAAGTGGTGTGGCAGATCTTCGTACTGTGAACTTCCAGAAGCTCACCTGAAAGTCACTTTCTGATGTAAACGGTGAACATCAGCCCCAAACCGATCTTTTTCTGGGATTCTTGTTTGGTATTAATTGACAGTTTTTACAGCTGATTCCAGGATATCAATTGTATTTAAAGAGATTAGCTTATGCTTTTTAAGTACGCTGCTTTAAAATATAGTAGTGGCCTGTTCGCAGGAACAGTTGGAAAAATTACAAGCAAAAAATCGCAAGCAGTCCTCCCAGCAGCGTTTTCTCTGCTACAAAATGTGCTGTGTGCTGGTTAAAAACACCAGTTGCCAAGGAGCACCACAGTGCTGGTTCGTTGCTGGCGACTCGCTTGTATTGTATGGCAGCCTAAACTCCAAAAGAAAAAGTTAAAGCTTCTTCTCATTGTGGCAATGTAAAAAGGAAACAAATTCCTTTTGGCACCAGAGTTGAGGATCCATTTATACCAGCCTTTTACAGTGAAATGAGCAACAGCTATAGGTTTTTAAACACATCTTATTTGGTCTTTTAGCAAGGGTAAATTACAGGGTACAGCTGGTGGTTTAGACACCAAGCCCCAGGTGTTAATTTAAGCAAAGAAGTTGTCTCCTCAGATATGTAGTACCTGTGTCATCTGAACAAAGTGTAAAACGAAGGAGATGTATGCATGAACCAGCTAGAGGAACAGCTAGGGTTAGGGATGTGCCAGGAGGCCCGTGAACGGTTAAGATTTTGGGTGTCTCATCCAGGTAGTGACACTAAAGGAAATCTGAAGAGCGTGGGCAAAAGCCATTAAAATGCATTCCAATCTCAAGAAATAATCTGTGTTATCCCAGCATATTACTGGGAAAGGCACACAAGTAAAATAATTCACTGTGTGTTTTCATGTTTGAAATCCACTGAAACTGACTTCTTCAGTCTAAGGTACAAATATAGATAGTTCTTTATTTCACCTAAAAAGGATATCAAGTTTTCATTGCCTGCTGTAGAGGGGCATGTTAATAGTTAGCATTTTTTTATTCAATAATGAATTTATTCAGATAGGCGTATTTTTGTTTTTGAAAGGTGGAAGAATCAATAGCCGAGATGTTTGGATTTATAACTCTCAACTTAACATTTGGATCAGAGTTGCCTCCTTAAATAAAGGCAGATGGCGTCATAAAATGGCTGTTCTTCTTGGTAAAGTAAGAGAAGTATATTTATAATTTTTTTTAATAGTGGGGATGTTTGCTGTATATAAGAAAACAGTGGACAAAACATATGTACATATTTAGTATTACTTTGTATTTCCTATCAAATACTTTTAAAAATACATATTTTCAAATAAAAATAATTATTTTATACAATTAGGCTCTTTATCAGTCAGAAACTATTTGTGGACATGAAAATCATGTTACATCTCGGTTATTTTTTTTTTTTGTGGTGTTTTTGTCATTGAAGTGTCTTATACCCCAGAAGCAATTTTTTGGGAAGCAAAGGACCATCTGGATTTGCCAGTGCTTCAAAAGTGCTGTGAAAAGTTTAATAGTTTATGCAGTTACTAACAGAAATTGGTACTGCTCTGAATGTTAGCTCTGTGCTCTTTTATTTAATGTTATATATTGAAATTAACGAAATGTATGCTGTGGGGAACTGGGAGGTTTTGCTGTATTTTGAAGGCATATATGCCTTAACATAAAACCAGTAGTTGGGATCAACTGGCCATGGGGATTCCATTGATGAAAGTTAGGGAAGATGTGCACGTGGTGTCCCTGGGACTTCTTAGAGATCAGACTTGCAGCTGGAGCAAACAGAGGGAAGAAGGTACACACAGACAATAATGAGCTGTGCTTCTTAAATATGACAGAAGCAACAGGAAAGTAAAGAAAAGTTTACTTCTTCCTCTCAGTTTGTATTTTTGTAAGTAAGTGGGAAAAAAGCAAAACGCAGAAAAGCAAAAGTAAATTTAGATGGCCTTTTGCTGCTGCTGCTGCAGAATGTAATCTATAAAAAGAGAAATGCAGAGAAGTGCCTTTTTTAACAAATGCCATTCAAATAGGAAGTTTCTATCTCAGTATTAATAGTACTATGCTTTGGATGTGTGTTTGCAGTGTCATTCCACATGTGACTGAATAGAACTCTCCAGGGAGTCTTTACCTGTTATTTTTAGATGACATTCTTCTCCTGTGTATAAATGGAAAAATTGGAGGAAAGTATCCCTTCACAAACCTAACAAATCAGGATTCTTGCAGCTTTAAATGAATTTAATTTTATATGAAAATGTAAAAACTAATCTAAAAATGAAATGATGATAGTTTTCACCGCTTTGTATAGGTGTATGTTGTTGGAGGATATGATGGGCAAAACCGCCTCAGCAGTGTAGAGTGTTATGATTCATTTTCTAATCGATGGACAGAGGTGGCTCCCCTTAAAGAAGCTGTGAGCTCTCCAGCGGTCACCAGCTGTGTTGGCAAACTGTTTGTGATCGGGGGTGGTCCTGATGACAACACGTGTTCTGACAAGGTCAGTTGATTGTATTTGATGGCATCTTCTATGCATGGTAAGCAGTATTGTTGGTTTAAAAACAGATCGTAGAGAGATCTGTTTTAACTCTTTCGCTGAATGGAATGTGGAATTATTATAATAGAAAAAATAGAGTAGAAAACGTTAACTCAATAATATACTGTTACTGTGGTCTTTCTTACGGATGCTGTCATTGGCTTCACAAATTCTGTGAATTCTTAAACCTGAGTGTTAGGAAAAGAATGTTGAATATAATGCATATATAGACATTATTGATATATGGACCTATATTTATATTGACTTCATTTTCTTGGTGAGATATTGTCCGCCAGGTATTGCTTTTTTTTTCTATAACCTGTGTGGGTGTGCCAGGTCATTATTTCAGTTAGGCTTTTAATGTAAAATGCATATATTTGTTTTCAGGTTCAGTCTTACGATCCTGATACTAATTCTTGGTTGCTCCGTGCAACTATCCCTATCGCAAAAAGATGTATTACAGCTGTGTCTTTAAACAATCTGATCTATGTCGCTGGTGGGCTTACCAAAGCAATATACTGCTACGATCCAGCTGAGGACTACTGGATGCATGTACAGAATACATTCAGCAGACAGGTAATTAACATTAAAAGGCCTGTAGACATCTGAAAGGTATTTTTTTATATTACTGTCTTGGCATGAAATGAGTATACACTTGTTTCACCCTGTTAAAATTATATCTCTGACTCCGTTCTTGCTTAACTTCATCTATACAATTCAAAACCTCACAGAAGAGGAAGTTTCTAAACCAGTAGCTTTTTAGCTGGGTGTCACTGTTAGCCAGTCCAGACTTCCTGTTTGAGAGCAGTTATTATTGGTGAACAGTTTAACAGTATAATGGATGATGTTTTAATTGTATAGAAATTGATCTCTGTCAAATCTTGCTGCATGTTTTAATTTAGACTGAAGATGGTAATTTCCTTATAATTGATTAAAGTCTTTCAATCTAACAAAAAAATACTGAAGGGTGTTTCTACAGTGGGGAAAAAACCGCACCGTATAGCACAGAAAGTGTCTGACTTAAGCAGCGAGAGCTGTATCATTTCCACTTACGGAACACTGAGCAGAATTTAAAAATGTGTCCCCTCGGTAGTGAAGTATGTGTGTGTATAAGTTAATTTTCACTGTGTTTTTAAAACATCAATCACATACTCTACAGTTTCTACCTTAACAGAAATTTGTTCTTTTTCCTGGCCTTCCCTCTGTTCCTCTGGTTTTGATCTGTGTTCTCTGTTTAACTGAATATTTTTCCATGCCTGCTTTTAAGGAAGAAATAAAATC
This sequence comes from Sagittarius serpentarius, assembly GCA_034782735.1. Classification (NCBI taxonomy): domain Eukaryota; kingdom Metazoa; phylum Chordata; class Aves; order Accipitriformes; family Sagittariidae; genus Sagittarius; species Sagittarius serpentarius. Next base: position 17,990,245 of record JAVKLA010000084.1, read on the forward strand.
CTATTTATCTTTATTTCAAGTAAGACATAGCACTGACTTCCTTATGTACTCTTTTCTTAGTCATGGCTTTTTTCCCCCTCCCCTGTTTACATCCCTCTTCATTATCTGTTACTCCTCTAAGGTGCTTCTCCTTGTTCCCATTTTTTTGCATTAATAGTACCTACTGTGGTCCCTCTTCTGACAGTCTTTGTTCTGTCCTCCTTTCCTTATCTCAGATGTTTAAATGGCAAGTACAGTGTCTGGCTGTATTCCATTGTATCCCTTGTTTGAGCTATGTGTAGTGAAGGATTAGACCTGAAATAGTGTTTCCTGTAGGATTGTGCTGCTGCTTTCCGCAGTTACTGTGCTTTCTGCATTGGCCCTTTCAGGGAGGATATAGTATAGGCCAGTCTGTTTACAAACAGTAGTCACAATGCTGTCCTTCTGCACTGCAGTAGACATGCAGGAATTGAGGTCTTATTTTTTTAAATAATCATGTATTCCTTTGTCTACTTTGATACAGGAGAATTGTGGCATGTCTGTGTGTAATGGAAAAATCTATATCCTTGGTGGAAGACGAGAAAATGGTGAAGCCACAGACACTATTCTTTGTTATGACCCTGCAACGGGCATTATCACAGGAGTAGCAGCCATGCCCAGGCCAGTATCATATCACGGCTGTGTGACGATTCATAGATATAATGAAAAAGGCTTTAAACTGTAATTTTTTTTCTTCAAAAAGAAGAAGATGGCATGAATGAATCCAGTGGTCTGCTGCAAGACAGGCTTTTTAAAGATTCCTGAAGTGGGGAAAATGCCCTTTCCCTGCCTAAGTGTCATATGAAAATTATATCCTGTGCCTTTAGAAAAAGGGTTAATTTAACTTACAAACTAAATCTACAAATCTATCCAGTAACCAGAGTTCAGTTATCTGCTGTGGGCTCTGATAAGAGAGCAGTAATAGTATGTTGTACTAGTGTTCAGCAAGTTTGCCCTATGTGTGATTAGCAATTAAAATCTTGGAAGCTTTTTGGGGAAAGTGCCTTCACAAGCGTTTGTGCCTGTGTCCTAAGAAACAGTATCTGCAAGGTGTTTCAGGTTCTGCTAACTGGAAAAATACATGGGCAGGTAAATTCCAAAGAATTGAGGACAATTACCTACAATTAAAAAAAAAGCTTATATAATTATAATTCATATGCACAGCATTCTTACAAGCAAATTACTTGGCTTAACCAAGTAGATCTTATTTCAGATCATGCATGGTTTGGAATCAAAAAAAACAAAACCAAAACCAACGAACAAATCAAGCTACATAGGACAAATACTAGAACCTTTGAGGAATGCTCTTTTCTGAAGGAGAAACTGGTTGTTTAGTGAGCCAGTGCAACACACTGCAGTAACGACTGTGTACCTTAACACTGTGGACCTTATTCATAGTGTTGCTAAACGTTCATCAGAAGTACAAGGCTACATGACATGGAAAACTAGTGACCACTGGGGTGTAGGCATGCATCTGTGAAGCAGACTTCGAATCCCAGTTTTTAACTTCTTGAATAGTATGGCTGAAGTCTGAAAGCTACTGGGTTCGCTCTTTGCTCACTGCAAAGTCTCTCTGAACTATTCAAGGAATCAAGGATGATGAACTCTGGATTCTTATGATTTTCTAAATCACATTATAAATTACCTGATGATAGAGGTAGGGACTTGGGTTGCACCCTACAGCTTATAAATTTGTCTTTCAGCTATTTCATTTGCAGAGACAGCAGACTACCTGCCAAGTATTTCTTGGCCTTTCTTCAGACTATCACTTAACTCTAGCACAGTTAAACTACTGTATAAGCTGGTTGGCCACAGATATAAAGGAGTTCTGGAAGGGTCCCTTCTATCACCAGAAAAATATGTGTGGTCCTGTCCATGTAGCCATATGAGAACTCCCACATAATGTTTTGGATCATTTTGAAGCCTACAAAGCACCTGTATTTTGACCTTTTTTTTTTTTTTTGTAAAGGTATTTTTTTAAGTCCTCCCTAGATTTCTGTACTAAGTCTCTTTATTTCCAGTACACAGTTGTATAGTCGAGGCACAAGTTCATAAAAACTGAAATAGCACTTAAGAGTTGGAAAATGAATAGGATTGTTTATGTACCAATTTCCTGTTAATCACCAAAAACCTCAGGAACTGCCTTTCAAAGGAATTCTGAGGACAGCAGCCAGTAGGAACGTTGGTCAGTGCCAGGGCAGAAAAAAAACCATAAGGCCCCTGCAGAGACAGCCCTGGCCTCAGGGTTCTGGTCTCCGTGCTTGCTCAGGAGGGTGAAAACAAGCACCATCTCTGGAACGTCGTTTGTTCCACTGGACTTTCTTCATCTGTTTTCCCAGAGTATTTCTTCATGAGATGGAAATTCTGACCCTCAGTGAAGCTATGCCAAACTGGGAGTCATCATTTTCAGTAAAATATGTTCATGACTTTTAAAGAGCACTGGGAGCTGCACTTTGTGATGCATTAACTTGTAACCTCAGGAAAGGACACAAATTTCAGTTTCTGGCTGAATACCAAACACTGCTTTGTGGATGTTAAGAATACTGATAAAATACAAATCTCTGCGTATCAGTGATGTAATTAGGAAGTCAGTCCCTGAGCATGGACGTTCACGTTGCCCTAAAAAGAAAGTCCCTCCGTAACGTAAGACAAACGAATCAGATAAATTAATCCTTTTCTAAGTTTCTTGTGTTTCTGCTCACCAAGTGTTACTTTGAAAAGGTAATGTCAGTACCTGTGAATAAGGTCCGTTGATAGCAATGGTAATTGCCCAGTAACTGATATATGCTAACACTGTATATAATTTGTGCCATCATCGTAAATGAAAATGTAAAAAATGATAGGAGCACTTCATTAGAGATGCAATTTGAAAATTCTCTCCTTTCCTTTGATTTCCTTCTTGTTTGTATTAAGACTTGTAATGCTGATTGTCATGCTAAACTGTTTTTAAACATTCTTTATTCCGTAGGTGTAGAACAATGTCATTTACGTATAGGCATCTTTTAATCTGTGTTTGTAATGCTGCACTACTCTGTAAATAACAAGATACTGCTTTCTATGGTTTTGAAGATTCGTTTTATAGTTTAGTTGTCTTAACAATTTATGTACTGTTACAGTTACCTATTATTTTGAAAATGACAGTGTTTAATGAACCAGTAAATGCAGGAACGTAGATGTAGAAGAAAACTTCAGCTTACAATTCTTGAGAACCTGTATTCAGTGCTAAACAGTTACATGTGTGGAGCATTGCTAAAATGGCAGTTACTCATACAATGATTTCCTTAAAACAAGCAGGGAATTTTTTTTTTTTGCTTGTTAACTCTGTAAATAATTTGCACTTATGGCCTGCTTTGTTAGAACAATTTTTAGATGTACTAGAAAAGAACAATTTGACTTTGGTTTAATGAAAACGTACCATTTTTCTAGAAGGATGCATTAATTTGGAAGTTGCATTCCTGAGCCACCTGTTCTCCGATGCATTTCACTTAGGTATGGATGAATTCAAAGATTTAAACTGTCACTGTTACGTTTATCTAGCTGCTTGCTGTTTATGGGCCTGAGCAACAAGTTGGGTTTTTTTTGTCTGAGCTAGGAGAGAAAATTATTAATGTAATCTAGTATAATCAGAAGATTTCCATCATAAATGGTAATAGGTTTGGTAGCTCTAAAGTAGAGAAAACTGCACAAAAATGTAACTTCAGTCTAACCATACATGGGAAGAGGGCTCAAGTATCTCCAGCATCACACCTAAAAAATAAATTCTAAGAGTTGTCTAATATTTCATTCCACTAAACACATAATTACCTTTTAAGTATTTCACTTAAAGAAATGAGAGTAAATGTTTTCCTTTTCCATAGTGATGTCCACTTCCTGAGTTGCATCCTTCTGTTCTTAGCAATATGATGTTAATTGAAAAGAAAGTTGATGCTTCCTTGCAGCCTGGCTTCAAGAAGGTTCTGAATAGGTAACTTCAGTACTGCCTTATAGTGCAGCCTATAGCCTTCCACTTTCAGATACACCGTGCATTTCCTCATTTTACAGTCATCAAGCGTGTAACGTTGCCTGGTAATCATTTAGTTTTACCTGTAGGCTCCCTTCTTGGTAATGCTTAAGTAGGCATCATTTGTGGAATCTCTTCCATTTGTACCATCAGATGATTCATTTTATACTATGTGCTTGGTATGCACTTTAAGGATTAGGCACTGTGCTTTCACCTCTAGCACCAAGGGTCCAGAGTTGAACTGTTGGTTTGGTGGGGTTTTTTTTATTTTATTTTAATTGGCACCAATGCGGTTCTCATAAAAGACTGCTTTTGTTTCTACTCTCTGAAGCACAGATATCTTTAATGCAGATTATGTTGATATGGACCCTTACCATAATTTACTCAAGCTTTTTAAATGGTATTTTTAACACTGCAAACTTTTGAGAGAGGCTGACAATTTAGGAAGAGGAGGTGCTCACCTTGACAGAGGTTCAGAGGAAGCTTTGGTCGCCTGTGCATTGTTGGTCACTTGTGCTTGAGAGCAAGGACACTGCCGACTGCTTCACTTTCTTCCTCAAAATAGTTGAGTTTACCACATTATCTTAGATAATTACTCAATTTATCCTGCATTTGTTTTATTTGAGCTGTGAGGACAAAACAAGAAGCAGTCCCACTCCCTGTGACTTCAGGTTTCCCTCCTGCCCAAGGCACGGTGGTGTGCTGGAGCTGCCGCTCTCAGCGGGTGGGCAGAGCCATGAACTTAGTCCAGCTCCAAAGAGACGAGAGAGAAACTTATTGGGGAGCGGTGAGAGATGGTGGAAGGAAACACGGTGCATTTGGGGTTTGTGCATCTGGCTGGGCTTGCTGAAACCAAGACATTCTGGATGCTCTTAAGTTTGCAATTTCAGATGCTGAAACTCAGGTGGTAAAAATATTTCATGTCTGTCAACTCACTGAACTCAGCTGGAGCAATAAAGATCCATATATGGTCATGGTCTTCTACTGGCAATGTTCAGGAAAGCCAAAGGTTCATTTTTCCCAGTTCCCCAACTAGGCAAGTATATGTGGGTGGTTTTGGGGTTTTTTTCCTACCACTGAAGATGGCAAAAGCCAATTCAAGAGCATTAAGAAACTCACAAGACTTGGATCACTGTGAGGCAAAATGAATGTTTTCATCTGAATGTAGTCTTGTACACACACAAAAGTACAAATGAAATGGTTTGTTGTGTCTCATTAAAAAATCTGAGCAACATACACTCAGAAAAGGAGTCTGTGAGGTAAGATGAGATTTTTCAGCAGAAATCTGCTATCTGGTTGGGGGCCAAGCAGTGGTTTTTTTTTTTTTTTTTAAATATGTCTAGTACACAAGTTTCCTCAGTGTTGAATTATTTCAGGTGGCATTAATAAACTGACAGTGAGATCCATTTTTATTATGATTGTGTCAGTGCTATGAGCATTGCCACAGAACAGTAAGCAGTCTCCTGCCAACGCCAAACCAGATGTGTGAATCGCATGTTCTCTGCATGCTGGTCTTCTGTCAGCTGTCTTCCATAACTAATGTTACACATAAGTTCATGTTACTCAGTATATAGCCCTGATAACATTGCTGTCCAAGAACTCTATTTACAGGAACATTTCTCTTTTTCTACTGTAGTGCTCCAGTCAATGCTCATATGTTTGTGTGCACATCTCTGTGTGTGAATAATTTTGTGATCATTTTCTGACAGTGCTGTTATAAGTAATGCACATAAAAGCCCCGATGTACAGCATGTTGATAATGTAATTATGGCTTACTTTGTATTACTAGTTCCAAAGAAAATAATGTGTGTTAATTTTGAAAATCCTTGTGCCTTGAATTCACCTATATTTTTATTGATTGTGGAAGAGAGCTTGGATTATTTCTGCAGTCTCTTATCTTTATTAGGATTGGTCTTACTGTCTGGACAGTTGATGTCCTTTGAGAAATAAATCTTGCCATTCACTAACTAGAATAGTTAAACCTCTTGTTTAGAATATGCCTTAGAATGCTTCCATTTTTACAGTGCTATGGCACATTTAATGTAGGGAAGTCAGTATTTTTCCTGGTTTTTGTTTCCAGCACTCCTCAGTGACAATGGATTTGAGTTTAGTCTTTGACTTCCTGTCGTTAACATGTACAGTTTCTTGTTTTAGTAGATAGCCTCTATGGTATTTCTGAATGCTTAGACTTGTGAGTCATGAACTTCTTGTTCAATATACGTAATATGAAGCAATAATATGGTGCAGCATGACAATAAGCAAATCAAGAGACTTGAATGTAATGTACTATTACTAATTTCATCCATGTAAATGCTGGGCCTATGAGTCATAATGTTTTGGTGCACCTGTAGCTATTTGGAGTCAGATTAATAGGAGCTATTTGGCCATGAAAAAAGAGTTTACCTCCTGAACTGTTATGATATTTTATCTGAAATAATGTTTTGATTTTCCTTTTTTGCTGAGGAAAACAGAAGTTCATGTTATTCCTTGCCAGTTCCTTTATTTACTGAAACATAAAAGGCGTAGTTCTGCAAAGAGCTGATCTTGTCTTCAAGAACAACCTGGTGCAGTACAAATGACATCTGAACAAAAAAAGTACAGACCACGTACTGTGTGCCAGAGTCAGTGTAACGTTATCTCGCATATAACATTAAGGTCTTCGGATTGTGCCAACAATAGAAAAGTGATTTTGTAATGTAGCATGATTGCAGTAACACCTGTTATATTTAAATATTTCTTGCATAATTCTTTGAAAGTTTTTTAAAGTTCAGTGTACCTAATAAACATTTGCCTTTTGAATAGTTCACTGTGTTTTACTTAGTTTATAAAAAGTTCCAGGGTGGGGCTTGGTGGTGCAAGGAGGAAGCTCCTTTCTGTCTCTTTCTGGGTAATTTAACTTGTTCGATTCTGCCCCTTTGCAGTCTCTCCATTGATCCATTCTTCCATCTCCCGGTCTAGGTGTTTTCCCTGCTCATCTTTCTGTCCTCATCATGGAACTTACTATTGACATGAATAAAGGCAAGCTGGAGGCTGTGCAGAAGAATAAACTTAGAAAGAAAACTGGAAAAATGATGAAGCAGGGGGGTGGGATGTGAAATACTGGCTAGTCCTGGGTATTGCGATGGGAAAAGAAAGACAAAACCAGCATGGGAAATCAGGAAAAGGTAACAGAATTCTAGGAAGGTGACTGGTAATAATACAGGTTGGAAAGAATCCTATAGAAATCTTACCCTCCTAAAATCAGTTACTTGGCCATCTTGAGGTCCTACTTGCAGACGGCAGATTAATGGTTCAGCCTGTGAAGTGGTACTTCTGCAGTTGAACTGATATGGAGAAAGTGTTTGGTTTAATACCCCATTTTTTACAGATTATGTCCATCTTTCACCTATTTTCTAGTGGAATACTAGCTGTACTCCTGGCTTCTTCTTCTCCATAACATGCATTCTGGATCTCGGACTTGGAACTTGCCCTTTATGTGAACCCTTGCCTTCTTCCCAAAAACATTTCTTGCAGATATTGTGGCAATCAAATACAGCTTCCATAGCTTTGCCCTGTAGCCCACTGAGATCTAATCTGTATCACAAATCTATTCCCCATGTGGTGTATTCAGATGTGGGGTGTTCTGGATATACCAAAATAAAGCCCAAGGCACTGAGGCCCTGATACTCGATATACTCTGTGTCTCTCTGACACAGAGAAATAAGTATAAGGAAAGAAAAGCCCTTTGTAGAAATGGTGCCAGACAGTCTGCATTTTAATACAACTTAAATAGACATGATGATGCTGCTGCATCTTTCATGGTTTTTTCTGCAGCTTTGAGATGCAGAAAACTAAAGTAGCTGCACTAGTTTCAACAGTTTCAAACCTACCCCCACAGAGATGAGAGAGTTTATGTTGTACTATTGAGATACGTCGTGGTTTTCAAATACCTTCTAACATGAAATAAAACTTGGCAAGCCAGCAGTGTCTGCTGCAGCTTTACAGCATGTCCCGGCTCGTTTACAGCAACGAAGTGGCTCTTGCTATGGTGCCAAAAAAAAGTTACAAGCAAGTTCAATGCTTGCAGAAGTTTAATTTCCTGAAAGCAGTAATGTTGCCTGAAAGGGAATCCACAGACTGCAAAGCAATGGCAATATTTTTGAGGGTTGGAAGCCCGTCTTAAGGTATTTTAAGTCTTAAACATAGTCAACTGGCAGCAATATTTTAAGAACAGCCTCTTCTTCCTCTTTCCATTAAGCAGGAAAAAGGAAGACAATAAAATTGAACTACGTTGTATACATACTTTTCCTGATGATATAAATTCGAGTATAAGAACAGTCTCCATCAATTTGCCATAGTTGACGTTTCTCGCTTGGTAAGAAGTCAGAAGGCCGTTGTAGCAGTGGTCCTGAAATCAGAAAAAAAGAGGACTTTAGGGGCTAAGCCTTGAACATTCAGCATACGCTTGCTAATTAGTGGCCTCATAAATAAGCCTGCAAATACCTGTATGAGCAGGACATTAATTTATGCATGAACCATCGGACTACCACAGACCAAAGCACTATTTGCCATTAGCCACTCCTGACAGAGGTATTACAGTCTGGCCAAAACCAAACAAACTGCAGTATTAACTACACTAATTTGGACAATTTTAGCTCTGATCTGAGACACTATGAAATTCAGTGAGTAGTGAGCATGGTGTAAGATTTTTTTGAAGCCTATCTTTAGTGAGGTAAGTACAAAAACGGCCATCAGTGAACCTTGTGTGCACAACACGTCACAGCAGGCTGGGTCTGCCATCCCAGTCATGAGGTGACAGGGTGCTCCCGCGCACTTGTTGTGGGCTGTTGGTATCTTGCGCCTCTGTCAGCCCATGCCTCGTTTCTTGGGTTTTTGGTTTGGGGTTTATTTTATTGCTAATCATCATCCTTTCACTGGATATCTTCTGTATTAAAATGTCTTCCTCAAATTTTATTACTTATTAAAACAGGTTGTTTCACCCACTAAGTCAAGATTAGGCCAATGCATTAATATATCTAAACAGAAACATTACAGCGTGGCTAATCTCGGTTTTTTTTTCTGGTGTTGAGGGTAAATTACTGCCCACAAACCGTTCGTTCGTTCGTTCCTTACCTCCACACCCAGCGCTGGAGAGGGGCGGTCGGGTCTCCACAGCAGCAGCGACCCCGGTTCGGCGGCCTTCGCCTGAGGGACCCTCCCCGCTCCCCTGCTCCTTTCTCTCCTCCTTCACTCGGGAACCGGACCGGACGGGCCAGGAACCGCCCTCCACCTCCCGCCGAGGCAGCACCTGACCGCGGCGGCAAGTGCGGAGCCTCCCGGGGCGGTCGCCGGCCCGGCCCCGCCCCGCCCCTTCGCCGCTGTCCGCCTGCGCGGGCCCCGCCCCAGCGGCTGACGGGCAG
>JAVKLA010000084.1:18000002-18039365 GCA_034782735.1 Sagittarius serpentarius
GTCCGCCACCGCGCGGCTCCCCGGAGCGCCGCGCCTGGCGCGGCCTCGGCTTTACCTCGCGCCTCCGGCTCCTGCCCCGCGGCGGCGGGAAGGCGGGGGGTGGCGGCGGAGGCCCCTGCGGGGCGCCCTGGGGGCTGGGGCCGCCGTCCCTCCTGGGCACGGACGGGGCGTTCTGCGCCCCGGGCCTCCCGCCTCAGAGGGGCCTCCCGCCTCAGAGGGGCCGCGCAGGCGGTGGGGACACGCTGCCCCTTCCCACGGGGAAGGGGAAAGCCCGCGCCCTGCGCGGCGGTGAAGCCACGCCGCCCGGCAAGGGCGCGGGTCGGTGCTGAGGCACCTGCGCTCGGCAGGCGAGGTCGCGGTGCCTCGGTGTCGTCCCCACGTGCTTGGGGCGCGGATCGTTGGAGCTCCCGGCTCGGCGGTGCTGAGGGAGAGCCTGCAGTCAGCCGCCGGACCGCAGCCGGGTGTCCTCTCGGATCCCAGCGCCGGCCTCGCTGGCAGTGGGGCACGGGGGGCTCTTTGCTTCGGCGGGCAGCGGTTGGCCATGGCAGCACCGCCGTGGCTGTGTGCGCAGGGGCTGTGGTGGGCTTCGGAGGTCAGGAGGCGGTTGAAGCTCCCGGGCCGTGCGGAACGGGACCAGCTCCGAGCTTTGCAGCCGTGGCTTAATCTGTAGCAACTGGGGAAGGAGGTGTCCTGGCTCTTTCGGGAGGTGCACCGCAGGCCTCCCCACGGTAAGAGGTTGAAGCCTGCCCAGAAGGTCGCTATGGGTGACGTTAATGCTTTTATTTTCCCTCTCAGTGGAGTAGTGGAGAGAACATGTCTGGGATCAAGAGAGTGATCGCAGAGAAGGACCCTGACTATGACGAGATCACCATCACGCATCCCAGCAAGCGTCACAAAGCAGCCGAACAGTCAGGTAGGAGCTGTCTGAACTAAAGGGGCCTCCCGGGTGGAATTAGAAGTGCTGTGGGTGTGCATGCGCTCTGCAAACAGGTCAGGAAAGGACTGGGGTAGGAGCTAAGGGGTCAAAGGGCAGAAATTGAGCAGGGGAGTTAGTGATACCTCTGTATATCCAAATGAAGATGTAATTGTCGTACATGGAGCCATTCCTACCTGCTAGCTGAACCATAAGGCGTGGGGATGCAGACTTTGGTGCACAGTAACAGCTAGAGCATGAGCTCTCCAGGGCCCCGGCCGTGTGCTTTGGTTCCTGTTGCTTGCTGAAGTATTTGCCAGTGCGTCTTCGCAGCAGTTCCCCATGCTGAGATGTGCTCCAGCCTGTGCTTCTGTTCGGCAATTGGAAGTCTGCTTCCAGAAAGATTGGTGGTTTGTTTACATCTTGGAGGATACAGGTTGCAGTACAGCGTGGGGCGGGGCGGTGGGGGGAGAAATCCACAACCCTGCAGTAGGGGTAGAAAAAATCCACAACCTTGCAGTAGGTAGACTGGCTCTTGGAAGATGACAAATGTTTGCACGAGTAGGCAGATAAAGTGAAATGGAGCAGTGTAGAAGGGATAAGTTAGGGGGAAGGAAGGGACTTTGAAAGATGCAAAGGAGGAGGAGGAGCAGCTACCTGACTGAAGGAAAGGTGGATAAAGAAGTGTAGTAGCGAGAGTAGCTGGATGAGTAGGTTTACATTTGGCACACTCAGATATGTTTGCTTTGGGAACCAGCCTGTTGGCAGGGTGCCTGGGACAGGTTGCAGTCGTCTCTGGGCAAATGAGAGTAGAGCTTCTTGCCCCTGGGACAGGGAGTAGGCTAGTGATTTTTGGCATAGCACAGCTAGTGAGAAGATGGTGGTGGGAGGAGCTGATGAACAGGGAGGTGAGAAAACCGAAGCTGGCCATGGGATCTGAAGAAGATCCAGGAACAGAGCAGGATGCTGGAGCTGCCAGTTGGAGAGGGACAGATGAGGGCTTCACGGGTGATGTTTTGGAGGACGGTATACAGCTGGACAAATCTGAGGAGGCTGAACTCTGGGTTGAATGTGTTGCTGGGCAGGTCCTGTCTGCCAGGTCAGTTAAGGGCTCTGACAGTGGAGCTGTGTTGGAGCTGGTCATGGCAGAAGAGCGTCACCACTCCCAGCTGCCTGTCCTGCCTGGCTGCCAGAAGTCACCACCCTCTGTGATGGAGTGTCCCAGGGACTGCAGACAGGTTTTTAATCCATTTCTGAAGCAACTTTTCAGAAGGTCTTAATAATTGGCAGGCAAAGTCTCAGGGCCTTGGGAAACTGACCTTGCCAAAGTGAACTTTCTCTTCAGGTGATTCTTCCAGATTAGCTTCTGTCTTCCTCTCATGGAAGATCTCCAACTTTTGATGCAAGAATTCCTTAAGTATACAAATTTCACTAACATGATCTTAATTAGGGACTGTGGTTGGTCCTAAGCTGGGAAAAATATGAAAATAGTGTGTTCTTAAAAGTATCTGTAATATAACCACAAATCCTAAAGTGCTTTAATTGTTATAATGCTGGTGTTGCATGGCACCAGTCTTGGGAAGAGATGCAGTTGTCCCCGTCTGAACTGTACATCTCATAACGTTAATCTGTTCAGGTTTATTTTAAGTGTAGCCTTACATGTGAATTTCCGAGGCATGGTGTTCGTGGCTGGAGGAAAGTTATATCCCTCTGTTTTTTAATCTTGCGTTACTCACACAGATTCAACCATAAATCTGTTTTAATGTAGGCTTGAACTCTTTCTGGTCCTAGAATATATACATACGGGTATCTGGAAATAAGTAAAAATATTTAGGATACCTCTGTTGCATATAGAAGCATCAGTTGCCTTACTCCTGTTGTAGGTACCTGATCAGACAGTAAAATTATGTATGCTAGCTGGAACGTACCAGCAAAGTTTTGACTTGCTTTTGATTTCTTTACTCTTTCTGTTGGGATATTAGAAACCTCTTCAAACAGATACACACCCTTTAGTAAAACAAGTGCTTCCTCTGAAACTCAAAAGAAAGTCTTGGTGCTGTTGCCTCTTATTCCACGTACAAACAATCTTGAGATTTTTTTCAGAGGAACCCAGGCTGTTTCTCTGATCTGCTTTGCAGTGGGGTCACTGTACTTCTGACGCTGGCTGGAGGACTTTTCCAGGCTTGCTTCTAGAAGTACAATTCCTGCTTTTCCAGGTTCTTGCTTAGAACTTGATAAAAACAGATGTTGTTTGAACCCCCTAGATATAATGGAGCTGACTTAAAGGAAGGGCAGTATTAAAGTCTACGGTAGGTGTAGGGCAAAAAGAATTGTTCTTTCTATGTTTATACGTGTTCTAGAAAAACACAGTAAGATGCCAATTTAGTTCTTAGTCGCTAATTTGCCATAAGGTATTTGCAGAGTTTGAAATATTAAACTACATGCTTTCCACTGAGGTCAGTAAACTCCTCCCGAAAGGCTAAAATTTTTTGACTGCCATGCTGGAAGAGGATTTTGTAAGAGATAGAGCAGCTTTCGATAATGTAGTTTCCTTTGTGGGTAATAAAAGGCTTGTAGGCACTCCAGAGCAGGCTGTACTTGATGCCAGCGCTGAACATACAAAGTATTAGTTTGCCTTATTATTGCTGCATGAAGTGGTGTAAATTTCCTGGATATGAATCGGGCCAAAGAGAGCAGAAAAATGTACATAGTGTTCCAGCATACTCCTGCGCAATTGCAGCGGTAACTGCACTTGGCCGTCGCACATTTGACTTTTCCTTTTACTGTTTACAGCTTTACTGAGACAGAAGTAAACAGACTGGTCCTGTTCTTCCCATCTCTTATTTGTCATCTCAGACCTAAAAAGGAAAAAATAGCTTTCCACATAAGCCAGCTTTTAAAGATACATGTGTTTTTTGTTAAGACAAATTACTTTCTTTTGCAGAAAAACGATCCTTCCCTTTTTTTTGTGTGTGTGTGCTGAACTTATCCCTTCACTTCTCACTCCATAATGATTTCTCCTCTCAAAAATAGAAATATAAATACTTCCTTCTTCTTTATTTTCCATGTGTGGTCTTGTACAGCTCGAGATGTGGCTGTGCAGAAGATTGAGACAATTATAAAAGAACAGTTTGCCGTCGAAATGAAGAGTAAAGAACATGAAATTGAAGTTATAGATCAGGTATAAACGTTTTGTTCTTAAAAATACATAAGGTCCCGGTGTATCGGGGTTTGGGGGGATTGCTGCAGTGGTTATCCGTTACTATATGTTATGTTTTCTTTTTGTAGCGCCTGATTGAAGCAAGAAGGATGATGGATAAGCTGCGTGCCTGTATTGTGGCTAACTATTACGCGTCTGCTGGTCTCCTTAAAGCTGGAGAGGTAAAAATTACTTTGGGAATAAGATGACTTTAGGGAATATTTGCAAAGGCAGATATGTAGTTCACTGGCTATTCAGCTGATGTTTGGTTTTGAGATGTGATTTTCTGAAATGGTGGAATATGAACTGCAAACGGCATGGCAGTGGGAGAGGAGACCTGTGTGTCACCAGCTCGGCCTCAGGTACTCGGCAAAGATGAGTCTTCAAGGAGCGGTTGAGAAGTCTTTCAGCAGCCCTTGGTTCTGGTTTCTGAAATACTCTGCATTTGTTTTCTTGAGGCTCTGGTAGTGCCATGAAACCATCCTCCCTTACGCTGGCAGCCGCTCTGTTAAAGGTTTGGTGAACGGACTGGTGGCAGCAGTAAAACAGGAGATAAATCAAGGAGATATCAGAGAGAGATTAAAAATTCACAAGGAGGTTAAAAAAAACCCAAACCCTCTTAGTTAAACCCCAGGTCTGAGCACTTTGTCCTTAATGGGCTGGTAATTGCAGGGTGTTCGGGGCTCATGCAGACTCCCAGTTGACTTGTAGTTCACTACTAGTGTAGGTGTTTAGTTACCATCTTTTCAATTCAGGGAGTTGGATCTGATTTCCAGTAAAGATCTGAGCTGATTTTTGGAAGCTGTAGATGGGTGCTGCAAATACTGGTTTTACTCTAGTCCCATGAGAATTTCTCTTCCAAGCGATGGCTTGCACTGCTACTCCTGGTTTTCCTGTTGCAATTTCCAGAAATCTTGGAGTGGGGTAAAAATGAAAAGGTTGGTTTTTTCCCCTCACTGAACTTTGAGTTGAGCAACTGGAGTTCAAAAAGGTTACGGTAGTATTGGGAGGCTTGGAGATCCCTCTTCCCCCCTTGATTTTTGTGTAGGGAGCTGAAGAATGTGAGCTAGGTTCTGATCTTTGAAAGTGCTTTTATCCAATGTCATCATGTGTCGGCAAGAGCTGTACTGTCCCGTTCTTTACTTGTTCTGCCATGCGGGGTGTTTGTTTTTTCCTTTGCTGATTTTCACACTTGCCAGAAATAACAACTTTTATAATTGTTTCAAAGTATTCACAAAACTTACTCGTGCATCCTTGCTTTGTTTAGTTTTCCTGTAGTTTTTATGAGCTTGTAGCTACTGTAGCTGTATCTTCAATTGCATTTTTTATTTTTTTTAAAAGTCCTGATTTGCATGCAGGCTAAATCAGTTCTCTTTTTATTTTGAAATTGTTACTGGTTTCAGTTTTTTTTGGTGTCTGTTTTTAATGTGGTTAGTGTATGTTTGACTCGGCAGTGAATGATTGTCTTCTTTCTGCTTCTGGTAGAATGGGAGTCTTTGTAGTTTAATTTAGAACTTCTAGGAAGGTGATTTGCAAATTCCTAACCTGTTCTCGTAAGTATTAACAGTTATTCAACCCAGTGCTGCTGGGTTTTGAGGCTTGTGATTCTGTATGATTACAGTTTATTACATTTTCCCACAAATTAGTGGACAAGGTCTTGGTCGTTTTACTTGACTAGAGGTAAAAAAACAAGAAAAAAAAAAGAGGTGTTTTGATTTGGTTTGGGGGTTTTTTTGGTGATGTTGTGTGTGTGTGCCCACCATTACATATATAGCTATAACTCTCTTAAGTAGGTAATTGAGAGTTGATAATTGTTTTGCTCATGTACCTGATGGACAATTGGAAAGAAAGCTCTCAAATGAAACTTCAAAGTCCAAGGTGGGACAGTGTTTAACTCCACTCCTGCTGCCACCTCTCGAGGGCAGTCCTGCTGCTCCATAGTGGTGCTGGAGTCTGTCCCCATCACGTTGGCAGGATTTTGGATCAGGTAATTTACGTGGATTAAAAATAACCCTGCAAAGGAGAAAAAAAAAGCCAAACCAAACAACAAAACCCACCCCAAATCAGCTGCCTTATTTTTTTTTTCTTTGTGACCTGCCCCCTCCCCATGAATAATTGTGCTAGCCTGGCTGATGCAGGTGGTTCAGGCAGGGAAGAAAGCCTCTTGTAGCTGGTACTGCCTGCAAGAAAAGCTGTCAGTGCACCTCTAGTGTGAGTCTGTGGCTTCAGGAGCTGGAATGAGCGTATCTGTCAGGGCTCTGCTGCTGGCAGAGGGGTGTTTCTGCTGACTTGATTCATCATCAAACCAAGGTGACAGGGAGGACTGGTGGCTGGGATAAGTGGCTGAGGGACACTTAACTTTGAGTGATGGGTGTTTTCCTTGCTGCTTCTGAGGTTAAAAGCAAATGCAGGAGAAAAAAAGAAAAAAAAAAAAAAGGCCTTTGTCACAGTAATGACAAAAAAAAAAATATTTAAACACCCTCTCGCCCCGTCCTCCCCTTTGCGGGTTTAGAAGGATCTAAGATTAGCTCTAAGATGTCCATTTTGAGGAAAGTTTGCAAGCATGCCTAAGCACATTATTCTTTATCCTCCGTTAAGCTTTGGGAGCAGACAGGGTGCTAATACGTGTAGCTTGCCTCACAGGCATTGACAAGACTGCCAGTGAGTATCAAAACTAAAGAGCCTGATACATTTATGTACCCTACTTGCCTGGAAGAATTAGGCAGCTGTGGCCTTTCTGCATATAGTAAAAGACCATAGGTGTCTGCATGGAGAGGGAAGACGTTATTTTCAAAGGGACGTTACAGGTATTTGAGTAGGCTGCAGTCCTCCTTTCCAAAACCAGGTGGGTTTCTGAGATCAAAAGGTCTGAAGGAACAGATTAAATTTGGGGTGCTGTTCCTGTAGAACTGTTTTAAGTTTAAATCTTCTGCGGCATATGTTTTTCCTGCAGGGCAGCTGATTATATATTTGCTCTTTCTTCATACATTGACTTTTTTCACTTCTGGTGCAGCTTTGTTTTTATCTGGGCTGCAGGGAAATAGTGACCGGATCTGCCTGACCTCTTTGTTGCAGGGGACCAGGTCATGTGATGCGACAATTCTTAATCACCCTTCAATCAAGAAATTCTTGGAATCACCCTCTAGATCGTCGTCTCCAGCTAACCAGGGCTCAGACACTCCATCTGCCAACCACTCTGAGAGCGACTCTCTTTCTCAGCATAATGACTTTCTCCTGGACAAAGACAATGGCAACTTGGATGCTGACGAGCGGCTGACAAACAGCCTGGACCAGAGACAGAGCAGAAATACTGGCCGGGTAAAGTAAAACTCAAGTGGTGGTCAAGTTGTTGGAAGTGTGTGCTCTGTCTGGACTCTGTGCTGGCACCAGGAGCTCTTCATGTTTTCGCCCACCTTGCTGAAGATCTGTTTCTTACCCTCTCCAACTGTTTGCTCCCACTCTCTCAGCCTGGCTTTGCTGTAAGGCTAATTGAAGTGTATGTAACTTGGGTAACTCCTCTTAACGCAGTCTTGCCCAACAGAGAGGTCAGCCAGGCAGCAGTGATAGCGTGCTTGGTAGCACAGCTATCTGCCGCTGTCGCAGTTGGTAGCCCCTGGGGAAGGAGGTGTTTCACAGCTTGAGCGAAGGGTTTTGCTGTGCGGATGGGAGTCAGGTCAGTAAGGGTAGAGCCTGGAGAGAAGAGCAAGATGTGTCATTCCTAGCAGTGTTTTTAAGGATTAATGCTGCTGCCTGGCCCTGGGTGCCCATGGGGACTGCATTGCTTAGAGTGGTTGAACCACTGGAGTTTGGGGTTTGGCTTCCTCAGCAGCCTGTGGTGAAAACAGTGACACTGGTGGATTAGCTCGCCCTGGGAGTGTGAGCTGGTAGAGCCTGGGTGCATAGTTTGGGTTGTTTTTCTCTTGGTGGCGCTGCTTGCTGTTGTGCTAATATCACTGTTTGCTTAACTGAACCAGGCTGACCCAGGTTAAAAATACCGTCTTTCGTTGTTCCCCCAACTCTTTTCTGGGTTATTTTTGACCTGGATCCATTCCCTTCATGGCTTGCTGTGCAGCTACAGAAATGCTTCACCTGTTGGCTGCAGTTAGCTCCACTGGGGAGACTCTCTCACTGGCTGCAGGTGAAATGTGCCTTAGTTCCTTTCAGCTGTCAGGCCTGCCAGAGGAGTGCAGCCTCTAACCCAAACTAGGGATGGGTATATCTCATTGTGTATGACTGCATTCTGCAAAAGAACAAGTTGCAATAATTTGTGGCAGAAAGAGCGATGATTCTGCCTCCACTGAGCAGCGTGACACCCTTGATAACAAGGCTGCAGTTTGCTGAAACCCTGCCTAGGGTCTGTAGCTGGAGGCAGATACACAATATATAATGTGGACCCACCTATATCGTAAACCACCAGACCAATATAACTTGTTTCTGCACTGGGGACATTGATGGAGCAGTTGTATTGCTTGGGTGTAGCACATTGGTACATCTTTCACCACAACAGCCCATGGCCCAGAGGTGGCTGAGGGAGTGATGAGGAGCAGGAGCCATCCCAGCTTTCTGTGGCTCCTTGCCCCAATTTGGGGGCATCACTGACTTAACAGAAGAGGTGTAGAAAGATTAGATTTTCAGAAGCCACTCATGGGAGATTTAGCTTTGTTTCTGATCAGTGACCGACATGATGCCACTCTAGCAGTGCTTGGTTTTTTTTTTTCCTTGATGGTGCAGTGGCAGTGTTTTTGAAACCCAAGCTGAAATCATGGCTCTGATCCATGGTGTGTCACATAATATATGCTCAGTTAAGCTGTGCAAAGTACACTTGGCTAGGTAGTATATCATTGTTGCATGCCTGAGTTGCTTAAATGTGCCTAGATAGCAATTTCAGTATTTTCAGGGATGATTTGTTGTTGGTCTCTCATTTAACTATGCAGGTTTACTTTTTTTAACAACGCCCTACTTTTCTAGCATCAAACAAAATTATGTTGAAGAGGAATGTTTGGTTTTCTGTTTGCCTTTTTTTTTTCTCCCTCTACCCTCAGGACAGTTCGGGTGTTTCAAGCTCTCAAAAACCAGGACAACGAAATGCCGGACTGTCAAATGATGAAACTTCACGGCTTTATGTGAAGAAAACGATTGTGGTTGGCAATGTCTCCAAGTTAGTATCCAGAGTCTGAGGGATGGTCCTTTATTTCAGCATTAAATAGAATAGGAGGTTAAAATTAGGAGACAAATAAAATTGCTGGGCTGTCACAATAGGAGGTATTGCCCTTGAATAATCACTGTACCCAAGCCTGCCCTGCTCGAACGCTTGCATGAGGTTTTTTTTTTGTGGGAGGAACAGGTGTTTAGTTTTAAATATATATATGGAGGTTTTAAAATCTGTTTCTCTCAAGGGGAGTCTTTCAGCCTTTTCTGACCAGCTAGAAATCCCAAGTTTTTCCATGAAAATTTGGAAGAGCAAGTTGTCCTAATGGCTATTTCAGTGTGTCCATGGGGACAATGTGGGGTTTTTAAACAAACAAAAAAAACCCCAACCAAAAACCACACCAGAATGAGAAGAATTCTGAAAGTCCACCGTAGTCTGAAGAAATTAATTTGTACAGTTTTTATATATTTTTTTTCCAAAAATTTTTAAGATGTGTAAATACACACAACTTTTGAACTTTCAGGAAATTAGTGAAGAAAGACATTCATTTTAGGAAACTATGGACAAGTCCAGGTTTTAACTCTCCACTCTCACGCTACTCAAGTCAGTCTTTTCCTCTTGCATAGAAAGTAGCAGACATTTGCTGATGAGACTTACGGTGTTAGAATTGCATCTTGAAAATCTACGTAAGCCTGGACCTGAAACCAAGTACTGACTATGAAGTTTCTTAAAAATGTATAAGAAGAATAGTTACTTTTTGTGTTTACGGTAGCAGAGTTGCTGATGTTGTGTTCTGGTGCAGTTTTGCTTCCTGATAATCAGAATAAGATGGGGAAAGGGATTTGACAGTGATAGAATGTTAAAATGAAGTCTTCCTAATTAAGAGCCAAATGTTTAAATGGACAAGTTTCATATGGCTGTTGTGCACTGAAATAGAGGAAATGTGTTAGAAGCATAGATTATGGGACCTGTGTCTGTTTCTGGATGAACTGTCAAGAGTAAGGAATAACGAGCAGAACTGTACAGGGGGCAAGTTTCACACAGGCATTTTAACCATCCCCAATTTTTTCGCCTAATCTTTCCCGAAATACTTCTTTTGGTATTTGTTTATTTGGGATTTTTATCTTGAGTTTGTTTTTTAATTTTTTTGCCAGGTACATTCCCCCTGACAAGAGAGAAGAAAATGATCAATCGACCCATAAATGGATGGTGTATGTCCGAGGCTCTCGGAGAGAACCCAGCATAAATCATTTTGTCAAGAAAGTTTGGTTCTTTCTCCATCCCAGTTACAAACCTAATGACCTGGTAGAAGTGAGGTAATAAGGAATTACTCCCGTCACTATTCCAGTCTTTATGCTTGCCAGGCTTATGGTGCCAAGTTTCATAGAAAGTTAGCAACTTCTTTTCCTGGTTTAGTATTCCATGACTGTCTTTAACCTCTGGCTTGGCTTGACTTACTCCAAAATAATAGTAAAAATAAATTAGGTTTTATGTAGCAAATGTGCCAAACAGTTGTTTTGGTTTTTTTTTAATTTCCTACTGAGAAAAAGCATTTAGTTGTTGCATTTCATCTTACTCATGGGAGTTTGTGCATCTCCTGTATGTGTTACACTGTCTGCTGCGCAGGTTGGGCTTCCGTTGTTAAAGTAGGTGTTTTCTACCTCCCATCCATTTCAGTGTGGAAAAGAAAGAGGAGTCTGAGAAAGCTGTTTTGCCCATAGTTTTAATGATAAGTGTGCGTTTGGGCAAGAAATTTTGTCCCTCTCCTAAATACTTCTCCACTGTAGTGAGATCAGTGGCATTGGCTTCACGCTTGAAGGGGTTTCCCATCAGTGTGCTGGTGCTGGTGCTGCAGAAACAGGGCAGCTTCTCTGTCCTCTCCCAAGCCTGTATTCAAAGCTGTGACCCTAATGAGATGAGCGGGGTTGGTTCTCTGTTGACTGCTGCAGGGAAATGTCCTGTCAATCTTTTGCTCTTGCTCCTGTGGACAAGACAGCAGGAAGATGCCTTCAAACTACTTTGTGTCTTCCCAAAGAGATTATTCTCCACAGGAAGTTCAGCTGCCTCCTGGAGGAGGTTGGGGAGGCTGCCCGGATATAGAATGGCAACTTAATTCTGCCAAAATGAAACTACTGAAAGGCAACTCCAGAAAGATTTATCTGAGGTCAGAAACGTTGGTATAGCTCAGTAATGTTTCTGGGAAGGCAACCCTGAGCAGGATGAAAGCAAACTTCTTTGTATTTCTTGTGTAACATACTAAATTACACTTGACTGCTGTCTTTTTGTACCTTTCTCAGTTTCCAGTATCTGGTGTCAGTGCTGTTTGTCTTCTGTTTTAATCCGATCTGGTTAATTGATTTCTTGTCACACAGTCCCAGTCATGGTAGAGAACATGAATGTTTTGGACTAAAAATAGCCTTTAAAAAACCTGGTGTTTTGTTTTGTTGTAAAACTACATTTGGGATTTACAGTAACAACAAGCTGAAATACAAAGTAACAGTAAATGTTAGAGATAAATACACCCTTCTTTTTCAGCTTGGAGAATGATGGTGGTTGAGTTAGCTTTTCCTTGTTGTCTGTATCTTCTTGTCTTGGTGTTACATGTAGCGTGTGCCTTCTTGCTACTAGATAGGGAATAGCAGAGTGAGTGCAAAATGCTGCATTGAAAACTCACCTTGCAGCTGTGCCCTAGGAGCTGACTGAGGTTTTTTTGAAAAAAGTATTTTTCATTTGGCATTACACAGCCTTTTTTTTTTTTTTTTTTTTTTTAAAGATGCTTGTTTCCCATGTTCTATCATCCATTTTCTTCCCTGTACCCTTGTGGAAAATAAAAGTATGTTTTCAGCTGTCCAAAGACATAAAATTCTCATTTCTGTGATTGCATTCTTTCTGTGGTGAATAGCAGGCCTGAAGAAAGCTTCAGTTGTCAGCTAGAAAAGCAGTCTTTGGCTTTCTGAAAAAGAGGTAGGTGAAAGCTATACGACTTCTGCGTCCAAAATGTGGATCACTATTTGTTTCCAGAGAGCCTCCGTTTCACCTGACCAGGAGAGGCTGGGGGGAATTTCCTGTGAGAGTCCAGATACACTTCAAGGATAGCCAGAACAAGAGGATCGATATCATACACAATTTGAAGGTATTTGAACAAAATATTTGAGAGGAAGGCAATTAAATGAGCTCTCCTGCATAATCTAGAAGAGGCTTCACTTTTGTGTGCTCTTCTGCCTCTCTCTGTTGTGTGTATGTCCTGCTGGCTATTTGCACATGAATAGTTGAGCTGGAGAATCAAAAAAGATCCAGGAAACCCTCTTACCTTGGCTGTGCTGGAGTGGATGTTGTAGCCAGGGCACCTAGCCTTGCAGAAGCTGGAACTGATTCTGCTCAGAGCAGCAAAGCATTACCTGTTGTTTCTCTGCAGTCTGAGATTTTTATCATGCTGTCACTGGCTTTAACTTGACAGGGTACTGCAGGGCTGTCTTTCTGTTGGTAAAGTGATTGCTGTTATCTGTTTTGTTCCTTCAGCACTTGCATGTATCGGCTTGAGATTGTCTTTGTTGTTAGAGTGGGCAGGGAGGGGCTGAGATTCCTCGTTCATTCCTTCTTCCTTTTGAAGAGAGCCTTCTTTTCCAACTCGTTCACCTGTCCTGCGACACTCGATAGGATTTACAGTATGCAGCGGTCCTGGAAAACTAGGCCATTGCTCTTGTTTTCCTTTTAATTAGTAGTCCCTAGCATTAGTGGAATTAAGTCCTGAGCTGTTTAGTTTCCTGTTTCTTTGAGCAGCATGATTAGTTTTATTTAAACTCTGCATTAATGAATTTCATGCTAATGTAGGTACCTCATTGCAACCCCAAATATAGACAGTAGAGCAGGTTGGAAGTGTTCCCCTAGAACTTGGGGACATTTAATGCAGATGATGAGTAAAATGCATTTGGAGAGATAGAACTTGGGGAGAAATTGGTAACAGTATGATGGACGTTGTGCAGCTAAGGGAGCCCAGCCTACAGAAGAAAACTGAGCTGGTCCATGGCACACAAGAACTCAAATCAGCAAATCTTCGCTGTTCGCATACTGAGCCTGTGACTGCTGTGAGGTGATAGGAGTGAGCTGAGCCCTCCTCTGTGGCTGGCAGCCTGTCTGCCCCAGAGCTCTGGGGCAATGCAAGTCTGTCAAACCTAGCTCCTCTCTATAGGTATGTTAATAGATGCCTCTGGGATTTTCTGCCTATCAGCTGATACTCGGTGTGAACAGTTACCTAATAAAAAATTATAGTGTGAACATAACCTTTGTGCTGGTCAGTTTAAATCTCTTTGAGTTTTTTTCTCATTATTACTTCTTTGCGTTGACATCAGGAATAAAAAAGGACACTCCTCAAAGACTCATCTTAGACTGAAATAGTACTTCCCCAACAATGTAATTTCTTTCAGCTTTTTTGCTCGTTTCTACTTCAGTGTGGGCTTTGGGTCTTCATTGGCTTTTTTGCAGAAGAAAGGGTGCTTAACAGAGCACACAGATTTCTGACCCTGTGGCCTCAAAAAATTGGATGTGCTGCTACATAGTTTTAACTCCTTTCAAACAAATTGTATTGTAAATTCTAGATAATATATTACTTTGCCCTGGTTAATAGAAATATATTGTATTGTTTTACCCAGTTGGACAGGACCTACACAGGCCTGCAGACACTTGGCGCAGAAACGGTGAGTCAGCGGGTTGTGGGATGGATGTTGTACTTTGATTCCCTTAAAGATGTTTAAAAAGAAAAAGATACATGGGACTAAGCACAGTCAGACCCATTTGATTTCACAACTTCTGGAATGTAGATTTTGCTCTCTTATTAAAGGAAATCATTATGATGCCTTGTCACTATTCGTGACAACAGTAATTTTTTCCCCTTTCTGGTTCAGAGGAGACTGTTCCCAGCTCTTCTTTCATAAAGAACTTAATTTGTACTACAGTTTTAATTTTTATTTCTTTGTGGAGCATCTGGTACCAGATGTCTTGATTTGCATTCTGATGTGCTGCAAATCTCATGCATAAAGAATTTAAGTTAAAGGGATCACCAAACTTCCCTGCTGAAATTTTGCAGTATATTAAGTACTTCTGAGTTTCTGTGTCTGTCAAGATTCAGTATCTTCATGGAAAATGAACTCCTAAAACTTAAAATAAAATGAATTAATTAATACCTCATAGTTTGCTATATCCCTAAAGGTTGGGGTTTTTTTATTATTTTCCCCTTGTTGTACTGTAGTGAATGGAAATTTTTCTGGTGAAATTGCATTACTTCAGCTTTTCAGTCTGTGGAGAAAACATTAATGTGAGATGTCTACTGTGATTAAAGAACACTTTTGAAGAGTAGATAATGTGGTGTGTTTCTCAAAGCCTTATCGAAAAAGGCAGACAAGGCAAGCTGCAGTTTGTGCCTGTCCCTAAGGGGGTATACAGTCCTTTCCTTAGTGGGATGCTTGGAGCTGGGCTCTCTATTCCTTCCAGTGTTCACTATTCAGATTTCCCCATGGACTGAGAGATGTGCTCTTTTACCGTGGGGGTTAAATGTTGCAAGATTTTTGTTTTAGCTCAGTTGCTGCTGCACCTCTGGGAAGTGTCCCTGAAATGAAGGGAAATGTTATGCACAGGTGCGGGGAGGAGAGGGAGAGGTTTCTAGACATTAAAGTAAAAACAAAAAGCATGGTTGTTTTCACTTTTTATATCTTTACCTGACTACCAAATATTAACGTCATCCTTTCTCTTATTTCTGGAAGGTAGTGGATGTGGAGCTACATAGGCATTCCCTTGGCGAGGAGTATCTCTTCTCCCAGTCTTCAGAGTCTGACCTTTCTGATGTTCCTACGTCTTTACCACTGCCATTGAGTATCCCAGCACCAGTCAAAGCTTCTTCACCAATTAAACAGTTGCGGGACTCCAGCCCAGATGCTTCTGTGGACAAAGGTAGAGTGAATGGGTGTTGGTGAAATTTGAGTTCTTGGAACTTCAGCTCTTCTGGATACCTCCTCTTAATTGCTCTTGTGCCTTAAAGGTTGCCAGTGCTACCTGCTGCTTGCTCTCCCCAGATGATCATTTTCTCAATGTACTCTGAAATGTAATTCAGAAATTGTTATGGTTTATTTGGGTTTTGGGTTTTTTTGTTTTTATCTGGAGTTTGTTGAGTGGGCTCTGTTTTGCTAAATGTAGTGAATATGGAGCTTTATGCAGCAGATGCAGTTGGAAAAAAGGTTATTGAATAGCACTTGTAGTTTTGTTCTTGGCAGACTGTTTTCAAAGGGTTTTTTAGGTTTCTGAATGTTTTGGGCACTGTGTATATATTTAAGGAATCAGCCTATTGGTGTGTTCAGTTCTATACGTTGGTGCCTAACATGAGTTGACTGCGGGTGGCGGGGGGGGGGACACACAAAAATGACTACGTAACTGGTGTTGAAAATAGAGTGAAAAAGATGTAGTGTGTGTTTGTCTGAGGGATGGCATCTGTGCATGTTATGGTGTCCTTCTCACCTTCCCTTGAAGGATCAGGAAATGCAGTGCCCATTGCAACAGGGCAGCAGTTGATGCCTTAGGATCATTTGAATGGCCTGAAACAAGCTAGTGCTGGCCTCCTGGGCACGCTGTTACAATTTTTAGTTTGCGTGAAGTAGGAAAAACTGTGCCTCTGTTAGCATTTAACTTTATTTTCTGAAACATATGGTGTCAAGGCTTACATGACAGACCTTGGTTAACTGGGCTGAGAAACAAGGATGTCTTTTTATGGTTTGCACATTTTGGTGTGAGAAACTTGCTGGAAACAGCAACTTTATATTTCAAAATATGGTCACGTGCAACATGGTCTGATGCCTTTCTTGATTTATCCTGACACTTCTGTGTTCAAGGAATGGCTTTAAGCTGGTGTCTTGCATGGTGTGCTTTCTGGTAGGTGCTGTGATGCCACTGGTGGTGTTGGGCTCAGCGACAAGAATGTCCACTGTTTAAATGCGGTGTTTTCTTGTGGCCAAAAAAGGAGAAATGCAACCAAATTTTAAATGCTCAGGCTTTTTATTCAAACAGGAAGATACGCAACACCTTTAGGTGAGCAGTGCTACAGCCAACAGGAAGGAAGTAAATCTGCCTCTTTCTTACACTGACAGGCAGTGGCTTCTCTCATCAGCTCCAGGTTAATTGATCCTTCTGCATCAGATAAGGTGGATTCCTTAACCCAGGTCAGAAGGCAGTAGGTGGTCTCCCTGTGCTCTTACTCCAAAAAATGTACTGCGAGGTTCTCAGCGAAGGAGATCGAGCCTTAGTCCTGTGGAGCCCTAACCAAAGACTCTTGAAAATACCAGCAGCTTTTGGTCAATGGAAGTGTCGTTCCAAGGAAATGTGTAAGAAGTGGCTGATCACCTGCCACAGCTGAACAGGCTGTGCATGGTAGCGTTTTATTCTTCTGGTCAGAGACAAATCCAAAGGCTTGCACAGGAGGAACCCCCTACCCCGTTTTCTCCCCATTCAGGGCTGCCCACCAGTGGCTTTTCCTTCCTTCCTTTGAGAGCGTGTTTGTCGTACCTGAGTTTTGTTTGTGTAGAGAAGCACAGTAAGGAATTAGATGTCTCGGCCTAAGAACTATTTTTCTTCTTTTCCCTGTTTTAATCAGGATTCCCTGGGAATGCTGAAACCGAAAGACATGCCACGTTTTATTCCCTGCCATCTTCGATAGAACGGACTCCCACCAAATTAGCCACACAGAAAGTTGCCTTTGGCTCTCATGGAAATTCAGCCTTTCAACCCATTGCAGCTAGCTGTAAAATAGTGCCTCAAGGTCAGAGTCCAAGCCCTGCAGAGTCACCAGGAAAATCCTTCCAGCCTATCACCATGAGTTGCAAGATTGTATCAGGTGAATGTTAGTTTGCTTATCCCAGTGCTTCACCCTGGAAAACAAGAGAGTGAACCAGTTGGACTTGTTTTGTGTCCTTCCCCTGATTTCCTGCCAATCTTTGAACATCAGGCAGTAGGAAACTCTAGAATAAGGAGCTAAACACACTTCTTAATGTTCAAGGAAAAAAAATACAAATGTGAAATGCTTCATATCAGATCAAAAGCAGGATGAGAGCTTTTCTCTCCCTGTTCTTGAATGCTTTCAAGTATGAAAAAGATAGTATTTAACTGGACTGCTACCCACAGAAAGACCCAGGCAAGGACACATCTTCCATGTGGGGTGTTTGTATGTGGGAAGAAGCCATTCTTCTCCCTCCTGCTTTCAGACAGCTGGGATGGATTAAGAAGAAGTTTTTTTTTTCTGATTATTGGACAAACAATTGGGTTCAACCTTTGTAGACTCAAATAGTCCCTCTTGTACTTGCGATATCTCCTCAGATGGAACAGCTTTGGTCTTCCTCTTCCAAAAGTCCACCCTTTGTTGGATTAAATTGTCAGCTGACTGCAGTGAGCAGTGTGATGCTCTTTTGGTAGCTTCCCAACCAAACATAATCAAGGTGCCATTTACTCATTTCACTTATAGTCCCTTCCCTGCCTGGGCATGGTGCCATCCACTGGATGTTTTACATCAGAAAGTTTTAATGCGCAGCGTACCATGCCACATGTTGTGAAGCTGAAAGATGACCTGTTACATCCCTTCGTTTTCTGGTGTTCAGGGTAGAGGATGAAGCACCAGATAGCAGTATGTGTGATTTCTGATGATCTGCTCCCAGATAATTTTGCTCAAGTGTGTCTGGTTTGTTGGGGTTTTTATTAAATTTCAATATTGTTCCTTGACATCTTAAAACTGTACTCAGGTTGATTTACATTTAAACCTATGCCAAGTGCTTTGTTCTTTCTTAACAAGCTCTTCCCTTGATCTTCTGTTCCCAAGGCTTCCCGGAAAGCAAGAATTACAGGGGCCATCCTATCTTAAAATCCTTGGACTATTCTCTGTTGATCTTTGCTATTTAAATGTTTCCCTGCTAAATATTTTTCCAAGGTTCTGCTGTCTGCCTGGAAGTATCACCCCTTCCAGATTTCAGAAGCAGTTTATAAGACATAGGGATTTTATTTGATCAGCATTTGTTCCATTTTAGTTGTCAATCACTGCCAAGAAAGCAGATTAACAGGCAGTCGAAGCTTAGTGTGCTTGCTGCTGTCTCTTGCCTCTGATCACTTCCTTGCCTGTCCTCTTCTCTGCATTTCTTGTTTACCCGCTCATGCAGCTTTTTTCTTCTCTAGTTTTTCTCTGTCCTCGTCCTATTACCCAGAAGTTGCACATTTTACAGTTTGCTTTCAAGGGCTGCTGCAATAGTGAGAGCAGTGAATAGAAGAGAATGTCCACGCCTGTCTGACGGCTGCTGTATCACACAGCCTTTTTATGTGAACTGCTTGGTTCCTGGTTCTGAATGCCCATACTGTGGGCTTCACAAGGGAAAGAGAGCATCTATCAAGGAGCTCAGCTCTCTTTTTTCATCTCCTTGGGTGGACTGGTCTTGGCAGTGAGAATGATTTAGGTAACGTCCCTCAGGATTCAGGGATGGACCGGATGGCTTCACAAGGTCCCTTTGAACCCTGCTTGTCCTGGTAGGCAGAGAACATCCAGGGTAGGTATGAGCCATAGTGCTTTACATGCCTTTTCCTTTCCTTCCCTTCCCTTCTGTCTCCTCTTTCCTTCTCTGAGTCCTTTGATCTCACTCAGGCTGGGAAATGCATCCTCAAAAAGTATTCCTTCTCTAAGCCATTTTAAAAAGTACTACTATTGCTGTGTTTTTATGTTCTTACAACATTTACAAGATAGAAGCATTGGACTTTTTTCCTTAAGGTTCTCCAATATCGACCCCTAGTCCATCTCCGCTACCTCGTACCCCAACCTCCACTCCAGTGCACATGAAGCAAGGCTCTGCTAGTTCAGTCATTAATAATCCGTATATTATTGTGGACAAGCCTGGACAGATGGTTGGAGCAGCAGCCACAAGCACAGGTGTGTAGTGTGATCACAGAAGGCAGTGGCTTTGTTTTACCCATTCAAGTTTATTCTCCCTTTAAAATGATTAGTATAATAACAACGGTATTTCAGCTTGCGAAGATGGAAAAGTACTTGGCAAAGAAAGAGGGAGGTGTTGGTTTGCACAACTGGCCTGTGTAACGTGGTTAAGGGTATCTCAGACTTTAACATAACTTCCTTCAGGAAACAGCACATAGCGTAAGGCCAAACTGAATTCACAGCTGGCTCTTCAAAGAGAGCCTGTTCTTTGCAGGCAAAAAGGGAAGGGGAGAAAGTAATGTAGACTGTGGTGCACAGAGATTTAGACAGACGGTGCACAGGTGGTTGGGTGAGAACTGTATCGCGGATGTGGGCAAAAAGCATGGAGAGCTTGCAGTGACTTGCAGATCAGTCTTAGGTCCCAGTGTACGGTGCTCTAGATGTGTTGAAATGCGTAGACCCAGGTTAGCAGGAGAACAGTCATGCTGGTTTTTGTTACTGCTCTCAACTTCTAGTAGGTCCAGTTCCAGTCGGTTTGGATTCCTCTAACTGGATTCCCTTGGTGCTTCAGTGGTGACATAAGCCTGGGGCCAGGGGGGAGAGCTGAACTGCAGGAGACGGTTGATGGGTATGGGAGTTAATTGGTAGTCTTTGTGTTTCGGATGGAGGAAAGGTCACTGAAAAGTATTTGTTTGTTGTGATTTGTGGCCAAGAACATCTGTCTATTTAAAAACACGCTTGTTTTTGTATGTGTGCTTGCCAGCATCCCAGAAGGATGCTCAGAGCCATGCAGTGAAGTGCAGCATCCATGTAACACACAAACCATTTGCTGGGCGTGATTGGAAAGTGCAAAAATTCATCCCGATAACAGTTCCTCCTTGTATCTGAGGGAAGACAGCTTTCATGTGCATTTTAACTTCATTACAGAGGGAATTGGTAGGGGGAGCATAGTTACAGCTGAATTTTTTTAACTATGTTTTGGGGCTTTCTTGGTAACATGGAAGCTGTTTCAGCAATAAGGGTGTTTGGGTTTTTTTGTTTGGTTGGGGGTTTTCTCCCTTTTTTCTTTTCTGTTTCTTCTTTATCTCCAACCTGACTGTCTGCTCTGCGTATGTGGTTTGTCATGGTTTGGGTAACTTTTGTGTTCTCCTAGAAGAGATTTGTACATGGAGGATAGAATCTGTAGAAGCACCAGATGGTTTGGACATACAAGTCTTAATGCCATTAAAGGTGCAATTTCCCACCACATTAGTGTGATGTAAGTACAAACTGGCCTGGAAGAAACTGCCTGCTGCATCTTCCTCCCCTGCAGTCCTGCTGCTTCCCCCCTATCCTGCACAAGTCAGGTCAGATCAGTGGCAGCGCAGAAAATTAATACCCTCCTCTCCCCAAATTGAGCTTTATTGTCAGATAGCCTCATCACCAGACCCTGTGTGAGAGACCAAGAGGGAAAGTGGAACTGGCTTTTTGGCAACAGCAGCCAGGCTAGATCGAGTGTAATGTGATACTACAGACAGTCACTCGGACGTTTTTGGCAAGACTGCAGATCATACTTAAGAGGGGTGAGATCGTTATGCTCTGTGAAAGCCAGCCTTCCTAAACCCCGTTATTTTGAGAAAAGGCTACTCGTTTACTTTTAAATTTAAATGCAAATTGTAGTATAACTTTATGAGAGACTATTAACAGTGTTTTCATGTGTGTAATCCATAGCTTTGGCATCTCTTGAACAAACGAAACTAACAAGCCAACCCAACAGCAGTAACGAAACTGCTGCTGAGCAACAAAGTGTTGTGTACACACTGTGATAATGCAGGCTAAGTTTACCACTGAACTCCCATCCATCTCAGAGGGTCAGGGGAGTGCTGTGGCACATGTATCCCTGTGTTAGTTTTGCAGGAGCAGTCTTCTGCAGACAGAGGACCCTATTTCTTCATTCTGTATTTTTGTTTCTTCCTTTACCCTACTCACTCTGTCTCTTCCTCTTGTTACTCTTCACTTTGTCTCCCTCCTTTTCTGGCCTTCCTTTTCCTTCCCACTCCAGCCTCCAAGCCTTCCCCCGTGCTAGTGTCTGAGGCTAGTGTAGGTTCAGAGGGCTTCTGGGCAGCGGAGGATGTTCTATCTGCAGCAGCAAGTTCTGACTGGCAGCTCATTTACTGTCCTGATTTCACATATTTGCACCTGTAGCTGATACCCTCAGCTACCCAGGAAGGTGCCTGACCATTTGCTTGCAGCAAATGGGGCTCTCGGTGGAGAGTACCTTGTCTGGGGCATGGATTCTGCAGGTGAAAATAACAGTCAAAATGAAATACCAGTGTTTCATGTTAGAAGAGGTTTCATGTGTTCTGCAGCACCGCTCCCCGGCCCTCACGCAACATCTGCTTTATGTCCCAATACGCAGGGAGCCCAACCAGCAAACTGACCAGTGTTTGTCAGGCCTCTCACGGAACTGGATCTCCTGTATCAAAGGCCCATGGGAGCAGTTTTGTCACCTCAGCTGTCAAGGTAATGTTCTCAGTGGGTGCGTACTTTGCATTTAAAAATGCAGCTTCCTAATTCTGCATTTCAGGCAAGTTCTTTTGGTTGTCATTTCATAGGTTTACTGTGTCTAACAGATGGAGGCATATGAGAACATGGTGGTTATACAAGATGATAGTGTCAGTTCATGCAGCTCTAATTAGACTTGCCTACACCTCTGTTAAAGGCACTGCTCTTTTGCTTTTCTACAAGGAAATCCGTGGAAGGCATAGCTTTCAATGTCCTGTCTTTCAAAAAAAGCTCTTCTGTAGCTGACTTTGATCTTATTCACTCTGTTAGTGACAGTATGTGATTAAACCAGAGGTGCCTACCTCAAAACCTTCACTCTGTTCATTATTTTTGTACAGCAGCTGCTCCTAGCAGCCTGAAAATAGCTTATTTAGTGGTTTTACAACTGCTTGCGTTTAGAAAAATGTTTGTGTAAACAGTGGAGTAACCAAATGTGTAAACAAACAGTGATGATTAGGGTTCGTGCTTCTGATCTGCAAAGCCTAAAAGGTACGGAGCTGAACTGTCTCACATAAAATCTCTCCCACATCTTGTGCTAGGAAGGATATTTTTGGCAGGGAAGTGGCGTCAGTGAGGCTCTTTCTGAAAGCAGCTGGTGGGTTTGGTGCTGAAAACAGGAGTGTTTCCCTGTCTCCAAGTTGCAAGAATATTAATGCAGGATATGGGGGCAGGGTGGGGAAGGCTTGCCAGTCAGCCTGCAGGGAGCAAATCACTTTACATTTGGAACTTAAATGCTTCCTGTGTCTGTTAGGGGAAAAGTGTTCGAGATTGCTGTCTGAAGCAATTAGTTTAGAATAGCATTTTAAGTGTCAGGTGTGCAGCTAGATATTCAGCTTTTAAGAGCCTGTCTGCCCAGATGGATTTCTCTTAACTATGCTGAAAACCATTCATTAGTCTTTATTTTTCACTGATTTAGGACAGTGCTTTCTGAAAGGTTTTCAATGAGCCAAAGTAGGCACCTGTCATTAGTTGAATTCTGTATTTCCAGGGCAAAGTTAAAAACTGGAGATATTTTTAAAATATATATAAAAGTCAGAGCTCTGTAAACAGAAATGTATTTTGATTTATGTCTTCTGTTGGTGGAAAAGCTGTAATTTTATGGTTTCTTTGAAGAAGAGGGTGTGTGTGATAGTTCAGCATGGTGTTACAAATTGTGCTTAACTCACCACTTTTCATCTCTTCACTATGTGCTAGTTTTCTCTATTGTTTTTTTTTTAAATGACTTAAGGCTGTGTTTCTTCAGCCACTTTAAAATGACCAATATGCAGGCTGCTGTTGAGAGGACTGGTTATGCCTCTAGCCTTGTCTTCACACCTCCCCCTGTTTGCTACCAGTTGTGCAGTGATGTGGTGAACCAGAGCAGACAACCAATCTGGTTGAAAACTAATCCGTTTTCAGCCATATGTGTCAGTATAAGGAAGATGGCAGGAGTGTTGAGTTAGAGTCTGAGGGCTTGCTTTTCTGGTCATGATCCAACCCAAGGATGGTCCAAGTGATTGTGAAACTATGGCTTTGGAGTTCACGCTGATTGTAAAAAAAGTACAATTATTTTACATAAACAAAACAGAACCGTAACAAACTTCCTCAAATGCATTTGACTTCTGTACCAGCCTCAGATCCAGAAATGCCAGGTGCGTGATTTTGCGGGTGTGGATATGTTTTTTACTCTATTTAGTTACGTAGCCTCACTCTTTCTGCCAAATGGTGAGTTCTGCCTGGAAAGACTGTGTACCATCACATCTTTCTGGTTACAGGAGAGCAAAAATTCATCTGAGAGAATTTTGCTTGCAGGCTTAAATTGAACATTTTTTTTTTTTCCCCCCTCTGTAACTTGTTTCTTCTTAGGTTGTCTTCTCCCTCTGAAATTGTGTATAGAATCACAGAATGGTTAAGGTTGGCAGGGACCTCTGAGATCATCCAGTCCAACTCCCCTGCTCAAAGCAGGGTCAAATAGAGCAGGTTGCTGAGGAATGTGTCCAGTTGAGTTTTGAGTATCTCCAAGGCTGGAGAGTCCACAGCCTCTCTGGGCAACCTGCTCCAGTGTTTGATCACCATTAAATTAAAAAAAAAAAGTTTTTCTGTAATTAAATAGAATTTTCTGTGTTTCAATTTTTCAGTTTGTGCCCATTGACTACTGTGCTTTCAGTGGATACTATTGACTGTTGTCTGACTTGATCTTACACCTTCCTATCAGGTCTTCCTACGCATTGATAAGATTCCCCCTCAGCTTGCTTGAATTGTACAGCTCTGAAATGCTTTATATAAAAAGCTGGTCAGGAAGCACGATTCAGTTTCTTTTACCTGTGTATGATATGGTAAGAAACAGTTACTGCTGTTGGAGATGTAACTTTCCAAATAAAATTTGCTTTGTAGGTTGTATTAAGTATGTTACACTCCTTTTACTTCAGTGCTGACTGATTTTGGAAATGTCCTATTTGTATAGGTAATTCGGCCTGTTCAGGTGGTCCATGCTACCCTTTACTAGCGGTCACTTGTTTTATTTTTTGTATTGGACACTTCACCGATTTCTGCGCCATGTCTTCCTATTCGCAGCAGGAGGATTCTCTGTTTGCCACCATGCCACCCCTTTGTCCCATTGGGAGTCATTCCAAGGTGCAAAGCCCCAAATCGGTCACTGGAGGACTTGGAGCTTTTACAAAGGTATTCCTCTTGGCTTTTGTGCCGGGACAAGGAGCCCAATAATGCCGTTTCGTGCTGACTTGTGCCACAAACCATGTACCTTCCAGTGCAATGTAAAACTGTTACTGGAATCAAGGTGTCTTGCTGCCAAGGGCTCTTTAGCACCTCTCAAAAATATATCTTGTTTTCTTTACTTTCCCTGTGGCTCTACTGTACGTGTGATCTTTCTTTTTATCTCCTCTTTCATCCTTTCTTGTTTTGCTTTGAATCACTGTCGTGTTGAGGCTGATAGTTTAAAAGCTATTTTTAGTGGGATACAGTAAAAGTAAACTGCAGTGGATCTGTCAGGAGCTTCTTAAAAAATGATAGTGATTTTGGAATCTCAGATGTTGCCACTTCTGAGTACGTTTCCTTCAGTGTTACCATCTGGAATTCAAAGTTGTTTCTGGCAATATTAGGTGGTCCAAGTAAAAGGTGGAAGAATACTTCCTACCAGTTACAGTACCTGCAATCTAATGCAAAAAAACCCCCTAGCCTTTGTTGAGCCACTGCTGTTAGTGATTAGGTTTAATGCCTGTACCAGAGAAACATAAAACATACACATAAGAGAATAACGTCAGCTATAATAATTTACAGTATCTGTAACTATATATCGGTTGTAATTTTGCAGGATAGGAAAAAAAAATTGAGGTTTAGAATGTGTTCTGAGCAGGAAGGTGCTTAGACATTTGAAACCTTAAAGTGCTGTGCCTCCATGCTGAGATGCAGGGCCTGAAGAAGTCAGGTCTGGCCAAGTCCATTGTTAGTATGACTACTAGTTGTAATATTACTAGCAGTTTCTGTGATTCTGTGATTTCTATGAGCACCTCTCAAATCTGGAATGCTTTGTAAATACAGACACCCACCCACACACGCCTGTGTGTTGGGAGTAGCCCTTATCTTGGAGCTGAGTTAGAGTTTACCTGATGGTAAGAACCATGTCTGAGTTTACTGACTGATGCCTGCCCTTTCCTGCAGACAGGCTGTTCCAGAAATGACCTCCAGTGATTTAAGGTGTTTGCTTTTCTTTTTATTATTTCTTCCTCTTTAAAAGGTGATAATAAAGCAGGAGCCGGGAGAGCTACCCCAGCAACCCCAACTACCCACGACAGGGACAACCACACAGACCTCTGTGCAGCAGTATGTCACTGTAAAAGGCAGCCACATGTTAGCCTTGTCACCGCAGAAGCCAGTTGTGAGCGCTGGCGAGGGGACGGTGCAGTCTAAGGTATGAGGCACTTGGGCATCTCTGATGTGGTGTAAGCTGTCTGTCTTGTGGTTTTATTGCAACACTTTCACGTTACTCTCCGGGGCGTAGGGTTGCTTCTGTCTCAGACCCTCGCAGCAGCACCATGTTAGCTGTTTTCCCCATGTGCACAGAGTGGCTCATATCATGCTTACCTGTAGTCCTTGAGAAGGTAGCAGGGTGAGCAGGCACTATTGCGTTTCATTGTGTGCAGGAAACAACTCCCACTTCTGTCTAACCCATTGTAACAGTGGGATGGGGGTGGTTTTGAACTGGAGCCTGTCGACTCAGAAAGTTGATAGCCATCATCAGCTCTTGCTGAAACTCATCCAGGTCTTTGTGTAAGAGGAGGCAAATTCTTCCCTTGGACTGCAGGCCTGCAACAAAAAAGAACAGGACAAATAGGGAGTGGGGTGGAGGCTGAGCCAGAACTAGCATTAGGTGGAAGCAGTCCTACTTGAGCGGCAACTCAGGTGTTTTATTGTAGGAGTCTGTGCCAATGCAGTGTTCCTATGACAGGAGTGACGCAGCTTCTGAGAAGGCACAGTAACTGCAGCGACAAGATGACAGATGTGTCAGAAATTGTCTCCATTCTTGCCTGTTTCCATTGTGGATAGAGTCAAATCATGTGCCAAGCATAAGAGACTACATATGGAGCTTTTACTTTTGCATAAGTAAATATATATTTACATTTGCAACAGTTCATTGTCCTTTTTGCTGTCTTATTTGCCTGTTTGAGCAGGTATGCAAACTCATGTTTCCCTGCAGTTATTGTCAGCACATAAAATTGAAGCACTTTGTGGATTCTGCTTTGAGGCCATAGTTTTCCCATGGAGTCTGTTCCCATGAATGTGTTGAAACTAAATTTCTGGATCTCTGTGCTTTGCCAAGGCAAGCTTTATCTTCAGCTGGAATTAAGCCATTGCTTATATATCAAAAAAAAATTGAAGTGCCCTGTAATTTGAATGTACTTAATCTTTTGTGGGTGCTCTGAAATCCTGGTTGTGTTTAACAGTTTATCTTTTTACTTGGGATTGGCCTCTTGCCAATTTAATTTTGTTTCTGAATGAATAGCTTGTATACGTGACTAGACATGTATAAAGTGCCCTGAAATGTCTAGAGATGGAGGTAGTGTACTAGCTAGAATTCACATGATTGCTCTTGCCAGCAGCACGTCATCCAATACTTATTTGTTGCAGGTTGTTGGCGTTCCAGTTGGTTCTGCTTTACAGTCGACAGTGAAACAAGCGGTGGCTATAAGCGGTGGCCAGATACTTGTGGCAAAATCTAGCTCTTCAGTAGCAAAGGCTGTTGGTCCGAAGCAGGTTGTGACTCAAGGCGTAGCCAAAGCCATCGTGAGTGGAGGCGGAGGGACAATTGTTGCTCAGCCTGTACAGGCTATAACAAAGGCGCAAGTTTCTTCCACAGGTGCTCAGAAAAGTACATCTCAAGGCTCAGGTAGAGTAATTCTGCGCCATGTTAATAGCTTGTGATGGGTAGACTTTGAGGTTCTATAATGATTTCTTCAACTGCGAGACAACTATGTGTGATTGAAAAACTTGAAAATGAGTAGAGAGGCCTGTAGGGAAATTCAGGCTGACTGAGATTAGTAATAAAGAAAATGTTAACTCATTATCTGTAAGGGGGAAGAGGGAGTGCAAGTACTTCAAAACATGCAGTGTTCTGTGAGTGGAGATCAGACAGATGTGCTGGGGAATGTGCTGGAGACCTGATAGACTTTTCTGGAGCCAGGTCTCACATTTTTTCCCAGCATTGTGGTCCTTAGATGGTCAAAGGGCTCCACATAAATGCAACCAACAAGAGCCAAACCATCCTTATTGCACCTTCACATCTTCCCCAGTGCTTACAGTTATGGGATTATGGGCAGAAGCACCCCACCTGCTTCTGCACACAGCTGGCTTTAGCTGAGCATGTTAGCTCAGGCTCTAGACTGTTTGAAATGTGTTGCGTGGCCTCTGGGCTGGAGTAAGCCTGTAGACCCCATGGCTATGCTGCTTCGGCCTGCAGCCATCAGTGGTACTGCACGCAGAGAGGTATTTTTTTTTCAGACCTATTCAAAAAAGTGTCTGTGCATCACTGGTGGAGTTAATCTGCAGTTAGGGTGGCTGTGTATGGATTATCAAAGGCTAGCTGCATGCCACTCTTAGTACTTTCATCCTGTACAGATTTCAATGCATACTACTTTCTGCAAGCAATAGTTTTATTTCTTTCTATTCTTTCCTTCTAGTGATGGCTACACTGCAGTTACCAGCCACCAACCTGGCAAACTTGGCAAACTTACCACCAGGCACCAAACTGTACCTCACCACCAACAGCAAGAATCCTTCTGGGAAAGGAAAACTGCTTCTCATACCCCAAGGAGCCATACTGCGAGCCACAAATAATGCTAGTTAGTCTTGCAGGGAAATGTAATGAGTTAAATAATGTAATCACTGCATAATTAATATGTTTGGCATTTTTGCTATAAAGCATCCTGGTACTGTGAAAGTCAGTGATGGGGTGGGGTTTCTCTGTTCACAACAACACAGTATGTGGTGCTTTTTAAAACTGAGATCTTGCAAGTGTCTTCTGTTTTAGATGAAACTGCTTTTCATGCGGTGCTCTCAGTGTCTTTGTGCTGAAAGCGGACAGTGTAATTTTCCTCAAAATTCAGCGAAGAGTTGTCTTTAACTCTTCCTTGTGATCTGTACGAAGAGACAACTGTGTTTTCATGATGTAGAACTGAGATGGATTTGAATGTAGTTGTGAAAGCTATTAATAAGTAATGGAATGACACCCTGGAGAAACTAGAAATGTAAGAAACTAACTTTGAAAAGGACAAGATACTGCATCTGGAATGAAGGAAAGAAATAGTTTTGAATATTGATATAAGGTTTGGCCCCAAGCTGTTGAGACCAGTAGAAACAGTTTTTTGTTAATGGACTTGTGAATCAGACTTACTGTGCAATACAGGGAGAATAACATTGCGAAAATAGTTCTGATGGGCGATACTTTGTTTACAGCGTGCTGTTGCAGTAGGGAAAGAATACTGCAGGTTTTAGACTGTGTAGATAGAGTTTTGTCATGAGCCTTCTCCAGAATGCTCCTTTTGAGGCTGGGGGTTGGCCTGGGAGATGGATTGGGTGTAAACTTTTTGCTCCCGGTTCAGATGCTGGCAGGGAGGGAGAGGTATTATTCAGTTTAATATATAAGGCTATAAATACCAGCAACATAGCAATAGATTACCTGTCAGTGAAGAAGTAGATACTCTTGTCGAAGGTATTTTGGGCCTGTAGAACTTGTGATGGGAGCCCCATTCCTTGAGATTTAGAGAGACAGCCGGGGCAGTCCAACTTTGACAAGGAAGTAATCTCACAGGCTCTGAGGAAGAGCAAATACTTACGATTTTTATGACAGAGCCATAAAGATTTTTTTTTTACCGTTGTTTCTTAATGAGGGACTGCAAAAAAGCCAGTGTCCAGGCTGTTCTTTCTGGAGGCAAAGCAATATCAAAGTGTCACTGCAAATTACCACTGCTTGGTATCCATGATCTAATACTGTGTTAACGAAATTGCATTGGAACAGCCAACGAAAGTAAAATTAAGAAGTCAGTGGGATTCAGAGTGTTTCTAGGGCTTTTGCTGCAGATTCATAACCTGCAAAAGACTGATGAAAAGACTGTTCGTCTGTTGGACAGCATCTTCTTTTGACAGAAAATTCAGACCAGCCTGAAATGAGCTTTGCTTGCCCACCAGTCCTTATTTCCCCCATAGCTCCTTTCATTCATGGTGTTTGCTGAGCTATGAGAGAGCACAGCAGCACATCTGAACTGTGCTGTACTGGGTAATAATGTTACTCAGCTGCAAAATGTGGCAGCAAATGTCTTGCAAAGTGTTTTCAATTACTACAGGGGTCTTTTAGCAGTTGTCAGTGTCTGGTTACCGGAGGGTCAAGCCTTTTCTTCTGGTTACAGGTCTCCAGTCTGGTTCTTCTACAAGTAGTGGAGGAGGAGGAACCCAAAGCACAAGCAGTAACTTGTCACAGCACCTCACCTATACATCCTACATCCTGAAGCAGACACCCCAGGTCAGTGGCATAAACATCTCAGCTGAAGCAGATTGACTTTTCATTTCAGGCTGCAGTGGGCATCTCTGCCCTTCACCTCCCCTGCAGGGTTGTACCCTCATGGCTCCTTGCAGGCTGAGAAAGCAGCACTGAGTAAAGTCACAGTTAGCAGTGGGTGGAGAAGAGAGAGTGTAATAAGAGTTCCTGGCGGCAGGGCTGCAAGGGTCACCAGAACAAGGGAGGTGATATGGCGATGATGCTGAAAGAGCGGTCTTACACAGTAGCATATGTAAGAGTTGGAGGAAAGCACAAGATACAGGAGAATAAAGGAGAGTTATTGGAGTGAAACAGCAAGGCTAAGTAAGAAAGAAAAATGAGGAAAGCGAAGATTGTGTGAGGGGATCCGTGTGTGACAGTGGGTGAATGAAGCCTCTGAAGGGTAGCAACTGAATACTGATTTGAACCAGGAAGGGTGGCAAGGCCTGAGGTGGCAGGTTATTGGAGTGCACACCTCCAGTTGTCACTGTGATTTCCGCATGCTAAGCTCTGAATATATAGCCTTTGTGGGGGGACTAAATACATTTTGAAGTGAGAAGGTGACAGAATGTCTTGATTTCTCTTCTTCTTTTTGTCTAGTCCAGCAGTAGCCTCTGATCTTGCATGCGAAGCAGCGTTTGTCACAAAAGTAAACTTGAAGAGCGTGAAGTGTGTTAAATTGTAGTGGATGCCTCTGACAAGACAGGAAACTGATTGTGGCTTTTTCACCCCTTCCCTTGCATCAGCAAATGTTTTTCTGCGCTAAGAAGAGCAGGCTGTGTCCAGCTCTGTGCAGAAACATCCACTGTAATTAGCAGTGCCTTGTTTCAGAAGATGAAATGTTGTTGCATTATAGCTACAGGCTTTTATCCTGTATTGACACTCCTAGATTTCTGTTGACTCTTAACTGTGTTTCAAAGTGCTGACCTCCCTAACTTACTTCTGGAGCAGGGCACCTTTCTGGTCGGCCAGCCTTCTCCTCAGAGTTCTGGGAAGCAGCTCACTCCAGCTTCAGTTGTTCAGGGCAATGTAGGAGTTGGAGCATCTTCCACACAAGGGCAAGCACTAAAAGTGATAACTGGACAGAAAACAGCTCTATTTACACAGGTAACATGCAAATGATGTGTTTCTCTCTTACTAGGTAGCATTTTGTCAAATAAAGTATAGGAATCAATCACAGCCACACATTGTGAGAGCTTTTCCTTTTGTAGTTGTTTGGTTTGTTTTTTGTACAGTTGTGATGCTAGCTGTATGTACTGTGATGAGGAAAGCACATGAAGGCCTACTTTCATATGCAGATATTGGACCACAGTTTTCCAGCTTTATATCTGTCCTCCGAGTGGGTCATGTGTAAGCTTGGGTTGCTAGTTTGTAAATGTGCTCTGAGATTTCATAGAATCACAGAATGGCTGGGGTTGGAAGGGACCTTAAAGATCATCTAGTTCCAATCCCCCTGTGATGGGCAGGGACACCTTCCACTAGAAGGTGAAATGGAATTAGAGAAGTGAATACAGTCAGGTGCAAAAATGTGCTTAAGTATTTAAACCTTAGAAATGGGTCACCTGCTAAAACGCCTAAAAATTTTTGGTTTTGCTATCCCTCAAAAGTCCTTCTAAAAACTACCAAGTGGTCCCTATGAAGTTCAAGCTCCCCAAGAATATTCGTAATTGGTCATCCAAAATTCAAGATTGGTAGGCATATTTTTGCAAAGTCAACAGTTTGATAAAGTTGATTTCTGAGTTGATAATTGCCACAATTTACCTTTTTCAAAAGTATTTTGAAAATATTCTTCAGTAATACAAAAAGTATTTGTGTGTGTTTTGTTGTTGTTGTGTTTTGGTTTATTTTAAGTAATTTTAAAAAAATCCAAACAAATACACCTTTTTCCTTATGCTGAATTTTTTCAAAGGCTGCACCCAGTGGACAGACATCACTGGTGAAAATATCAGATGGGTCTATAAAATCAGTGCCTGCCTCATCCCAGCTCTCCAAACCTGGCACCACTGTGCTGAGAGTATCAGGAGGTGTTATCACCACGGCTGCTGCTCCTGCCGTGACCCTTCCCACAAATGGGGTGGCCCAGGTGAGAAACAACATTGCCAATATTCTGTAATGTAACTTTTGCACTCTAGCATGTGTGTCCATCCCCAGGAAAGGACTTCTGCTGCTTTTTTCCGCTATTGGTATTCGTCTTCTCAGTCAGCGTTGCTGCTGGGGCTGTTCATATTGGTGTACCAGTGCAGTGCATACAACTCCTTTACTGTTGGGTTGTTTGCTGTTTGGCATAAAGCAGTATCTATGAAGAAACAAGGGGAGAAGAGAAACTGAAACTTGCACTTTCTTGCTTTTACTGTTGTTAAAAATCAGGTAGGCAGGGAAAACTTTATCTGAAACAGCTTTTGCAGTCATACAGATCAGATTTTTGGGCCAACACAGCTTTCAAACACCAAATCTGCTGCTGGCACAAAAATTTGCAGAAGTCTGTGAAATGCCTGAAGCTGTGTATCCAGTGCCAGTGAAAGCCAGCAGTAACCAGACTGTAGGTCACTCCTCTGAGATTACAGACTCTCCACAGTGCTTAGTGCCCAATCTGCTATCAAAAGATTTCGGAGGCCGGCAGTGACCAGAGTTCGTGGTCTTTTGGTCCTGACTGTGTTCAAAGGATGTCACTCCTGTCCACCCTGGGGGAGTCATAACAGCACAGCCTTGGAACGAGGTGCTTTGGCACAGAGTGAGGTTGGAAGCAAAACATTTGCATTCGTAGGGTGAATGCACTTGTGTGTGGATGCAGGTTGTCCACCTGGAGTGGAGTGAAGAGTTCACGGGGGTGGGGAGGAGGCAGCAAAAAGGAGAGCGTGTATAATTCACTCCAGGGGTTTCTCTAGCCTCGCTGCTTTTGCCTGTGGGGAGGCAAAGATTAAACAAGTGGAGGGTTGATACCATGCTGCCCTCAGAAGGCTGAATGCTGGCATACACAGCATATATAGGTGACAATGCTAAAATTTGTGTTAAATGCTACTCACTGTTTTTACAGCTCTTGGTGAAGCTGCAGAGATAGCCATTTTCCATCCAGCCTCTTTATCCCAAACTTTTTTCCCATTTGTCCATTGATACCTCCAGACTTCTGAGCAGCAGGGAACTACGAAACAGTCCTGCATCAAATTTCTCATCTGGAGGCCTGCCTGCTTGCTGAAGTTAAGGGACCTGGCTCCAGATACTATCAAGGCAGTTGTGGTAGCAGTTCCTGTGTGCGCAGTTTCACTTTCTCCTTGAAACAGCCTTCACTCTATATGTACCATCATTGTATATGGGCTTTTGGATATGTGCTTGAGAACCTCTTGCTTTTTAATGATGGCTAGATAAACATTTGGTTTCACTACTGCTAGATATTACCTCATTATGTTTATTGTTGAATCATCTATGACATTAAATGGAATTTGTTATCCCTCTCTGCCTCTTCCACACAGCAAATAGATAATGCAGGTTCCAGTTCATCATCTTCTGGAACTCCTGCAGCAAAGACATCTGGACAGCAACACCAAATCTGTATAAGCCAGAGCCAGTCTACTTCATCAGTAGTGAATAAGACTGCTACTTCCACTGTTGTAAGTGTTGCTTCTCTGATGACTACACCAACACCTGTGACTGGAAAAGCTGCGGTATCAGGTATTAAACTCCCTTCATGCCTTTCCTATAGAAAGTTAGAATCTAGGTGTGAGTACTTCAGATGTCTTTGCTGTAAGTGGAAGAATATAGTCACCTGCATTTGTGAATGTGTAAAAGAAAAGTCATGCTTCTAAAACCTATCTTAATAGCATAACTTTTGGCTTAGCCAGAGACATCTAAATAATTTCTCATCCTATCACATCAGTGCATTGACTGTATCTGTTACAAATAATAGCGTGAATTGCCCATTGGTATTGGAGAGGGATTTTAGTTTTCATGCCAAGTTCTCATTAGGAGATGCATTCTGCGTATTCAAGAGCACAGTGTGTCGCTGAATGCTGAAACTTATCAAGGTACCAGCAATACAGCAGACTTGATTAGTTTGTTAAATTGAAACTCCCACTGAAGTCGAAGAAGCTCCATGAGCAGAATTTGACTGAGGCTTTGCATCTGCTATGTTTGGCTTGGAAAGGAGAGAGATGTTGATTAGGGGGGAGCTGAAGGCTTTGAAGTCAAAATCCATTAAGTACAGTGAAGTAGGCTGGATTTAAAGTGTTTCAAGTTAATAAAGATGAGGTAGTAAAGATGGACTGCCCTTAGTAGAGGGGAGTTTTCCTTATTTAGTTTTACTGTCTTCCAGCATCTTTTGTATCATGGAGAGCAAACACAGCAGGTTTAATTTGAGTATTACAAGTTAAAATCGGAAATTTTCATTTTGACTGGTTTACCTGCTGGCATGTTCTGTTCACTTGGAAGTGGCTTCTTACTAAGTGGAAAGAGTAAAATACAGAAAAGAGAAAATAAGTGACACTGAGCTCAACTGACAGTGTCTTTTTAAAGCAGCTCTTGTTTCCTATGTACACAGTCTTCCAAACGCCTCCTTTTTCATCACTCATTTTTCCCAGAGCTTGAAAATAAACGAGATAGGCTAAGACTGCCACAATTCCGCAATAAGCAGTTGAGTATTTTCCTCTTTGCAAACAAAGCAGCAAGGGGTGTTTTTTGTAGAAACTATGCCATTCTAAATAGCTTTCAGATTAAAATTTCCATTTAGGTATGAGAATGTTATCTAGATTTTGTTTTGCTTTTTGTAACCTGAGGCGCTGACTTCATCATGAAAAACTTTCTTCAAGAATCTCAAAAGAAGCAGTGGCTATAAAACATGTTATTTCAGTGTAAAAAAAAAAAAAAACAAAAACAAAACAAAAAAAAAAAACAACAAACCAAAACTCTGTTAAAATCCTGAAGATTTGTCTTTTTAAAGGCAGCTTTTCAAAAAGAATCTCAAATTGTCCCTTGTTTTGCAATGAACAATGTCTCCCACCTATCAGGCTAATAGGGTTAGTTGAAAATGTCCTGTCTTACTTGCCTTGCTGTTTGGGTCCCTTGCTGTCCTATCCTGACACATCTGTGCATCACACACAAATGAATTGGTAATAACTAGGTTAGCCTTCTTGCCTGGAGGTGAAGGCCTAACTGACCAGTGCTGTGCATCTTTTCAAAACCAAGAGACATCTTCACCAGACCTTGCATGTCTAGTACTTGGAAGGCAGCTGTGTTTCTTAAACAATAATGATAAAATATGAGGAGAATGCAAACTTTATCTCAAAACAAATCGTGAGTATAAAATTACCATCATTGAAACTGAGAAGTCTACTGTTGTCAATGTTCTAAAATAGAAGCCTATTAAATTTCCACACTCTGAAGAAAAGCTAGCTGTAGATTGAATACAGTTATATTGCAAATAGATGGTTTAGCAGTAGAAAGGGTGGACATAGGCCCAAACCACAGTGTTAGAGTGCTGGCTGTA
The DNA here is from genome assembly GCA_034782735.1 of Sagittarius serpentarius. NCBI lineage: Eukaryota > Metazoa > Chordata > Aves > Accipitriformes > Sagittariidae > Sagittarius > Sagittarius serpentarius. The sequence continues at coordinate 18,035,253 of JAVKLA010000084.1, forward strand.
GTGGCTTAGCGTGTCATCACTGTGGAGGAAAGAGCTGGTGGACAGGTGGTGAGTACTACTCGCCCATGGCACTGTGGCACAGCTTGGAGCTGTGCTGAATTCCACCAAAGTCACTGGGTGCTGCCATTGATAGTGCTGTTAATATCTGAATGTCCTGCTTGTTCTTTTAGCCTTGACTAAAATCAGTGATGTAATTCAGTCCCTATTTCAATATGCTTCATAGCTTGGTTAGCTATCCTTATGCATGTATTCAGTGCATGTTACAGAAAGACACAGGACACTCAGTTCAGGTATGTCCTTCATCAGACTTGCTGTGCAGCCTTGGGCTTGTCACTTAGTTAAAACACGGTTGATTGTGCTCTGCTGACTGCAGTGGATGCTGCTGAGCTGAATTGCAGGGGTGTATGTGGTACTTGGATACCTCAGTGACAGCGGCTGTGTAAGTACAACAGAGCTGTAGTTCACTGGCTTACCAGACCCTTGAGCAAAAGGTCTTGTTCTGACAAGAGTGTTTTACTCTGTGCTGAGCCTGCTTCAGTTGAAGGGTTTGTGTTACCCAACTTTTGCTTAAGATTACTTAGGTAATTAGGAGACTTGCACTGCGCAGCATGTAATACTGTGCACGCTGTGGTGCAGCATCCCATTATTTTAGCAATCATTTGTGTCGGTGAAAACTTGCCCGACAGTTCACTGAACTGTGGCTTAAGAGGGTGGCAGTGCTAGCTTACATGCCATCCTGGTTCAGGCAGAAAGGGAGAGAAGTAGCTGGAGATAAACTTAATGGTGTGTTTCATTTAACATTTTGTCTTCCGTTCTTCTTGCAGGGTTGCTAAAAATCCACTCAAATCAGTCTAGTCCACAGCAGGCTGTTCTGACAGTTCCCAGCCAGCTTAAACAGCTCGGTGTAAACACAGCTTCTGGAGGTGTTCAGACAATACTCATGCCTATGAACAAAGGTAAAGGGCAGAGGAGGATGACAGACGGTGTTTGAAAATCCCTTTGACACAGGGTAGCTCTTGGTCACTGTTGACATACATGGTCCAAAGTTAGAGATAGAAGAAAATGTAGCAAGGAAATTCATCCCTAAACTTTGTGCTGCAAAAACACTGTGTTGCTTCTGAACATGGTTATTTGTCAAAGTATATGAAATTTGATACTTTTTTTCTTCTTTGTCCTTTTTTTTTTTTTTTTCCTTTCCAGTGATACAGTCACTTTCTACCAGCAAAGTTTCAGCTGTTTCAGCTGCCACAGCAGCAAGTACGGTTGTCCCTAGTCCCTCTACAGCATCCATCACTAAAGGTAACAAAGAATTTCTCAGTAAGATAAGCAGTAGAAATAAGCTGGGGTGCTGCTTTATGCAAGTGGCCTGACTATGTGACTATGGGTTCCTTTATTTCCATTGTTAGTAGGGTTTAAATCAAGTAAAAATGGCACCTGGGACTAGGAAATTCATGGTGACTTCCCCCTCCAATAAATCCCAAAGCATAGGCAAGTACAGAGGGAAATGAGGATTTTCTAGAAAGCTACCATGAGTACCGTAAATATTCATTGTTTCAATCGATATTTGGAGAAATGCATAGAGCAGCGTGTATTTAATCACAGTTACTGCTGTCCTCAGAATAGTGACTGTGGTGAAACGTACTGGAGAATGCATTCCAACAGTACTAGATGTAGACAGCACGTATGTGTGCATGCACACACACGTGAAAGATGTACATACGGTGCTTCCCAGAATAATGCATAGGTCGGAGCTGAGACACTCAAAGTCCAGTTCTTGCAGAACTGTCGTGTGTCTCTCCCCTCTCACATGAATGACCAGACTGCCTGGCTGTTGTGCGTTGGGAACATCTCTCCCTGCTCCTGTCTCACCAGAGCTCTGTCCTAGACATGAGAGAGTTCACTGATGTAAAAATCAGTGATGTCTTCAAAAAAGTTCTCACTTTGAAATGTCACTTCTTGATAAAACTGTTAGTAGTTTTCTATCCAGCTCTTTGTTTACAAAAAGGTCAACATACATTTGCAGGCAGTTCAGTTTAGATCAGGCAGTTGCATGCAAAACATCAGCAGTTGATTATGCAGATTTTCTAAAAAGGATGAGATGTGAGCATGTTGAGATTTGGAGGGGAGGAGAACTTGTTCTGGTGGCTTTCAGCAGAACTGAAGGTCAAATTTGTTCATGCTTAGCAGTCGGAATGCAAACAACAAATGAAGTGATGTTATGCAAGACCCTTGGTCTTACTGGGGTCTCTCAAGACACTATTTACCAAGCTGACTGGTGCTTTTTATCTTTTAAAATGTGTTCTGTTTCTTTGAAGTTAAGATGGAGCCTGATTCAACAGGACAAAACTGCAGTTCTGTGGGTACCCAAGAAGGCCAAGCAGCAGTAAAAACAGAAGAGAGCTCCGAACTTGGGAATTACGTTATCAAGTAATTGTTCATTTCTCTATAAGGATTTCTGATCTTTGAAATACCAGGGGGAATGGAGGAGATTCTAGGGATACATGCAGCAGTATTAAGTTTGGCCTGGAAATACATTATAAAATCTTCTGTCCCATACGCTGCTGTATCAGTACTAATCCTGTTGGGTGGCATTTGTTTCAGACAGCGTTGCAGTATTTTCTTTGTAAATGGATTTGTATGCAGGGCTCATGAAAGGGGAAAAAAAACATTTGAAGATTTGCAGTTGTTCTGGAGTTTGCTAAAATCTCAAGCTGCTAAAACCTCTTTATCATCCACTGCTTGTATAATTCCCATTGCCATTGTGTGTCCTTACTGAGGCCAAACTGCCCAGTGAAATGCAGGTCAAAAAAGGGGCATCTGAAATAAGTAGAACTGTCTCTCTTCTTGGCTCTCTAGTCTCGTTAAGCTCATACACTTCTTTAATTACTTAGTATGAGGGCTGCCTTGGTTCAGAACTGGAACTAAATAATGAAGATCATTGGAGCATTTGTTCACTGGATGCTGTGAAATCCAGTGCCTTGTTTGTGATGCTTTTGCAAGTACTTGTTAGTGTTTTTTCACCAGAACTCAGTTTGCAAAATTTTCTCTGCATAATTCTTGTAATGTGTAGGATGTTTCTTCTGCTCTTGGTTCCTCCAGTGGCTGACTTTCCTGTCTCCATGTTTTGAAAATTTTGTTATCCCAACATATCCCTGCAGACACTACCCTGATGGAGAGTATGTGTAGGAGACAGAAATAAATCTGAAGTCACTGCACACTGGAAATTATCTTAGTTATAACTAATGGAAAATACAGTTCTTGCCAGTTAAATACAGTATGGCTGGTTAAGTAAAATTTACCTAAACTCCCATAAGTGCCAAATTTCCCATGCGGTATTCCATGTGCCTGCTGGGATAGCTTGCATTAATACGTGCGTCTTACCCCTCAAAGTAGTGTTGCAGCTTGTGAGGTGATGCAGGGATTTCTTCCAGGCCTGCCCAGAAAAGCCTGTCTTCAGTTTCTTCAGCTTGACAAATGCAGCTTCAGATGTGGATACTTAGGCCAGAGGAAGGGCTGTTTGAAATACCTTCTATGGATCGGCGCATAACAGTTTATCCTCACACTGCTATTGCTATAATGCCTTGGGGCTAGGGACTTTAAACCATGCAGTGATTTTGAAACCTTTTGCATATGATCCATTGCTTCCAACAGTATTCTTCATTGTGATTCTTTTTATCCCTTGCAGCATAGAATATTTGGAGAACATCCAGCAGCTTTTAACAGCCATAGTGAAGAAGGTTCCATTAATTGCTGAAAAAAGTAAGCAGTAAATGAAAAGGCTTTGCTATTTTCAGTGTATCAACAGAATGCCTTGCATACTCTGTAGCGGCAAAAATTATTAAAAGGCAGAATGAAATGAAGCCATTCTCCTAGAGAGCTTAGTCCAGGGGTTATTCTAAAGATGCTTAGAGTTAGGTTCTTCCAATAAAGCCAAATACTAAGCCAGTTACTAACTTTAATCTGTTTTTTGGTTAGAAATAAGATGGTATTTCCTCACATAATGGCTGCAAGTAGGTCTTCTTTTCCCTGATTCGTCCTTAATGGATGTGCACTTTTTTTTCTTTTTTTTTTTTCTTTTTTTTTTTTTTTTTTTTTTTATTTTAATAAAAGGGT
>JAVKLA010000084.1:18040365-18051327 GCA_034782735.1 Sagittarius serpentarius
TTGGTATTTGTTTGGTATTGGGGTTTTTCTTTTTTTTTTTTTTTTCTTTTTTTTTTTTTTTTAAACAAAAGGTGGTAGATTGCAGAGAAACGTTTTAATCTTGTATGGTATTTTATAATTGCATACCTTTTACTCATGTGCATAGCTGAAAATGTGTCAGTTTTCTCTGATAACTAATGCACTTTGAAAAAGTGGTCCTGGAGACTGGGTAGGGCAGACCCTCTTTTTGCACAGTGAGCAAAGTAGGAGTGGGCGGCACAGTAAAGCTTTCATTACGTACAGGTCTCTGGCATACAGTAGCGTTCATGAATCCGTTGCTTAGGATTCGTATCCCCTCCTCGTGTTTTTGCCAGGAAGCCTTTTTACTGTTGTTTCATTTTTATGTTGTAATTTGTTTGCAAAAAAAAAAAAAATTTCCAAAGGAAGAGACTTTGGCCAGTAAGACAGACTTACAGGTCTACATCATTACAGTTGTGGGGGGAAAAAGAGGCTTAAAACAGCCTGTAGCCACAGGTGCCTGTGTATGTGACCAAGGAGGATGCTGGTTTTGCATCCAAAAACCAATGTCTGCTGCACGTATCTGTGCTGTGCTCAGAGAGAGCACAGCACTTGTAAGAGTTAGAGAGTTACAGTCCTTGATCCTGTAAGCATGAAACGCATTTCCCTCTTCCTCTCCACTAAATAACATCAAAACCAGAATTTATCTTACTTCACTTACTAAAAATTTAGTACCGGTTTTGGCTTTGTGTTTTCTAGGTGAAGATGCAAGCTCTTTTTGTGCCAGTTCAGTGGAACAGTATTACAGCTGGAATATTGGGAAGAGGAGGGCAGCCGAGGTAATCCTCTCCTCCTGTGTTTCATAAGCAGTCATTAAGGACACAAGAAGGATTTCTGAATTATGGAACCTTCCTTGTCGTTCGCTGATTTGTTTTCTGAAGCAGTCTGTTGCATTTTAAATGGAAGCATTCCTTACTGCAAGGCGCACTGATTTGTGTCCAGGTAGTGATCCAGTTTATTGTTCAGAGACTTTCTCAAGCAGAAGGGACTCTGAAGGTCATTTTTCAGTTGATTCAAAGTAAGGTGGTTTTGAATCATTTTAAAAATCAGAATTTTTGCAAACTGTCCTGTTAGCACTTTATCCTTATCGCCCCTCTGTGGCGTATTATGCTTGTGGGAATTTTACCCAACCTTACTTTGTCTTTTCATGGGATTGTGTCTGCTTTCTGTAGGAGGAGAATTGAGGGATCCAACGTAAGCAATGCTAGTGCTGAAATAGATTGTCAGTTCACCAAAGATAAATATTTCAGTTAATCTGGACCTTTTTGGATTGTGGTTGTTACATTTCCCCCTGTTTCTTCATAATTTTGTCATCTTGCTATGGAGTTTTATGGGGAAGATGTTAAAGCTGATTAGACCCTCTGCTGTTGCCAGCTTAAATGATTAAAGAGTTTAACCAAAGTTCTGAGAAACATTTTGCTGTAGTGGATTTCTTGCACTGTGCCATCTTAGGTGTTACTTGGGAGATGAGGCATTTCAAGTCAAGCCAGATGTGTCTAGGCCCCTGTAAATGTGTGTCCCTTTTTCTTGAGGTTTTGTTTGGATGACAAAGCAGAGTTTAAATGACCTGCCTACAGCTGCCTAATACCAGGATTAGGACCATCTTCCACATTTGTTTTTCCTCGTATTTCTGACTTCTGTGAGAAAATCATGTTCCTTTTGTTTTCCTTGCAACCTGGATTATTGTTCTGGGCCATAGTCTAGCCTTAGACATTTTAGCCAGTGTGATGAGCTTTTCCTTTGGTTTGTCACAGTGGCAACGAGCAATGACAGTGAGAAAGATCCTACAAGAAATCATAGAGAAGCACCCCAGGTTTCACAATATTACACCCCTGAAAACAAAGCATGTGGTACACTGGTGTCGATGCCATGGCTACACTCCACCTGACCCTGAGACTTTGCGGAACGATGAGGACTCAATTGAAGACGTGCTGACGCAGATAGACAGTGAGCCAGGTGAGTATGGAGGGACAGAAAGCTCCTCTCTGCCAAAGACGCTGTTTATTAAATGGCTCAAGACTGCGTGTATGTGCCAGCGTGCCGCTTCTTCAGGAGAAGGGGATTCTTACTTTCTTTGTTTTTAACTTAATTTACTCTGGAATAACAGAAGTTGGAGATCATAGGGGCAGGCCTACAAGTGAGGCTGTCCCTTGTCCCTGTCAGTCCTGATGTTTTCTGGGACCTCTTTCGGGTTTTATTTTTGCTTTGAGGCCCTTGGAGGCTCAGTGTAGATAAATCTTGAGAGATTATTCTTGCCCCACAATGTAGTAATTTATAAGTGGGCACACAAACTAAGCTTAGGGAGTAATGACATTTCTGACCTTGGGTAAGCTTAGCCTCTGTAAAGACTTACCGTGCAAACAGTGTGAATGACTGCAGGTACAAAAAAAAAAACCCAAACCTGGCAGTGGTGGTGTGGAGCTCAGGGGGGGGTAATTTACCTCCAAAAGTAAGGTGAATTGGCCTGTGTGAAGATTCATGTTTTGTTATTAACAGCTGCTACATTATTCCACTAGGCATAACTCTGAGATCTCTGCAGACCATTTTAGTACATACTAAACATACATCTTTCATTTCATCCATTCTTCACAGTTAAGTTCTTTTGTTTCACCTTCAGATAATCCCTTTCCCAAAGCTGAATGTGTTTCTGTTCTGATCGTGCAGGGATTTAAGGTATTTCACAGAAGTGTGTGGACTTGATTATTCTTTCCTAAGTCTGGCCCTGCATTGCAGTCGTTGAAGGTGGAAAGGAAGCCTACGCCCACCTTTTAATATTTTTATCTAGATAACTAGATTTGTTTGTCTTTAAAGAAGAGAATCTGTTTATTGCGTAGCTTTCCACTAAAGGTTTTACTGGCTTGTGTCAAGCATGCAGAGAAGAGGTTACCCTTTTATAATTCCATTACGAATCTGTCTTCTGATTTTTCTTAAAAAGCATTATAATACTTGTCACAGTGTAAAAGATTATTTAGTGCTACATGTTGCCAACATAGTAAAAAACTCCATTTCTCCAAGCAAGCTGATGAGTATCAGACTGCTTTGCCAGCTGTCAAAAAAGCTTCTGTGAGAATGTTGAGGAGACTCACATTAGCCTGGTTTTGTTGGAAATCCAGCCTTCTTGATTGGTGTAGGGGCAGATGAGGGAGAGGACCATGAGTGTCCTGAAGATATAATTAGAAGGCTCTCGATGACTCTTTGAGTTTCTGTTCATCCTTACGTTTGGTAGGAACTACAAAAATAACTTCCAATTACCTTAATTTCTTAACATATTTTGAGTGTACATCTGTTTATAAACAGCTTTCCATAACCTATCATATGTTTAATTGCTTTTTTTTCAGAATGCCCTTCATCTTACAGCAGTGGTGAGGAGCTGTGCAGAAAACTAGAGGAACTACAGCAATTTCTGAAACGAGAACCAGAACATGAAGAGGAAGTAGATATTCTCAACTTTACCGAGCCATTAAAAATAAACATTAAGAAAGAACGGGAGGAGAAACAAGAGGAGATGAAGTTCTACTTGGCTTCCTTGCCTGCATCAGAGTTTGTGAGGGACACTGCAGAGAAGGTAGTAAGTGAATCATAAAGCTAATAAGAACTGTTGTTAAGCTAGTTGTGGTCTTACATTTATTTAGTTGCCTTTCTTTCATCTGTATGGGCTTCTGAGTGCTTTATGAAAGTTTTTTACAAATGCCCTGAAAAAATTGGACCTTCTGACTCTGATACTCAGCTGGCCAGTGCTGGCAGGAGAAAGTGAAGCATGCCAGCTGGGAGGTGGTTTCAGAGTAGCTGTGTTGCAGGGTTTAGCACCAGAAAAATCAACCTGAAAGGCTATAGAAGCAAGGGGAAATGAGAGAAGAGGAGCACTGGCACTGAATTCTTCCTGTCCCATCACGTGAAAGATTCAAAACTTGTTGCTTGGACCAGTGCTGTTTAATAGCAGCGCTTGAAAAGGGGTTGTGGTAAAGCTTAGAACACAGCAAACTTCTCTGCTGCCTGGATTTCTTCTGCCTATTCAAATTAGGGTAAAAGAAAGGGAGAGGCAGGTCTTCTGTCACAGCAGCAGGAAGGGAAGAGAGGAAACTGACTCAGCTTATGGGAAAGAGTGCTCTGATTGTACCAGCAGCCACAGGAGCAGCAGAGGGGTTTGCATGCAGCAGTTGTGGGAGAAAGGATCTCTTTGTCCACCTCAAATGCTGCCATCAAGGGACAAAACTTTGGTTCTGCAGTGTATCTAGTCTCTTGCTACATAGGTGACAAGGGCACCACGAGCATGATGAGAGTGAGACTGAGGGATGAAACACTCTTGATGTGGAACTTTTGTGCCAGGAGTACTGTTTAAAGTGGTTTCAGTTGCCATAGTTAGGTGCAGGGAAGATAATGAATAGATGGATTGAATATATGTACAGTTTTAAAATAGAGCTTCTATTCTTAATCCAAAGGTATCCAGTGGAGCCTGGTTCTTGTGTGGGCTTTCTGAAACAAAAATTAAAACCTGCTTTTGTTTATTCTGTGTTTTAGAGGCATTTCTGCAGGCTATTCTAATGGTCAAGCTTCATTTTCTCCAGATTTTTTTTAAATGAAGCCTGAGATTATACTGCTTGAAAGTTCTGCAGTGTCTGCTTGCTTGTTTTTAAACTACCCTTTGTAATATTTTTTTTTTCTGTTAATCTCATTCTCATCTAACCTGTAGTACAATGTGGGTTGTGTTATTTGGCGTACTAATTTTTTTTCTCTCGTATTTTATAGATAGGGATTTCTTTTCAGCCTGCTGAGGTACAAAAGAATGTTTATGCATCAGTAATAGAAGATATGATTTTAAAGGTAAGAAATTACTTCACAGTAAGAACTTTTCTGTAGCTGTATTAATGCAGTAATACAGAAAAAAAGATGGAATATCCTTATTAATATGTATTTATCAAATCAGGAGATGCAGAGTCTGATGTCTATCTTTGTGCTTGTATAGAAAGATAGATAGCTGGCCAAAGAGAGTTATATATTTCTGTGTGTGATTCCAGCTTTCTAACTGATTTGTTGGCTTGGAGATAGAATAGTGATTTGCAGATTCTCACCACCAGTAAGATAGTGACTCATTCTGTAACTTTGAAAGTACCCTTTACTTTGTTCTGCCTTTCAGAATTGGAGGGGAATCTGCCAGAGTTCTGTAAGACTTAATTATTTTTTACAAGGTTAGCTATACTGTTCAGTTTCTTTTTGCCTGGGTTGTCTCTGCTGGGAGACTGCTGAATTCCTGCAGACAGCAGCAATTCTGCCTTACACAAGAAACCATTTCTCTATCATAGTCACTTTTGGAAACACAGAGACAGTTTCTTACCAAAGCTTTGAAGAGCATGGAGTTGGAGTTCTTGGGTTTGGACTGAAGTATTCTGTTGTATTTCAAGCCAAAGACAATTTTTGAGGTTGTTTATACAGACTGCTGCTTATCAGAAGATCAGTTTTACAAAAGCTAATTGATTCCAGGTTACACATGCACCTGCATGCACACTTCTGCTGTGCCCTGTCACTTACAGTTGAACTCAGATACCGATACATCCATTTGTAGACACAGATTGTAACAATCAGATTGCTCCATTATAATCGAAGAGTTATGCCAGCTTTCCTGACTGAACATCCCAGAAACCTGTGCTCTAGTCTTGATACAGGCACAGAAAGCCAAGAGCCTTAATTAGCTTTTGAGTGAACCTTGATTAAGCCAAGTGTGTAGGGCATACGGCTGCCGTCTGCTTGCTGTCCAGGCTGGGAGGTTTTTGTGAAAGTGTCTTGACATAAGCGTGGTGACCACAGGGAGTGGCTAACAAGCATATACCAGCTCCCGGGAGAATATCTGAAACCTGTCAGGTACAAAACAGGCTCTGGTGTGTGAGAGGAAGGGCCCTAAAATGGTCTTTGAAGCACAGGCTCTGGAATGTTGGATCCACCCTGCTGTGCACATACAGCTCTACAGGTCCAGAGAGAAACCAGACTGGGCAGTTGCAGTCTGAGCTCTGTGCATCTATAGGTCTCTTTCCTTCCGTTAAATATACTCAGTTCTTATTGCTGTGCTAATAGAACTCACTTGGGCATCTTGAACTGCCCCCTGCTGATCGAATACAGGATAGCAGTGAGGCAGAATGTCAGCTGCTCTTAGACTGATAGTCGAGCAAATAGCATGTTCCTTTCCTCTTTTCATAGTGCTGTCTCCTAATGTTGTCTTTTGTCACAGGCCACTGAACAGCTTATGAGTGATATCCTACGCCAAGCGCTAGCTGTGGCATACCAGACAGCTCCTCACAACAGGTACAGCAGCTTGTTTCCTCTTGGACCACTTAGACCAGCACTAAAGGCTGAACTGCTTGAGGAATTTAGGCAGATTTTGTGTGACTCAGACCATGTGAGTGAGGGAATTTATGAACTATATTCCGGGAAGATTCAAGCCTTATGAGGGAGTTTGTCATCTCCTAGCTCCGTAGTGGCACAGGATGGAAACATAGACAACATTAAAAACTGAGGCAGGATTCTCTGGTGTTGCCATGCTCAAAGGCAGATGACCTGTTTCTACAGGGCCACGTTGGAAGGACCTTGCCACCCTTGTCCATCTCAGGTTACCGTGTAGACAACTTAACCATGGCCCAGCAGAACTTAGACAACCTAAATAATCTCTTCTTTATTTTACTGGTAGACTATTTCCTGGCTCAGATACTGAGTGATTTTTATGGTAACGATTAGGCCATATTTTGATGTCTGTTCAGCAGCATGATTTGGGATAGCTTGAAATGTTAAAAAAAAAAAAACAAACAATATGAGAAAATGCATAGTTTAATTATTTACTTGTATGCAATATATAAATATTTATATAATATATATTAAACATATGTATATGTTATATATAAAAATATATACACAGTCTGTGCTATAGAAGTTCAAGAATTAATACTTCAGCACTTGATTTTCCTGTCCCAGTGCCCCAGATGTTTCCCCCAGTCATTTGAGAGTGGCTTTTTTGTGCAGTGACATCTTCATGCTTTTCCTGTGTTGCTCTAACACCTGCTCTTCTATCCTTTTTTTGATAGATCTTTTTTCTTCCCACCCTCCCACTCCCCATTAGTAAATTTATTGACTTGCTACTTTATGGACACGTGTCTTTTTATGTATTATAATAGCATCTCTGATGCATTCCCTGCAGGACTCCAAGAGAGATCACAGTGATGAATATTCACAAAGCCATCTGTAATATTCCCTTTCTTGACTTCCTCACAAACAAACATATGAAGATACTAAATGAGGAACAATGAAATAGAGCAGAGAAGATGCTACAGGAAAGGTGGATTTATGGCTGAAGTTGGGTTGACAAATTCAGTATTTCTGTAGGACACTATTATATACATTTATAACATTGGGCTACTAGATTGTTACCTCCAATTAAAGATGCACCTTAATGCAACAAAATGATGCTCGGTTCCAAATCAAGTTGTTAAATGTCAGTGTTTACTTGGTAAGTGTACGTTCAGTGGCTGAACAAACGTTGTCAGTTTGCATCGAGTTGCTAGCTGTGAGAGACTCCACAGGTCTGGTCCCTCTGAGACAGCTGTGTTGATGAGATTGAATGTTTTTTTTTAAGAAAAGAAATTATACTTTCTTATGCAGTCTACATACGAGTTGGTTTCCCCATGCAGTGGGCAGAACAGTTGCTTTGGCACTCTGAATATGAGAAAAGTCAAAGGCAGCTTTTAAATGTGGGTTATTTGAGTAGATGGGTGGGTTGGTTGGTTAGGTTTGGGTCTGGGGGAGCATAAGGCTGATGGCTGCAACAAATTCTGCCAGTCCTGCTCAAGCATGATGTATATGACTGAGAACACAGCTGGGTAGGCTTATCATTAGCTTATTCAGCAAAGTGTCACCTAACCAAATTCCTTGCCTCTCTAGAGGAGGTGTCAGATGCCACCTTTCTTAGTCACCTCAGAAAGGGTAGACTGACACATGCTCAATCAAGATGAACAAACCGTGGTCAGGCTTGGTAAGACTTGACTGACCACTTGTCCTGCATGGGAGAGGAGCAAGGACAGTATTCGGTGTTCGTGGGCTTGAACTGGCTGAAACAGTTTGCTTGCCCAGCAGGTGCCTCCCCAGGCTGCCAGCAGGGTTGGAGTGTGCTGGAGGGCAGGTGACCAGCTGTGTTGTACAAGTCTTAATGTTTTGACAGCATTCGCTAATGATCAGCTTAGATTGTGAAGTGCTGTGGGAGCAACACCACTTTGGCTTAAGATCTGCTCAACACAGAGGGGCCTGATAGGATCTAAAAATCAGAGATTTGCTGCTTGTGGGGAGCTCCTCTGACGTCTTGACTGCAGGAAGAAGTTCTGCTACTAACCCCAGCACTTACCTGTCTCAGGAACATCACTGGTGTAGGAGACATGTCTGCAGCCTGGCTGTCAACACCTCGCTGAAGAAGGCTTCGCTGACAACATCCTGACCACCCCACATCCACCACCTCTTTGTCCTGCCCCATGGGTGCTTGCTAGTAGTGTGAATAAGCCATTGTAAAGCTGGTGGGACTCCTGTTGGACTGTCGTGCTTTCAGGGTGCTTGTTTTGTGAGGCAGTGCTGTCGTGTGGGTGGAGCATGGGTCAAACAGCCAGAACCTCCAATATGCTGATCTCAGCTGGGTCTCTGATCTGCTGCATGGCCTTTGATTTAATCACTCTGTGCCTCAGTTTCCCCATCTCTGAGCATGGGGAGCAGGATACCTACCTCACAGGGGTGTACTGAGGCCTCGCTCTTGTTGGTGCCGTGCTTTGACAATACAAAGCCTTTTATAAACATTAACCTACAGTTATCTTTCCTGGCCTGGGGTAGGAACAGAAATCTTCAAAATGTTATCTTTTGGTGCTTTTTTTGGGCTAGAAGACAGGTGATGGTGACTCTGGTAGTGTGCGGGAACTGTGGAAGATGGTTCAGTTAGGGGGTGGTTTCAGGCTTACACAGAGAATAGCATAGGTTTGATGCAGTTCTTAAAATGAAGGAGGTACTATGTACCTCAGATGAGATGATGCCTGTCTTCTCCACCTTAAATAAAACAAGGATCTGTGGGAAAGCCCCTCTCAGTTCATCAGAGCTAACAGGGAGTTAGTTTGCTTGAATGTAAGAGTGGCAGAACCTGACCCTTGAATCTAGGAAATGGGACCAATGGATGAAATCCAAACAGCATTCAGAGAAGGACTTAATGCCCCCTAGAAAGGGTATTTCAGATGCTCTGGATTCAAAAGATAATCCTGGCTTGTTCGGGTGAGCTGAGTGCAGGATTGCCTGCACAAGTAAAGTGCACAGCTTAGCGCTGACAATTAGTTTTTCAGCTGAGGTCAGTGTGAAGGAGTCGAGCAGTGGTGATCATGTTTCAGCTCAGTGTTGAGAGTCGGGAGGAATCCGGGTAGCTGGGGAACTGCAGGCCCCACACTTTGTAGGCTGTAGCGAACTCGAAGTCCATACTGCTTTCAGGCACCCCTGTATGCAGCTTTTAGAAAAGAGAAGGGCATTTTCAAGATATCTGTCACTATCGCTATGACAGCCTGCAGGTTGTGTGGGAACAGCCTTTTGGGCAAACTCAGTCGTGCTATGATCTTGTGCAATGACACATGCGTTTCCAGCCCCCGTCTCTTGTGGGCTTAGTTTCTGGGATTTTAATACGCCCAGAGCAGTTCTTGAGGATGCTGGAGCTCGTCTTTGGGCATCTGTTTGCAAATTGTGGCTTCCTTGCCTGTGTCCTGCTTTTCTGTGAGGAATGGAGTTTCAGAATGAGTCCTGAAGCAGGCAGGTAAATGCCCCTTGTTCTTAATGGGGTTCTTGCAGTGGAGATCTGTTGCTACATTTCTGAGCAACCACAGGTTATTCTCGTAGGAGATGCTATATTAATAATATATAAAGTTTGCTGAAGAAAAATAAACAGTTAAAAGCAGATAGAAAATAACACATTTGTTTAGTCCTTCAGATGTAGGAAGCGTTTGCCCCAAGTTCTTTGAATTCTGAAAAGCGGTGGGAGAAAAACTGTCGGCGAGAAGTTCCTGTGGGAATTGCTTGGAGATGAGTTAGAGGTTGTAGAATTTCATGCACCCGTTCAGGTGTGTGTGGAATGCTACAGATAATATGGCGTGTTGAAATGTTACGGTATATTTCTCTGGCTTTCTAAAGAGTCTTGATACAAGTTAAAGATCTCTTTACAAATATTGCCCCTATTTGTAAGGCTGAGTGTTTAAATCCTTCATGTTATCTGTATTATACTGTATAATTGTGTAAGATACGTATGTTTACAATAAATTCTTTTATTAGCTGTGCTAGGATTGTCTTGACTGTCACCTGTCACTCAAAGAAGTTTCTCCAAATCCACAGATTTTTGTATGCTCTGTATATTCAGAATGTCTTAGTTCTGGATAAAAACTGGTAGTTGTGGAATTGATCTGAAGGAAAAGATAATTTTTCCCTTTTCTAGTTATTTTAAAAAGCTCTTGGTTTTGGAGGCTGTGGGGGAAGGGAAGCCAGGAGTTCAGCAAGCTTAGCTCCTCCAACTTTTCATCCTCCAGAGCAGCCTGTTTAAAAGGCAAGTAATTGGTTTGTGTGGAAGATGGAAAAGCCTGGTGGGTTGATGATGGCTGGCTGCCAGACGCCCACCCAGCTGCTCTCACTCCCCTTCAGGAGAACAGGGGGAGAGAATGAGATGAAAAAGCTTGTGGGTCAAGATAAAACAGGGACATCACAGACCAATTACCTTCATGGGCAAAACAGACTCAGCTTGGGGAAAATTAGTTGAATTTATTGCCAATTAAAATAGAGTTGGATGGTGAGAAACAAAGAAAATAAATAAAACACCTTTCCCCCCACCCCTTTTTTCCTAAGACTTGACTTCAGTCCTTCACTCCT
>JAVKLA010000084.1:18051847-18069968 GCA_034782735.1 Sagittarius serpentarius
CCCCTCGATGCCTCCCCTCCTGGCTGCCACAGCCCTGCCCTTGTGTTCGTGAACACACATCCAGGACATGGTGGTCAGGTGCAGCGTGCCCAGAAGGCACCAGACCATACCACTTTAGAAATGAAGCTATTTGCGCACAGACCTGGTGCAGGAGCAAGTGGTGTGCCTGCATCCCAGGGTGCAGTCTTGGTGACACCAAAGCCTGTGCCACCAGGAGCAAGAGATTGTCCATCCCTTCTGTTCCACCTCTGCCCTGAAAGCAAACGCAGTCTCGCTGGGCTATATGGCACCAATATCTATTTGTGGTAAACCAGGTTGGTCCTTAGGATTGTACCTTACTGCTGTGGCCAAGATGGAGGAAATGGGTATGAATAAGGCAGGGGTGATAGGTTTGCATCTGGTTGCTCACCCACCAAGAAATCAGTGCAATGCAAAGAGAAGCTTGCAGTTTATGAAAGCAGGCAAATCCTTGATGTGCTACTTGTGAACTTTTCAAGTTCTGGTAATGAGAACTGTCCTGAGTAACGGAGTATTTCTCACACCAGAGCTTCACCTGAGCGTGTGGAAGTGCAGGAGTTCGCGGCTCCCTGGCGTTGTGGATGCAGCTGGCACAAAACTCACTCTCAGCATCCCAACAGGCCAGGTGTCAGCAAGGCGTAATGAAACAAGCATGTTCAGTGTCACCCTGCAGGTAGTAAATTACAACGCTTCAGGTATAAACCCTTCCTTTTAAAGGACATTTCTTTATGTGTCAAATAACCCTTGTTTGCAGTGTGATTCACAGTTGGAAAGCCTTGGTGGACGCGAACCCAGAGCAACTGGAAGACAAATACTAGTGTGAGAGCAGCATTGGAAGCAGTCCTGGCATCATGACTCCCTGGAGCCTGCAAAACCTGTGTAGGTTTGCCCTCTTCAGAGGAACATGGTGCGATACCTTTCAATTTGGCTGAGGCAGGCACCTTCCGTGCAAAATCAGGTATGTTGCAGACATCAGCAGCCAGTTGCATTGCCCTGTCCCTCGCAGTGATAAGTTTTCCTTCCATTTGTCCCTCCTGTAGTTGGAGCCAGGCAACAGCTCACGAGCCTTTGGCTTTCTCCCTGAAGTCTTCTGAGGCATAGCTAGAAGAGCTGGCATTGCACTATCTAGGGAAGCTGGTTGCACCTTCAGCACCTTTACTCAGTAAAATGTTCTTGGGAGCAACTGTAAAGCAATAGTGTCTGTCAAAACTCAAAGCTGGTGCCATTTTCCTGTGATCTGTGTGAGATGGCAGAGTGAAACTGAGATGAAAAGCAAGTTGCTTGTCCCTTTCTGTTAACAGGGCACACCGTGGGCACCACTGAAAGGGGGTCTTGAGAGCATGGCACCTGCCTCAGAGTAGGTCTAGCCTCTGCGTCCCCGATAGTGAAATGCAGGAAACTGGTATCATTGGTTCATCCCCTTTCCCCCTTTGTGTTGATGGACTGCTTGCTGAATAGTTTGCTTTCCCTTTGAAAATGGCTGGGAAAAATCCCGTAAGCGATTATGAATTCTGCAGAGCGACAGCTTTAGCGACAGCTTTCCTTTGGAAAGCAGTTGCGCTTTCAAATCAGCAGTTGGGCCACAGCTTGAAATGTGCCTTGGAAGCCATTCTTGCTGCGGGTCTGTGCTTGCAAATAAGCTTGAGGAGTAAGGAATTGACTGCTGATGGCTGTGAATGCAGTTAGGCGTCTCCCTGACACCTTGCTTGGTGTCCTGTGTGCCCTGCTGCCCTGCACGCGTAGCTCTGCGAGGAAGCAATGCAGTGACAAATTGTCCTGCAAGGTTGAATGCCCAAGGGTTATGTTTTACAACAAAAAAAAAAGTGGGAAAGAACCGATAGCCAAAATACATTTTAATATATTAAATTAAATCCAGTCCATTTGATAAAATACAAGCTTATTATATTACCAGTTTGTTTACAACTGGGTGGTTGGTTTTTTTGGTTTTTTTTTAAGAAATGCAGTGAATTAAGAAGAGGGACTCGATAGACAATTTATCCTTTTTTTTTTCTTTTTTTTTTCTGCTGTTAATAAAGTCCAGGATTGAAATGAACTTAAATTGTTTGAACAAAACTGTTAAAAATATTATAAAGAGATTAAACAAGCAGATTGAATTCTTAGAAACATCTAACATGCAAAACCTTTAGCACAGTTTGAATGTTTCAAATGAATTTCCTGAAAAATGAATCTCCTGAAAAATGAATCTCCTGAAAAATTATTTTGGCAAGCACTGGTATTACTGTAGGTTCCTCTGGGTCCAAGGATGAGCGTGGGAAGTGCTATCCCTTGTCCCAACCAAATGCAGCTCACTGCAGATGTTACCTGTTCTCGTGGTTGTGTTCGGTCCTGCTAGTATAGCAAGCAGAGGTGGCACCATTAAATTCTCACATAATGCAGTGAGAAGATGCTGTCTGCATGTATTCCGAATACAATCCACATGCCAACAGTTCAAAAATTGTTCTTATGGGACTTATCAGCAATGCATACGTGTTTGCAGAGTCCCCAGAGCTTATTAAATTTGCCTTAGACTTCAGCTAGTAGGAAGGTTAAGAAAAAAATCCTCCTGTGTTAAAGTCTGTTTCATTACAGATGAATGAATATCCGATCCCCGTTCAAGTCTGAGGATAGTTTCCTTTTGTTCTAGCCAACACATTCGTGTGTTGCAAACACATCAAGTAAAAGTTTTCCAAATTTTTTCCCCCCAAATAATCATTAAACCCATGAAATAAGCAGTAGACTAATTACATTGCATAAGTCGTGGAGATAGAAATGTAAAACCACTACAGTCTTGATGAACAGAGGCTAAAAAATGGTTTCTTAAAACACATGTACCTCAGCAAAAGTTAAATGCTCATCAGTCTAAAAAAAATCAGCTTTAGAACAATGACACTTAAGATAGCCTATCTTAAAAATGAAGGATGTCTTACATTCTACGTTACATTTTTCTTTAAGAAGAGTTTCTAAGTAACATTCACTTCTGGTTGTTCCTAGCAATAGCATTACCAATATCCAGGCAATAATTTAGGAAATTCAAGGCAATATTTTCCACCTTGCATATGCAAAGAGTTAACATTTATTAAAAGTATAAGCATGTCCTTTTCATTAAAGGATCACAAATTGCTTTAGGTAAAATCTATATACAATATTTACACTCACCCTAACAGCTATACAAATTACATAAATATCTTAAATCCTCTGGAGCCTCATAGGTGCCTAGCTGTCTCTGTCCATGCAGTCCTCTCTGAACCAGGCTGGCACGTTGCTCTCAGGGTCGTCTCCCGAAGTTCAGTCCCCTCTTGTTCCTGCATCAGCCCACCGATGTTGGAAATACCCAGCTTTCCAGCCTTAAAGCCCCAAGACACTGCACGTGCCAGATTTATTTGAGAGTTCAATGATGGTGGCTTCCTCCAGCTTCTAAAACAACCCTGGAAGTTCAGACCAGCCCCTTTGATGCTATGATTTCTGATGATGCCATTTGAGGTCCTATTTCCAAAACCCCTCAAGAAGCTCAGACACTCCCTGTCTTTCACTGGCGTACTTAGAGGGTGCTGCTAAATAAAACTTTTTTTGGTTTTAATTATCCATCCCGCTTGTGATTGTTTTCCCTCCCACCCTGTGTAGTTAAGCGTAGGGATGTTGCCTGCAATACTGCCTTTGCTGCCCAAAGTCAATCTCCTAATGTGACGCCAGCTGGCATAGTAATGAACCTGCTCCTGTGAAAAACTAGGTCACTCCTCGCCGTGTGTTTTGCCAGTTCGGAACCAAGCGCTTTGCGGTTTGCTGTGTTAACAGAAAGTGTGTGTGCCTATGATTAATCACTGGAGCTGCTTTTGATAATACCGGTTCTTTGATCTTAACACTCCTCATGAAAATTGCATAGTGATACATCTTAACAGAAACGCCGCGTTTAAGCTGCCTGGGTGTGAGGAGGGTCCAGGTTCACACGTTGAGGATCCGTGACGGCGCCTGGAAAACAGCAGAAGGGTTGGGGGAGAACCTGGTCTTCACCTCTGGGATCTAGTGGGGTGAGGGGGAGAGAAACGTTAGTGCGACACAGGGTGCAAATGTCTGGAGAGTTTGAGGGGTCTGGAGCGTTGTGACGTTCTGTCTGCTCTCCCCTGTAACGTGCCGCTACCTGACAAGCGTTAGCTCTTGGCTGGGCGTCAGTGAGGCTGGCCTCAGCATACGGGGTGTGATGCTGCACCGCCAAGGCGGGGCTTTGTTCTAAGCCAGCCCTTGGACCTTGAGGTGTGTGGTGTGATGGTGGTTAACCATGGCTGGGCAGCCTCTGCAAGATAAAGAGCTGCCCTCTTCACAAAGCCCCGCTGGCGCATACTCCACAAACATCACAACAAATTCCCTGCTGGACTGGTGCTGGATTTAAGTGAGAGGAATTACGGTGGTGTCTGTCTGGTCTTTAACCTTTTGGAGAAAGCCAACCAGGCTCCATCAGAACACTCCACTGCAATGCTTTATGGGGCCACACGCTACGCATGCTGTCAACAGAGAGGCACAGACCTGGAGTACCCGAAGGAGAAAAATTGGTTACTGGCCATGCCAGCCTGTGACACTGCAAGGGCTTTGGTAAGGATGTAAACTCCTCAGGCCTGGAGGAAAGGTAGAGGTAACAGAGGTTCCTTTCTCTGATGTCTGTCAAGTCAGAATTTCACACAATATGTAGCCTGGATGCTTGTGTCTTCCCTAATGCTTAAAACCCAAAGGATTTGAAACAGGACTGACCTTAGTTGTGCATCCAGCCCAGGACTTGGGGTGAACCTGGCCATAAAATATGAAAGGCTGGAAAGCTTTGCTGGGTGCTGAGTACTCTGATGGCACCACCCGAGTAGAGAAAGAAGAGCAAGACCACAGGCAGAAAGTATAGGAAAAGCTATCGATTTGGTGGTTGTTGTTGTTGTTGTTGCGTTGTTCTGATTTTTCCATTCCTCTGGGAATGAATCTGACACACTAAGGACCAAGAGGAGTGTCACAGACAGCCTGTGCACAGCTCAGTAGCTGGGGAGAACTGGCAGTCCAAGTCCTACGTGCAGGCTGTCAGGACACAAAGTAAACCTGACTCTCACGTGTCCAGCAAAGCCATGGGCTTCAGGCAAGAGGGAAAGTCCAAATGGCCAAGTGTAAAGCAGGGAGAGTCTGACTTCTTTTTGAACTGGTGGCTTCTCGGCACCATCTTCATTCCAGACTACACCTTTCCCATGCTGTCGGCAAGAGAGGCTGTCGTGGTACCCGAGGGCTCCAGGAAATGGGACCTTTGCTTATATGGTCTAGAGTGCGGTGTCCTTGGCGGCGTGTGTTTGTGTCTGTGTCTTTGCCTTCCTCGAGAGCTGGGATAGGGACTCTGAGGGGTTCATCTAGGACCCTCTCCTTTGCACCTATCTGCCAAATAGGAAGACACTGTATTTTGCTCCTCCAGGGTCAAAATACAAGATTTAAAGGTTAAATACCCTCTATCCTCATTGCTGCACCTCAGTAAGCAGCCCAGACTATTCAGGGCAAGGAGGAAGTTTTGGTGAGTTTTGCAAATTCTGTTTTGCCTGAGGTCACTGTCCCACTTTCAGTGGAGCTGGATATACCCATCGTGTGCCTTGTTGCAGCAGTGTGCCAGCAATCCTCCGCGGAGGAGGCATTTGACTGTCTGCTGATTAAACACTTCTTCCTCGTCTCCTCCAAGGCAAAGATTTACTTTTTACATGTGGCCCTGGAGTAGCTGCTATTACTTCTAATGGCACAGCATGCTGTGGCTGGGGGATTCAGCCCTGGACCCATCTTTGCTTTCTGAGTCACTCACTACAGCCTGTGAACGGCTTTTGCAGTTGGCTGTGAAGTGCTGTTCTCTTTGGTGATCTAATGCAAAAAACAGCTAAACCAGAGCCTCGTCAGTGCACACTTTCCTTACTCATGGGGAATGGGGAGTGTGTGGGGCCCCACCAGGGAAAACACTGAGTACAGAGAGAACGTTTCCTTGTGGGATTTTCAGTAATGCTTAGATGTGTTTCACCAACAAGAAAACGATCTTACGCTGGTATAGAGAGTTGTAGAAACTTGCAGGAAAATCCCAAGGAAGTCTCAGAGGCCCAGGAGCTGTGCAGCTCAGATGCTTGCCACAGCTATGTCCTCCTTCATGTTGGTCATGGGGGCAGCTTCTGCCCTTACCAGCATGGGGAAGTTTTGTCCTGTCTGGGGTGGGTGCTGTTCCTTGGGCAGTGGTCTGCAAACGTTCGCATGCCAACACCTGTGTCCGTGGTTGATGTTAGCACCAGAGGTTGAATCTTGCACGACAGCCCTAATGCTAGTGCACGCTGACTGCTCTGCGTGTGTGCAGAGTGTGTTAAATGCACCTTACACAGAGAGAGTGAATGGCACACACCTTGTACATAAGGTATCCAAATGAGGGAATCGCAAATCTTGAACTTCCTGACTGTCACACAGTTTAAAATCTCAGTCTCAGGTTGAATTATGGTAAGTTAATGGTATGGCGTTCCCTAGCATGTCTCTCTGAAAGCAAGGGATGGCCACATAACCTAATGGACAGTGATGAAAGAGTAGTCAGTGAGGACATGGCTTTATTCTACACGCACCACACCCATAAAAAGTGAGGAGTTCCTCATGCGTACTTTGGGCTTTACTCACATTGACTTTGGGATTTTAAAAAATGTTAATTACCTTAAAATCTGCCTTGTAGCTTGTCTCTTGAACAAAATGGTCTTCTGGGATAATGAAGCCTTGCTTTGACTTTATAGGCTTGGATGGTTTTGCTCCAGTCCATGGGCGATACTCTTGCCTGAAATGAGAGTGTCGAGACAGAAGAACCCGTAAAACACAACATACTCACGTGGTACTTCTGCTCGGAGTGGCTGCAAAAACCAGAAGGCAAGGCTGGTCACAATCAGCTCGTAAGACTGAACTTGTCTAAGGTATACTGAGAATAAAAGAACTGAGCCTAGAGGCCTGCCTCTTTCAGAAAGCCCAGGCTGAAAGATGCAACAAGGCAGAGACTGGGCTAACTGGCTGTCCTGACTTAACTCTTCTGTTATTCCTGGCAGAATGTGCTCTCTCCCAGAGGTGCTTGGTGCTTTCCTCCTGGATATGAAAAAGTCAGGGTGACTTTTTCTTGTTAGCTCATTGACAACTTACTTACAATGTAAAACATCTTGGTCTGGGGCTGCAAGTGCCTAGCCTTCACGCATGTGGAGGGAGGCTGCTGACGTTCCCTTACCCGGCTTTAGCTCTCTCGACAGCAGGCACGTTTGCCAATGCGTGCTGTTGCTGCGCCTCTGTGGCAAGGCAGTCTGAAATGCATCTGAAGGGAGACAGATGCTTCCGCTGATGATTTTTCCTTCAGATGGGGGAACGTGCTTTGACTTTGCATGATGATGTCTGAGAAGGCGGCACTTGGCTGACTTACTCTTGGAGCAGTGACGTCTGAGGAATGGGTGCAGAGGCTGCACTGAGAAAGGGGCAACACGTGTTTCAAGAGCACTGAACAGCACTGCAGGGTCTGGCTTAGCTCAGCTGCCAGCTCCTTTCTGCAGCCTTCCCTCTGCGTCTCTGTGCCTCTTGCCATGAACAGGCTTCACTAATGCCCTCTCCATTAGGACTTTCTGGATGCTGCAGTAGCAGCCAGCTGAGCTGGCTTGTTTGTGCTCAGAAGTCTGCTCTGCCTGTGTGTGTGTCTCTGGCAACCAGTTCAGGCAGCCTCTGTAGCAAAAGGAGAGGTGACTGACCAAGATGTGACAATTTTATCTTAATACCTGGGCATACTTAAATAATAACTGCATTTTACTAGCTGCTTATACACAGGACTAAGGGGTAAGACTAAGTCCTGAGCCATGGCCAGGCTAGGGAAATAGGCTGTGGTTTAATGTGCCGAGCTTAGCTTTGATCACAGCCTTTCTGATTTTTCATTTTTCCAAGCATGCTATTTGCTATTTTGATAGTAGCTGCAAATTCCTCTTTTAAAAATCTTATTCAAAGTGTATAAGTGTGGAGTATTATTTTAGAATGTGTAGTTTGGTCTTGATTCTTTTAGTATATTACCAAACTATCCACTGTCTCATTTATGCTTGATTTCTAAACATAGACTCAGCCTTAAAATGCTGCCTCTTTTCTTGGTTGATTTGTAGATACAGGGTACAACCCTGGACTGTATCTAAGCCAGTGAGAAACCAGCATGCTACCAAAATTAATTCCAAAAAATTAAGTAACTGTTTCTTGACCAAGTTAGCTGCCGGCACTGGCCTCCTGTCAGGATGGATGAGTACGGGTGCAGGCACAAGGAAACAGGCAGGAGCCTGCAGCCGGGGCTGACAGCAGTTAGTCAGCTTGAGTGGTGGAGCAAGTTCTTAAATCCACTCAGTTAGTAACAGATATTGCTCTATGGAAGAGCTTCCTGCTGTCGGAAAGCAAAACCAGGCCCCTGTCAGGGTTGCCTATGTGCACTGCAAATCGTCTCTATAATCAGTTTGCTCTCGCTGTTCTGAGCCGCCACCTTCCACCTTCTCTGCATCTTGCCGTTCAAGCTTGCGCAGGCAGCAGTTAGGTGCCTGTGCAGCTCTCCCGGCGCTGCTGGTGTGGTTCCTGCTGCTTTAGCACCTCAGGATAAGGAAGCACCTTTGCAGAAAGGTGATTTTTGGCCAAGCACTGCCCCAAGAAGGCAACCTTTCCGCAGGGAATCCCAGACTCCTGCGAATGCTGAGTTAAATCTGAGCTCTGCTCTGCTGCGCAGCCAGAGGGAGGACACAGAGCTACCGGGCAAAATACCAGCAAAATGGTACAAAGCCATCAATTACGTTCCAGCAGTTTCCAGGGACTGGAACCTGCTGCCACACATAAAGCCAGATTGCCTCAAGGATGCCGGTGGCATTGATTCCTAACCATTCACTCTCATGCCGGCTGGTCTCCCCACTGCATTACACTGCAACGGAGTGTGTCCCCAGCTTTCAATGGATGACTGTGCTGCCTGTCTCTGCAGCCTGCTCTGTCTCGCTGCTTTGTAGCAGATCATTTGCTAATTTGGCAGGCCCCCAAACACAGCCCTTTTGGATCACAGGACCCTCATTTTGGCTGGAAGCCAAACCATTCTCCTCTCAGCCTGGATGGCCAAAACTATTTTCGAGGCACCTACATGCAATGAGGAAATGCTTTGCTTGCACCCACGGAAACAGAAATGTGAGGGCAGGTACAGTCATGGCTCAGAACCACAGCAGCATTTCTTACTTGGAATCAGGATTTCCCCCTGGGGGGAATCGAGGTCTCTGAGCCACAGGGAAGGGCTGGGCAAACCAGAGATGACTTACCTCCTCTGGGAGCTGGGGTACTTGGAAAAAAACAAGGAATTAAAATGATAACCTTTGGACCAGAAAGTACAGCTGACTAAATTTGCTCTGCTTTTCAGCTTGCAGGATGCACGCACCCATCTCTAGCTGTATAGCCAGGAGTCAGAAGGAATACGAGCCCAAACACCAATGTGGTGACTTGACTAGAAATCAGTCTTGGGAGTCATGAGTGGAGTCAAAATGCATGACCTACTCGGAGCCTGGGGAAAAGGAACAACCTGTTTTTAATGTTATTTAGTTTAAGATATCAAGTGTCAAGATTTAGTGACTGTCTTCTTCCCCCTTGTACTCCCTGGTGCAACATTTGCTCCCTGTGCTTGAGGAAGCCAACGGGTCAGGTCCAGCTCAGACAGTGCATTGCTGCTCCCTTCCCCGCGTCCATCACTGCGGGTGGCGTCTCGTCCAAGATCACACAAGCAGCAGTTACTAGCAAGAGAACAGCGTGGTGGGAGAGGAACCGCCAGAAATGGCATGGGGAAGGGGAGAGTGTTGTGTGGTGTAACATCCAGCTGCTGCTGTGGATGAACGTGAGAGGCATTGACTGGTGCTGCTGGAGGCAGTCATCTTCGTCCTTTCTCCTGTACCCCTCCTCCTCCTCCCCTTGTCCCAAGACAGCAGCAATTGTCAGGTTACTGCGGGGCTGCAAGGCCCTGCAGTGGAGGGGAAATAGCCTCCAGGCCCGTAACGCAGTTTCCAGGCCCTCTTTAGGTTCTGTTTTGTTCTGCATTGTTACAAACTAGGGGTGAGATTTTTTTTGATCTCCGCGAATAGAAATGACCCAGTGGTACTTATAAGTACTAAAGTACTGCGGGTTGGGGGGGGGGAAGGCCTCCTGAGTTGTACGCAGGCTTTAAAATAGTAGAGATCAGAAGGGAAGGGCTGCTTTTTGTGTACTCTTTTTTTCTTTACCTCCGACTCGCTCTAGCAAGGAATAAGACACCGCTTTTTGCAGGTGGTTGCCTCGTTGCTCTGTGGAACTGCTTTGATCACATGAATCACTGCTTTGTCGATTGTTTCTTTGCTCTTTCTCATAATTGGTTAATAGAGCCCGGGGAAAGGCATTTCTTTTGTCATGTGTCCGGAGGCATCTGGAGGGGAAGGTTTGGATCAATGCAGTGTGGAGAGCAGGAGGCTAGTGGCCTGCTGGGACAGTTTAACCCCCAGCGGTGATGGCAAATGGAGCAAGTGCAGCTAATGTGTATGCTAGAAACAAAAGGAAAAAGCACTGGAGTACTAATTACCAGGGGGTTCCTATGAAGCCCAGCTTTGAAGAGAGCTGTTTCAGCGAGCTGGTGGTTGCGTGCCACCTCCCTCCCCGGGTGAGCAGGACTGCCTGTACCAGGGCTGTCAAACAGCCCAGACAGGGGTTCAGGCGGGCGGATGCCCCCACTGGCTCTCACAACAATTCATGTGTGGCCTTGCAGACTTCAGGGCATGGTTTGGGAATGATGGACTCAGGATTGGTCCTTCTGTTCCTTCCAAACACAGTATGATGCTGCTGCTGCAGCTCAAGCTGCTGGGTGCTGTGAGACATGCAGCTGCCGCCCCATGCACTGCCTCCAGCTCTTCCCGTTTTGTGTGCTCCACAAATGTTTTCTGGCCTTGCAGAGAAAGCTGCCTGCGAAATCTTTTTTATTTCACTGACCTAGTGAAAAATCTAACCTAGAAAGCTTTTTAATTGCATGAAAATGGAGGGCTTTTCTATTTGGCATGGGGAGGTGGAGGGTGGAAATACTGACTGTGCTGTTTGCAATGCTGGGACTGCCATTTCCAGCCAAATTTACCTTCAGCATTTATGGTATTCCTTTGCCCCATAGTACACCACCAATGCCATCACAGCTGTCATTTTAGTACCTCATCTTCATGTCATGGTTTGCTTCACATGATTAATTATCAGTGGCATTCTGAGCCACTGCATTACAATCCCATTTCTCATTTAAGAAATGGAGAAAAAGGCTCATGCTGTATAGCTGAACGTAACTCTGAGCTACACTGCCTGAGCTAGTCTGCATTTATTCTTCCACTGCCCTCTTCCTTATCATACCCAGTGCGCCACGGAGAATTAAACAGCATAATGAACATTCGTCCCATTTTCCCTTCAGAAGGGAGGCTGTGTGCGCAGCTTGAGGGTCTCTGTTATTTTCTTTTCAAGGTACACGCTACTCTAGATGTCTGTTGGGCAAGCCAGACGGGTGTGCGAGGGGTTCGGGCAGAAGGTGTGGGGTGTGAAATGTCTCCCTTCTTGTGAGGCGGCTCCTTGCAGGCTCCTGGTGCGGCCATGCAGCCGCCCTTGCGGGTGGGACAGTTTTGCTTTGCCCAGGCAGAGCTGGGCAGCCAGCGGTGCCCTCCCAGAAGACAGGCTGAGTCTGCGTACGGCAGACCTGCACAGATCAGGGTGCTGTGACATCTGCCCGTCAATGGAGAACTGCAAATGTTGTAAGTCATGGATGCAGCGGTGAGAGCTCTTCATGACGGATGAAGCCAGGAGCCCTCCTGGATAATGGAGCCATTAAACTGCTTTTCCTCTGAGCTATGTCAGACACTGGTGGGGTGCTGGAAGGCCCTTCCAAGCCTTGGACACAGGTGCAGATTGTGCCCATTCTCCTGTCCAGCCAAAGAGCACAGCATGAGGACAGAAACGGGGGAAAGGAAAAGCTGATGGAGGGAAAAACTAGAGGGGTAGAGGAAGGACGTAGCAGAGGGGTAGAGAGACCAGCCCACAGGAATTACAGAGGAGGAGAGCAGATGACACCTGGCTGCTTCCTGTCTCAGCTCTCACCTATAGCAAGGTCAGGCAGTACTTGGAGCTGCTCATAACTCACAGGAAAGAAGCAACAGCAAAAAAACGGACTGAAAGGCCAGTGAAAAAACCTTAAGCCTCAAACTGTTGTCTTAGGGTGAGTTTTGGAGGCTTGCTCTGCTCACGGACAGATCCTCGAGGAAGGAGCCCTTGCAGTGGTGTGGTAGGACAGGCAGCTCCTTCCCTGTTATTGGAGCTGTGTGAATGGGGGACTGTGGGTAGGTCTTAGGGTGTCGACTTCTGTCATTATCCCACTTCCCACTCTTTCTTTCCCCTTTTCCTCTAACGTAAGTTTGGGTGTACTTTGAGTGGAGGAAATGCCCCCTACCTTTATGCAATAGCTTTGAATCTTCCCCATTTCAGTTCTGCAGCGTACTTTGCACAACAGACATCCTCTCTTGAGCCACTATTTCCAGCCCCCCTCACCCTCTCCTCCCACGGCTCTATGTCCCTTCCATAAGCCAGGCTATGCAGCACACAGTGAGTCTCTCTGGATCCATCCCAATGCCTGCACCAAGCAAGCTTACTTCTTAAATAGCGTAAAAATCAGGGGCTTCAGTATTAATTTCCCCAAGCAGTAAGATACTTAAGAATGTAAAGATAACTGTAAGCCTTGATTATGAAAGCTTTACTCCTATTATTAAGGATAAGCACGCATTTAAATATCTTGCTGGATCAAGGATGGAGCTCCTCATACACAGTACTATTAACCCTGCCAGCTCAGGTGTGTGCCGTGATCCCATATGTTGCTGAACGTGAGTGCAGGTATTTTCTGTTTTCTTCTGCATAGCTGAAATAAGATGCTTTTCCATTTGAAGCAGTCACCACAGTTCATCTTGCCTTTCTGCACAAGCGCTATTTGAAGGCAGGTGAATAGTACAGACAGCCAAGTAACATGCTCTGTGACTGCATCCATAGTCGTGGGGCAAAGCGTCGTTCCCCTTCATTCTGCAGTATCTCCCCTGGTGGGGAGGATATCTGCTCCATGGTCACAGTGCAACGAACAGCACGTGCTGAATACCCACGCAAGAAGGTCGGAGTTCAGCTTGCTGGGGGATCTTCCACTCTGCTGTTCCCCAAATCATTAGCAGTGGCACATCAGGTCCTTTCCCCTTAATGACGCCAGCTCTTTACGTGTTTTCTTTTCATCAAAACAAAATCGCTCACTCTGGGTGAGCAGGAAACCCTGCTGATCTCAAGGCCCCCAGTTTGGTCTGCTTTACTGCTGTGCCTCCCACCTGCAAACAACTCGGGTGCTCTGGACTCTCATGCCTGCTTAAAACACCTATAGTGCGGAAACACCAGCTGCAGAGATTAGGCTCTGCCTGGGGCTGGCGTTGTGCACGTGTGCTGAAATTTGCAGTCATCCTCCCCCTTCCCCAAAGCCGATGGATGGGTGGGGGAAGAAGAGGCAAAACAATCTCTCACAGCTGTGATGCAACATTTTCGCTTAGACATTTGACGCGCTTTCCAAAAGCTGGCAGGTTACTGAAGGGGAAGCAGAGCTCTGAAGTGACTTAAAGAAGTACAGCTGGGCCTTGAAGAGGTTTCTCCTCCCAGCAATACCAGCCCCGACAGAGAGGTTGTGCCTTCATCCCCATTGCCTTCTAACAAGGTAAGACGACATCCAGAGCCAGCTGGAGATACCTGCTGACAGCACCAGCTTCGCTCATCCACGGTAGAAGGGGGCTAAGTAAAGCACTTACCTACTTCTAAAATGTCTGCTAAATGCAATCAAGAGCTAGTACTACAACTAATTGTGTGCAAAGCCAGAAGTACACAGCACCTGCACCTTACCGCTGAAAGGGAGACGTCACTTCCATAACACCAAAGGACAAACCCTTGGGAACGTGCAGAGGAGGCCGCTCAGCGCTTCCCCTTCAGCCTCCTCCAGCATCAGTAAGGTGTAATCTACTGCAACCCTCTGCAGCAGTCCCTGGGATCTTTTCACAGTTGGAGCACATCCCATCTTAGCCTCCCAAGTGCGGCTTGTATCGATCTCCCTCAGCCTGTGTGCCTGAGCTCCCCCCATGTAGCCCAGCTGGGGTTTGACTTCATTGACACCCTGCAGAACTCCAGCGGGTATGCAGGGACTGGAGACAGGAGCTGGGGACATGGGGCAATAGTTTGGGGGGCAGGCACCTGTGCTGTCCTTCCACCCTTTATACGGAGTTATTCTTTCAAAATTAAAAATATCTTTGCTTCCTCAGAGGTACAGGTATTCTTCCAGCACCCCCTCCACCTTTATCTTTCTTCAGCCATAGAAAAGCTCCCCCAGAAGTCGCTAGGAATGGGACGGGTCTTTTTGTCTCGGTCACTGATACTAGGGGTGGGTTTATTTTGGTCTGGTAAATGCCAGGTCAGGCTGACTGGCTGCACCATGTACAGCTAGTTTTGTATGCAGCTGAGTTTTATTCTGTGCTTAAAAAAGAGTGCAGAGAGAAAGATGTATCAGGAACTTGGAGAATGAAGCCTCGCAGGAGCAGCGCACCGATGCGCAAAAGCATATCAAACAGTGCCGAACATTACACGGGCACTTGGGTGTTCCACAGAAACAAACATTCAAAAGGCTGTTGTAGAACCATGAAGCCAAAACCCCTGAATTAAAAAGAAACAAACAAACCACAAAAACCCAAAATATCCCCCAGTGCCTTACAGAATTAAGCAAGAAAACCACCACTGCCATTAAAAGCTTGGAGCGGACCATGTATCAATGCCACCTTTTCTGCACTGTCCTGTTCAAGCTGGTCTTTCCCTCCCTTCAGATCCTTTCTCTTTAACATTAAGGAAACCCAGCCAGCTGCTGAGACCTGACAAAGTCACAAAATGCAGCCGGAGGCTGCTGACTGGCGGTGTCCACACTGCGGGAGCCGGTCATTCCGGCAAAAGCCTCGTTGCGCGCGCCTGACCCGGCTAGGTGCAGAGCCTGCTGAAGCACCTGTGGCGCACAGGACTCAAATGACTGACTTCGGAGAGCAGGCACAGCTCCCCACACACGGAGCCCAGCCCTCAGGGCCACTCAGCCTGCTCCCAGGGCTAAGCCATACGGAAGGGCTGATACTTCTGCAACAGCAGAAAAGGGGGAATCTCTCCAAAGTTCTTCCTAGAAGGAAAATGAGAGGATCTGACCAAAAATGCATGTCTTCCACAGCTTTGCTCCTCTCTAACTTACTTGCAGTAGCCCCCTCCTTTCATGGCTCTGTGCAGGACACCCTTTCCCTTTTCCTGAATCCCCTAAAGGCATTATGTAGTTCACACCCAACCTCCTCCTCAGGGCCCAGCACCCTCCAGCTGCCCCCAGTAATGGAATCCTTGCCCTTGCTCTGCCTCTACCACAGCTGATCTGCCTTTCCTGCTTCCCCAGTGCTGCATCCTTGCTGGTGGGTGGGTGCAGCCTACAAGAAGTGGGTTAGATACTCACTACTAGAGGGTAGTGGGAGCTGTGCGTGGCCACCAAGGGACACCTTAATGCACAAGTAGGGTCTTTCTGTCCTTTGTTAGGAAGGTGAAGACCATCAACCCTTAACGGTGCTGTTTGGCTCCTGCCTGAAGGTGAGATAAATGTTTGCAGACTGCAAGGCTACCTTTGGAAAATAACAAGGTAAGGGAAAAGGAGGACTGAAGTGCAGCGGTGGTAGTGGAAATCTGGTGGCTGTGGGTGCTCAGCTCGCAGAGGGTGGGTGTGCTGTGGATTGCCCCTTCTCTGCCTCAGGCCAGTGGAGCGCTCCTGGGGGTTCAGCATGACTGAAGCCACCAAATGCAAACCCAGTGTCCCAAGCGTAACTGAAAATGAGTGTGAGCAACTCTGCCAAGTACCAACCACTCCACTCCTGCTTAGCCTTTCTTCTAAAAAAAAAAAGCAACAAATCCAAATAGATTCTTGCAGCCTGCAAAGCTATTGTGGACTTTTCTTCCTGCCGCTTGTTGTGACTCCTGTGGCTTTTCTAGGGCGCATTCAGTGGTACAGGGCTTTCTTAAGTTTGCGATGTTGTACTGGGTGATAATTCAAAAAAACCGTGGGAACTACTGGAATAAGACAAAGGTGGTTTGACTTGTACAGCCCTGTCTGCATTAGTTGTACCGTGTAGCCTTCAAACATCTCGAAGGTGTTATGGGAGAACCTTGTGCTGGTGTGGCTGGCCCCGGCTTGTGCCTCTGTCCTCATCCTGCACTGCTCCTCCCGTCAGCCCTGAGGAGCTCCCCAACTACCTTGAAGTCTTACTTTTTCTAAAACTTGTTTTGATTTGCGCGTCAGTATCTCACCACTGCCAGTGCTTTGTCCTGTGAGCTGCAATTTTTTTGCTCCTTCGTGACAGTAGTTGAGAGCCCCGTGTAAAAAACAGACAAGTCAGAGGGAAGAAAGGTGTGAGAAGTGACTCTTTGCTGAGAGCTGGGACAGCTGTAGGGAAGCTGTGGCTCTAATGCAGGCTAATGTGCCCTTCCTCTGGCGTCAGGCTGAAACAGCGAGGGAGGCTTCAACAACAACGTGGAGATGGATGCGTTTCTGAAAGATGCACCTTGCTAGTCCTGTTCTAGGCAGGTTTCTCTCTCTAAAGTAATTTCTGTGCTGCTTGAAAATTTAAAAGTGCTTTTCTTTCACTCTGTGATTGTCCTGTGAGATGTGGCAAAGGATAAAATGATGCATAAATTCAGACACTGTGGTTACCCCTTCCAGAGTCCGTATGTTAACAGTACTAGTACCAGGGCAGCTGCCTGTGTGGGGGAGAGTGGGATAAACAACACGTTGTCTTGTGGAGGACTGTAATCCTTCCCAGGGACCCCAGTGTGTTTGTCTTCAAAGTGCTGTGATAAATAGTCTAATGAACTGCAATTATGAAAAGAACTGTCTCCTAGGTACTTAAGTGTCTAAATACTTGGAACTCTTTTGGAATAAAAATAATTACTCTATTAATATACCTCATAGGTGTATTAAAACCTGCCAGACATCATTATTAGGGACTATGCGGTAACAATGGGAAACTGGTACAACATCGAACAGCTGCCTTGTAGGAGCTGAAATCCCCCCTCCTCCCATGGCGGGTGTCAGTGAGAACAGGGGTGGAATTTAGGTGCATCCTGCCTCATTGCTTATTCCAGAAACTAAGTGTCTGTAATCAGTCGTACTGATCACAGGGAAAGGAAGGCATCAGTAACATAAAAGTCACTTAATCGTTTTTAAAAGCTCTTTGGGAAAGGCGGTTTGTGACGATTTTCCCCGTTTCCCATATGGGCGCATTTGTGAGGGTATATCCCCTCTGTCTTTGCATCTGACAATCATTGAGGCAGTAATTTGGCTCAGCTCGAGCGTGGCGTTCCAGGAGTCTTAAAGGGAAAAAGGGGACGGCACCGGCAGATTCGGGGAGCGCAGCTCAGTGTGACTGCTGGCTAAGGCCAGGTCCCGGGCAGCTCCCGCTGCCACAAGTCCCGCGTCCCCCAGCAGCGGGTAGCTAAAGCGCTGCTGCGCTGGGGAGGGCGTCGTGGGTCCCACCCCACCTTACTCCCTTCCCTCTCGCCGAACCACGGCGTACCCAGGCACTGCAAAGGCGGTACAGATGGTGCGGGCCGGGCCGGGCCGGGCCGGGCCAGCGCAGCCGGGGAGCGAGCGACGCTCGTAGGGACCGCGCCTGCAAGAGCAAACGCGGCTTCGGCCACGGGTTGAGCCCGCTGGCGAGGCGGCAGACCCTGTCCCTCGCCCCCGCGCCTCCCCTTGGCTACAGCCTCCCCTCCCTCCCCTCCCCTCCCCTCCCTCCCCTCCTCCGCCGCGGTGCTCTGCCGGCATCCCCGCCCCGCGCTGCGGAGGAGCATCCCTCCGCCCGCGGCCGGGAGCTCCCCCCCGCGGGGCTCGGGGCGGGGAGCGGGGCGGTCACCTGGGCCCGGTTACCTGTAGGAGGTGGTGTGGCCGCCGTCCGCCTGCGAACGCGGCCGGAGCTGCTCGGGGCCGCCGCAGCCG
>JAVKLA010000084.1:18070474-18088319 GCA_034782735.1 Sagittarius serpentarius
CCGCAGCCGGCCGCGCACCCGGCTTCAGCCCTCATCGGCGGCAGCCCCTCCTCCTCCCGCCGCCCCCTTCCCCCGGTAACGACACCCCCCTCTCCGGGATTACGGCCCGCACACGTGACCCGGGCTGCCGGCAGGAGCTCCGTGCAGCTGCCGGTGCCGGCGGGGGGCTGGCGGCGATGCGGGGGGGGGGAAAGCCGCCGAGAGCGGACCCTGCGCCGGGCTGCGCTTCCCCGGGCCCCCGCCGGGAGGCTGCTCCGGAGGCGTGCTGCCGTGCCGCCCCATCCCTGCCGTGCCGCCCCTGGCCGCCTTGGCGGGGCTGGGGGGGCCCTCCGAGAGGTACCGGCGCTCCCCTCCTCCTGCGCCTTCGGGCCTGGTTTAGTGCGTTAGGAGCCTCGCTCTCTTCCCGGGAAGCTGCGTAGCGCGTCCACTCGCAGGCATCGGCCAAGCAAGGAATGCTGCGCTGCTCTGGCCGGGGGGTACGGCTTGACTATGATTTCAAGTTAGCCGTGGCCGTTTATGATCAGAGAAAGCCTTTGTATACGAAACCTGAGGCTTGTGAAATAAGTGATCTGGATGAGAAATAGCTTTGCAACGTTAGTTTCCAACAGCGGTGTGCAAAAAAACCCTAGCTCTTAGCTCCTTCCCCCCCCCTCCCCTGCCCCTTTACATTAGCAGTTTAACCGCTTCACTTTTAAAATACTACCTATTGACCAAAATCCAAGCATCTATTATATATTTTAATATACGGTCCGCATCATTTACTGGTTTGCCAGAGACTGGAAGTTACAACTTTTCTTTTGTACATTTGGGTTCAAAACCAAACAGTCCTGGCACAAACCACTGAAGCTGACAGAATTACATTGGCGATAAGTCTGGCTTTTGAAATTTGATGTCTTATGTAATAAGTGGCTACAGGCCATAATGCCTCTTCACAATTCCCCATTCAGTGTGTTATTACAGAAGAAGCTCAATCTCCCAACAGGTCACCAAACTATGAAATGCAAGGTTGTAAAAGTGAAGAATGCAGATAAACTGAGATGCCAGCTATTAGAAAAATCACCTATTTAAAGGCTAACTAGACAGGTACCTCATTTTAGAATGTAATAATCTAGTTACAGGTGGTTATCTGATAAGATCTAGTAAGAAATTAATTATGCAGTGGAACTTGAAAAGCTACGGTTTACTGCTTTATTTCAGCTGAGCAGATTCTATCATCTGTAGCGTATTAGCACCTCAGTCCAGATTTGCACCTGCTTCTGGTGGGGAGGAGGGCTAGAAATGCGGATATGGACTGAGGCAGAACCTCTCCTTGAGTGTTTGGCCTCTCTTTGAAACACAGTTATCAAGGGGTAGAAAGAAATTCCTTTGCAGACCTTCCTGTTGCCCTAAGTATCTGATTTGGCACTTGCTGGTGCTACTAGCAGTTTTTCTGATTTCTCCCCCACACACCCCGCAGTGTGTCAGTTAGGGCAAGGAGACTCGGAAATTTCAGGTAACAACGTTTTGGTCCCATGCAGAAGTCTTGACACAATAACATGTGGGATATTGGATGCTGCGTTTCATTTGTTCCTGAAAAACCCACAAACATAATTTTACTTTTAGGAATATGCGGGGAGACATTTCTTAATTTTCTGCTGCTCTTTTTTTCTAGAACTACTCTGCTCTCCATATTAATTTTAAAAAATAAATCATATTTGGGTGAAATGTACAACACTTTACCCTGGTAAAGAGAAATGGATCTCTCAGTCATGGGAGAAAACAGAACATCCGCTTTATCATCTGTTATCACTGGCACAGTACAAATGATGCTGTGATCCTTGTTCCTAGGCCTGACTTAGCAAAATACATTGGAGAATAAATCAGATGTCTCTGCTCTCCCTGTGCCTGCCGCTTCCTAGTACTGAGTTCAGCTCTGGCACTGTGTGTCTTGGAGCCCACCTACAGCATCAGGGAGTGCTTTGAGCAGCTGCTCATCATAGCTTGTAGGATGAAATTGGCACAAAAGCTATCTCGGACAGGGAAACCAGAAGAAGCTGGATGAGATTAAAAAGTTGTCTGCATTTAGAAGAGATTTATCATGATTAAAAGGGGGGGGAGGCGGGGGGGAGAGGGACATACTGCAACAGTAAGACAAAGGCAAGCCGTCCACTCAGAAAGCAACACAGCTGTTGCTGCCAGGAAAGGGGGCTGAAAGTTCAAAAATGGGCAGTTTGTTCTAATACTAAAATGAAATTTCAATAGAGCGTATCGCTGCACTGAAGCTAAATAGTCCTTAAACACGGCAAGGCCACAGCAGACTTTCTTAGCGCCACTGAAAAGGGATGAAGGATTGTGTCTCTACAAGATTAACCATACCGCTGTTTTTACACAAACACTAGCTGCTGTTTCTGCCAAGTGTCCACATAATTACCACATTGTATTTTTATTCACAATAATAAGCCCTTTGAAAAGGGGAAAAATAGTCTTTCAATGTAGTTAGTTTTGGTTTAGGTGGTTGGTTCTTTTTGTTGTTGGTTTTTCTGGGTTTGGGGGGTTTTTTTGTTTGTTTGTTTTGTTTTTCTTTCATTCTTTTAATTTCTTTGCCATTCAAAGGTGTGACCAACTACTGAGATGCTGGTATATGCTGATGCCAGGTTTTGCAAGAAGGGCCTTGCTTGCCAGAAAGGTATCTTGGTTACTCTAGCGAGCTCGTAACTCCAGGCTGTTCCTTGTGTGTGCGAGTACTGACTTTCCTATCGCAGTCTGATAGTTGTTTCGGACCAGAGAATATACTTTACCTTTGGCAGACAATGCTGCATGAAGGCTCAGGTGCAAAGTGACATGAAACACACTGCTTGGCCATGTGAATGTTTTTGTACAACCTTATGTATGTTAAATACCTCTAGGGTTTCTACAAATGAGGGAGACTGGGGTATTGAACAGCCTTTAGAAGGGTGAACGCTGTTAGGCCTAAAGTTAAGGTGGAGCTTAGGCATGAGACCCTCAAACCACAGCTCCTGACTGAAAAGATGGTGACTTCCAAACCTCTCTGGCAGTTCCAGGCTGGTTTTTCAGGAGCTTTGAGCCCCTGCAACTCTGAGAATCTGGGTGAAGTGCAGGCATTGCCTCGGAAGCATCAGCCTCAAAATGGTCTTTGCCCTCATTTGTGCCCTTCCTGTAAGCTGAAAGGCTGCAGCAATACCACGCTGCCTTAGCAGGTCTAACAGACTGTGAGAGGGACTCCAGTAGCTCCAAGCGATACAGGGGCATGACTCACACTTTGAGGTAGGCACTGGCTACTACGATGAAAGAACTTAATTGTAACCTTGGCTTATTCCTCTAGACCTGTAAAATAGAATGTCCTTTGGGGTTTATACGCTGCATTTCTTG
Organism: Sagittarius serpentarius; assembly: GCA_034782735.1. Classification (NCBI taxonomy): domain Eukaryota; kingdom Metazoa; phylum Chordata; class Aves; order Accipitriformes; family Sagittariidae; genus Sagittarius; species Sagittarius serpentarius. Next base: position 18,073,844 of record JAVKLA010000084.1, read on the forward strand.
CAATATTACTCCCTGCTGCTTTCAGCCAGGATCTCCAAAAAAAAGAAACCAAAAAACAACCAAACCAAACAAACCACTCGGCAAATACAGAAGTGTTGAAGAGACTAGATTAGTTGTTGAGTGGACAAGAGGTAATGCAAGGAAGGGGGAAGAAATAAAAGGAAGCGGACAAAACCGTAAGTGTTAAATAGGTGCAAAACCAACACGCAAAACATTGCGAGCTATGGCTTTTGAGCTTCTTTAGCAAGAAATACTCCCTTATGACAAGCTCGTTCAGTGGCCATCTTCTGATGCTGCTGGCTTCTCCCTGCCTCTCTGGGAGGTGGCTGCTGCTGGCAGCAGTGTGTCTCGCTGCGTGTTCGGCTGCCCTCTGCTGCGGGCAGGGCTGCACTGTGGCTGAAGCCCTAAAAACTGGCGTGCTTAGTCCCGAGAAGGAAGTAGGAAAGGAGAAATGACAGATTAGAAACAGAAAGCCAGAAAGCTGCTGGAGCAGAGCAAAGGAACACTAGATACTCCAGCTCTTTCATTTTTTAAGTCTTTAAGTAAGAAGTCGACAGGCACTTAAAGGAACAAATTCTCAAGTGTCTCGTTTTCCAAGACAGAAAAAAATTAAGACTTGAGCACTGGCCTGTAGCAGTAAGGGAGTTTACAGCAATTTTGTACTCCATCATTTATTACAACTGGTGCCACTTAGCATTATGTATTCTTTATCCCTACAGGAAATGTATTTTCTGCACGGCCCTGTTGTAAAGCAAAAAGGCACAAGTTGCTTTGTACAGATGAAACGTTCTTTGGCAAGTCAGTCCATCTGGAATGACTAACAGCCTGCAGGGAAGAGTGAAGGGGTTGAACCCACCAGCTCGTATCTGGGCAGACTCCTCAGCCCTTTGCAAGGGGTTTGGTAGTCATCCTTGCAGGACAGGCACAGAGTAGCAACATAGCCAAAATTCAATCTTTGTTTTTATTTGTGTAATAGGAACATTGGTCATGGTACTACCCTGAGGTTTACTTCAGTAGTTACTTCCAGTTACAGTGTTGCTGATCTTGGGCACCTCCTCTATTTTTACCAAAGCTGCTTATTTTTCTAGAACTGGCACATTCTGAACCAAATGTTACTGTTTTAAAATTCTTGCAAAAACCTCAACGCAAACTACCAATAAACCAAAAATTTTCAAAAAAAAAAAAAAAAAAAAAAAAGACTAAAGCAGTGAAAGACTATAGGCAGCAGTATAACTCATGGTAAAATAGCCAAAACCACAGTGTAAGTCATTCTTCTACTGCATGCAATTATGAAAAAAATATCACTGTAGTAAACTCTAGCAAGATGTGACAGCATCTTGGCAGCTGACAGAATGAAAAGTATAAGTTGAATAAGCCACAAGTGATGAATAAAGCTGGACCATTAACCAGTATGTAAGCTTTGGCAAACAATCCAGTATTGCTTCACATATTTCAAGTTTAAGATCAAAAGAGACCATTGGCTTATCTTCTCAATAATGAAGACCACTGAACTTCACTGCATTAGCCTTATGTTGAGTCCAGTCTGTCTGAAGTGTGCCTTCTAGGTAAGCAGCTAGTGTTGTTTGGTGGGCAGTAGGGGGATGCATCATCATTAATTTCCTCAGTTTTAAAAATGTTTAGTTTCCTAAGCAGTAATCAGTTGTACCCCATTTTGAAGTTTTTTGGACAGAGCTTTTGGTCACTTCATTGGAAAGCATTTTTTTTTTTATTCCTCCTTCAAAAAATGTGATGCAGACCATTACCTCAGAAAGCAATAGGATAAAAACCTTTATTGTTCCACCTTTGTCAGAGTTCATTTTCTATTGATACGCACTTCTGTAACTGTAGTTTACATGAGAAACTGCAGCTCCTTAGAGGCTTAATGTAGAGTAGCAAAAAACCTTCAAAACCAATTAAATCCCATGTCTTCAAGTAATATACCACTTGGGCACAAGGAATCTCTAGGATTAGAATCAGTTAGATCTTCCACCTCCTCCTTTTCCTGTGTTCTTCGTCCTCATTTCATGCCAAGCTTTCACCAGTGGTTCTCTGTTCTTCCATATGAGCTCATGGCCATAAGTCACGTACCACCTGAGAAAGAAAATACTAGTTAAAACTAACTGCAACTTTTCTCTGTGCCTGAGGAACAGGCTGATCACTAAAATTATGTAACTCAAATGCTTAGTATAGGAGACAAGATAAACTGAGGCAGAAAGAACAGCATTCTTGGAAAGTGGCAGTGGCAGGTAAGCCACTTGTTCTCTTGACTCCTAATAAGTCAACTTCTTTGTGTACTTGCTTGTCTCCGTCCTGAGAATGAATGGTTTTCATGCCTTTAAATTTCATGCTCTCATGATTTCTCCTTAAAAAGGACGCAAAAACTATTTCCATTTAAGAGACTGTTACAACAGTACTGTTGCTTGTGCTAATCCTTACTGACAAGGCCAAGTAAAAGTATTTTTCTCGTATGTAAACACAACTGCCCCACAACAAACAGCCACGTTCCATTCAAAGTGAATTTTCTACTATAAACATCTAAATGAAGATTTAATCTATCAAAGTGTTCTAGCTTAATTTATTCATAGAGAACTACATACGCTGCTATATGAATATCAACGTAAGTGATTAAGCAAGGGAGGTTATGGTGGAGAGGAGAGGCAGGAGGGGAAGCAACCACATGGAAACAGGTTGAAGGTTCTCCCACAAGCCTAACTTCACACCCGAGTCCTGAATAACAAAAGCACTTTTATATGAGCCATCAGCCAGTGCTAGGTAAACTGGCCATTCCTTTAAATCATATAGGTGCTTTCCCAAGTGGACAATTGTCTGTAAGGCAGTGTATAGAAAATACTTTGGCCATTCAATGTATGTCCTAAATAGAGGCCCTGTTTTAGGATGAAGTAACCAAAATGATCAGAGTAGAACACACAGGTAGAACATGTAGGCCAGAAAGGCAAGATACTTGTCAACTCAAGACAATTTTTACTGCCGCTGCTATCCTACTTTAATAATATGTGAATCTGCGCTATAACGAACAAGCTGGTATAGATACATCATGGCAGAAAGTAGTTACAAATCAGCAAGACTACATGAAATGCATTTGTGATGCCAGAGAAGGGGAGAAAAGGAGACCGTGCATCACAGAACTTATGACACCAAAGCCAAGAAATAGCAAACGAAGGCAAACCAGTTTGTAGACCAAAGTAGGTGTCCTCCACCTGTTCTTTGTCTGGCCTAGTTAAACCTCAGGTATGCTTTTAAAATGCCTACATAAAATGTTTAAAAATGCTCTTAGCAATAAGTGTGCAAATTAAGGCAACATTGCGATCGGTTAGAAGGGGAAAAACTCATTATGCAGTTCAAACATGGAACAATGCAGAACTGTTTCCTACAAACTGGTTTCTAGTAGTTCTTTCCAATTAGGAAGGCTCCACACAAAGACAACACAGCACCACTGAGAAACAGCAGAAGAGGCTGCTCAAAGGAATTTGGCCTGAGCTTATAGTAACTCTGTATCTCTCTCTAAATTGGCAATTACAGGAAAAACATTGAGACAAAGACATTTTCTTAGCTGTTTAATTCTAAAGTTATTTTAATCTGTCCATGCTGTGTTTTGTGAGGATCTTTTCTGCCTTGTGACTCTCTTCAATGTGCTGGGGAGAACAGAACAGAGTCAGCCAGCCCAGGTTACAGTGACAGGACAATCTGACATCTATCATTCTAAGGCAGTTCAGCTCAGTTTTTTTCAGTTCTAAGCATCTATTAACAGTATTTTCCACAGAATTTTGTAGCACTAGAAGGATAACAGTGAGTCGTCTTCAGTGCTACTTAAGACAACTTTTCCAAACAACCCCACACTTCAGAGACAAGAGGAAGAAAAGAGGCAAAAAATTACAGGATGAATTTAAATACAAAACAAACAGAAGTTAGTAAATACTGACTTACATTCCAAAGAGAGCTCCCCCAAGATGTGCAGCATGGTCAAAAAGTCTCCAGCCTAGAGCAAGCCCTGCAGTGTCAAATGCAATTATGGCTTTTAAAGCCTGGAAAGGAACAGAACGTGGAATGGACAGGATCAGTCGCAGCACATAATGGCCACTGATAACCGAGTTTCCTATTCTGGCACAGAGCAAAAATTTGGGATCAAAAAACATCCCATAAATTTTGTATCAAAGCAATCACTGTAAAAAAAAAAAAAGTTTTAAAACAAAAGATTCAGTCCTTAGCTGTACTGTGCTGTCAAAATATAAACATGAGCAGCTACAGAACAGTGCAGGGTAGGAACGTGTCCTTTTCAAATACTCGGCCTCTTCTAGTCTTAATTTCTAAGCATTTCGAATTCAAGTCAGAAAAAAAAAAAGTTATTTGAAAGAGTACATGCTACAAAAGACACCACAAAATACATAATTACAACATTCTCATTCACCAGTTCTGACATAGCTTAGATTTATGTGCATCTGTCCTCCCAAACACAACCCTCTAGTGGATGGACTATGTGAGGCAGCATCCCTGTCATCTCATCTAACATAAATTGATCATCACACTCTCCTAAATGACACATCTGTTGGAAGGTAGAAAACCAGGATGATAGTGAACAACTCCATGGCCAGAAACAGCTTGAGCAATGGTATACCATCCTCAGGAGACACAAACCACCGTAACTGTAATTATGCAAAATTTCACTAAGTGCCTCACTCCAAAAAGACCAACAGATTTAGCGTTAGGATGAAATGTTACTTTAAGTAGGATTTCTTTCCTTAACCATATGTGTTAGAATAGCAGCTATATTGCTCCACTGGCTTGTTTATTTTAAAAGCCTACTACAGTATATGTAAGGTAGGCTAAAGGAGTACATAAAGTTTAGAAATACAATTACATAGTAGAGCTAGAATTATTCCAACTTATACTGCAATAGCTGATGTTGCTCTTGTTTCACTGTTGCAATGAGCACTTCCTCATGGCAATGCCCTGTGTGGCTCTGCCAGTATTTCTACCCTGGCCATTTTCTTTAGGAAAGACGCAGTTAAAGGGCAGCATGAAAAAACAGGTCCACTCAAGCAGAAGTGCAAGAAAAACATGAAGGCTGCATCTAAGAACACTGTTCAAATCTGTAAGCTTCACTTACAAAAAATACTAAATCTCATGATCTTGAAATGACAAACTGTAACTGCTTTAAGTAAAACAGTAAACCAACTTTAAGTAGTGGACCAAGAAGCATCAACTTAAAGCAAGTCAAGATACACATGAGAAGCTTTACTTATATGGGGCAGCGGATGTGCTTAAAAGAACTTAATGAAATAAAAAAAGGAGTGCTAGTACTACAAATGAAGAAAAGCCTCAGTAGGTTATTTCTAATCCCAACAGTGTTCTTAAACATATCAAAAGATAACGTGCAAACGAGGAGGCAGGTATTCCTCCAGGGCTGGAATGTTATTTCCCTTGAGAAGTGAAATTCTGTTTTTCCCATCTCGGTAAACTTTTCTTCAAAAAGAGTGTATCAGTATTAGATTAGCCTGTAACAAGTGCTGCTATAAAAATATCACCCACCAAAACCAACAGTATGTGTATGCATATTTCCTCAGACAGGTGAAGCTGAGTCCCTCCCAACTTCTTTCACCTCTTAGTATCAGATTTGAAACAGACCCATAGAGGGTGATGGAATTTAGGCTAATTCTAAATTCACTACACACTTGTGTAATGACTGTGTTAAGCTGCAACAATTCAGAATCTGTCTCCAGGACTTCCATGACCTGTATTCTCTTTCAAAATAAATTTAACAACTTAGAAACACAAATGAAGAGGACACATGCTCAGATACTGGAGAGGTATGGGGAAAATGTTTTAAGAGTAGGATTTCTTTGAAGTTCAAAGGCACTTACGTTTCCTGCTGTAAATGTGAACATTGGAAGAAATATGATGGCTAGTTTTGCTTCTGGCATCTTTGTACATACAGCTGCAAGGACAGTCATTATAGCTCCTGACTGCAAATATATTAAAAAACATGAAAGTAAGCCGAGATGCTACATAAGGGAAAACTTATTTTTCTGCATGGGAACCCATTTTCCTTTTGGCTTTTATTTTCAAATGCAGCCCTGTGGTAAACCTCAAAGTACAAAGCACCACAGCAAAGTTCAGAATAAAACAAGACACCATTATTTAATTTTAATATCTGAAATTACAAATACTGGGAAAAAAATACCTCTCAGATGCTCTTATTTATATAAGAAATAACCCCCTCAATTTTTAAGATAACAATTTAAGTTCATGTGCTTTTTCCCCAGTAAACCCTAGAAATCTAACATATATTAATCAAACACAGACATCTCGGAAGAAGGGAATCATTCTGAAGCTTGTACCAAAACAAGGAAAATAACAGATGGACAGGGACAAGAAATCTTTTGTCAATGAAACAAGCAATTCCCTGGTCTGTACTAAATTGACCATGGGCTTTTGTACCCGTGAAATATCTCAATGGAAAGGCTGCGAATACAGTAAGCTAATGCAATGTGTGGCAATTTCAGATCAGTAAGACTAATGGAAAAAGTAACTCGCTCCAGACACAGTTTATTCACAAGATAAAGGGACAATACATTGACAGCACTACCAAAAATTCTAACTTCAGGACAGCTCAACAGATTTTTTTCATTCCAGCTGAAAAATAAGAATCTGACCTCTGGCTTTTACCAAAATTATTCAGTAAAGTAAGTTAAAGAAGCCTTTAAAACTTGGCAAATAGCTACGTTCACCTCAAACTTATAGCAAGTGTTTTAAAATGTTCTACTACTAAAAATACTTGTAAAGAACAGACAACCACATCACCTCCTCAGCCTGCCTCATACCTTTCATACTGTGAGACTTTTGGCAGGAGTGCTGCCCGTTCTGCACAGCATGCCCTACAACTTGCACTAGTATCACATGCTGATTTTGATTGTCTGATTACATTACCTCTTTCTAAAATATTCTATTTTCAATTAGAGAAGACTGATACACAATTAGGAAGTAACATTTATGAAATAGGTTATGGAACTGAACTATCTGCTCAGTGACAAGAGGTCCTGCTGCTAACTTCTCCTTTACAATCCATTAGCATTCAGTGGCATTAGTTCTATGCTGCTGCTGCTGCAAGACAGTTAACATATGTGAAGAACAGGCAAGTTCTTGCACAAGAATCACTGCCTGGTTACTTGGTTTTGGTAAACTTTCCTAGTTTCCATTATCCCAAATACACTCTTGGCTTTTAAGCAGGTTAAAGAATACAGCAGGCTTTGAAAACGATTTCAGAGATCATTATAAGGTCTCCCATATTCTGAGATACTTACAGCTCCAAGGGATGGTTCAAACCTTCTAGTGGCCATTTTAGCAACATAACTGATAAAAGTGGAGATAACCCCTAGAAAAGAAAATGACTATTGGAAACAATGCCAGCAATGCAGATAAACATCAGAAAGTACAACAATGTTACCTGAACATCTTCCTAAAGAAGCTAGTGTAGGTGGTGTGGTGAGCCTTGTTTCGCTTTTTTTGTTTGTTTGTTCGGTTGGGGTTTTTTGTTTGTTTGTTTTAACTTGAATTAACTGTTATCTTTTCCCATGAAACTTCCATGAGTCTGTATTAAGAGCTGTTTTATTTTGGTAGCTAAGCATGAATTAAAACCAGATACTTGTATTGTCACGATATTCTGAAGCCCAGTACCCTAAACCCATCAAAATTCTGTATGACAGCAGGTAAGTACTGCAGCTAGTATGGAGCAATGTGTGGGACTGAACAATGGCCATCTGTCATCATACATGTATTAACCATGCACACACTTTACTTGCATAAATATGTATTTATATTTTTTAAGTGTTGTAAATATATATATTTAACATTACCAGCAGAAAGATACACCGCAATGAACTGCTCACATCCCAGAAGAGAGACAATGCTGCTGGAAAAGCTCCATAAAACATACATATTTGCTGCCATGTGGAACAGAGAGAAGTGACTAAACGTAGAAAGCAGCATGGGAGAACACAGGGCTCCTACAAAACAGAAAAAAAAAAAGAAAAAAAAAAGTCAGTGTTTTAATTTGCTTCAACTTTTATGTCATGCAGACTAGAAATTTATCAAGACATACTACAGGCTAATTATGCTTAGAATTCTCAAATATGAGCTGTGTAACAAGCCTAGAAATGTAACAAATTTCAAATTCCACGCAATACCTTTTGAAAGGTAGAACATATACCCCAGAGATATGCAAGCTGTACAAACAGCTACTTTAGAAACTGTTAATTACCTACTGGGGAATGTTTCACATAATACATTTATCTTATGACATGTCTCCTATGCTTTGGAAAGGAAAAAAGAGATTTTATTTATATATGTATACAGTGAAAGATTTTTAATATGTTATATGAGCACCTATAAAAATTATTTTGCTACAGAGGTGGACTCAAAGGAAAACTAGTTTTCTTTTCAAAAAAAGCTACTAGCTCTCCTCACTGAAGCAGCAGCCTTGAAAATGCAAAAAAAGCCAATTAGCAGGTTTGAAGGCCAACATTATTTAAAGTAAGAGTGGGGTGACTGATGCTCAGATCTGGATAATAGCTGTCTTTAGCTTTGTGTGGGCAATTGGCTGAGTTTCCACTTTTTCAACAGAAATTAAGAGAATAGCAGAAAGTACTCTAACGTCTGTTTGTCTCATCCTTTTCTCTACTGTGGAAATGAAAACTAATTGTTGTGCCATTAAATATTAGTAACTTGCTTTCCTAAGTTAACTTCTTCAAAACATTTCACACACAGTGAAAGCCAAGTTTGTGGTTTTGTTTTTTTTTTTTTAATGTTGACCCAAAGCACAGCTTTGAAACAAGGACTCTGTACATAACATACAGACTAAAGTTTGTCTGTTGACGAAAGTGCACACGTATGGGACTGATGACTGTTCTTCCGCATCCCACATAACATTAAAGCGGAAAAAAAAAAAAAAAATCACATTTGAGCCTAGTTTTTCAGTGGCATTACACAGTACAATTTATTTTCCTCCTTCTCAAGGAGCGGCATGATTCACACTCTGTCCATGAAAGCAGTAGGGGTTGCTATCACTGGGAGAAGTGCCTCTTCACCTTTACAAAGGCAGGAGCTGCATCCTCCTGAACAGAGTAAAAGGCCAGACAGCAGGCAACAGCTTCGACATTACAATATTTAGAAAAGCACCAGTGTTTTGTTTGTTTGTTTTAAAAAATCAGATCCATTACTACTAACTTTTTTCCCCTCAAACCATTTCCTGTCTAGACAGAATGATGTGTTTGGGCATGACTGAGATTGCTTGTGGGTGATGGAGCTGCAAGTAAGCCATGCGCCATGAGAAGCTTCTGTAGTATGATCAGAGGCTCTATTACATCCCAATGTACAAAAGTCTCCCAAATTACTGTTCGCTTACTGGAGGATGGATCTGAGGTGAAATAAGTAAACATAATCCGTCGCATGCCGGGCAGCCTCCATAAACAGAATACAAAGACATTTGCAGCTATAATACCTATTAAGAGGAAAAAAGAAGTATAAAGGCAAATTATGAATGTAACACACCGTAATGCTTACAGTAAACAAGCATTCAAAAGTAAGCTTACAAGAATCATACTTTTTCTTCACTATTCCATTAAAAGCAGTATCCACTTCTTACTTTATAGAGCTTAGAAAAAGCAAAGAAAAATAGAAAGCTGTATTTATATACTGGAAGTCTTTCAGAAATATGACATTTAATTGCAACTGTTTTAACATACAGTGTAATGAATGCAACTGTCCAGAAAAACCTGTACTGAAGATGTTCAAGCTATGGTTTGAAACTTCTATACCACTGTAGAACAAATGAAACATGAACCAGCTTAAGCGGGCTCATTTCTTGCCTCTGTAGCTGCTTACTCCCACATGCCACCAACATGCGGCACAGTTGCATTTAACTGTGCATGGAGGGGAGAAGACTAGGGGAACCATACAAACATGCAATACACATCCTGCCCATTTTTGGGGGAGCTTTGGTTGCGAGGGAATTGTAAAGATACTGTTTAGAGATCAAGCATAAAAAGTTGAGTTGGCATTGCTAAGGCATAGTCACCTTTGGGAGACAGCAAACGTGCAGCTTTTTACTTCACAGGTGTTTACTGCAGTCTTACTTTATTTTAAATAAGGATGTAGGTGATTAGAAACATAATGATGCAAATTTGTCATTTCTTGTTTAAAGTGCCTTCTCGATTTCTCTCCAAACATTTAGGTATTTGAAATGTTTTATAATAGCTAGAAACGTTAAAGGGGAAAATAACTGTAAATCCTTTACATAATGGTAAACGTCACATAATTATTCTTTCTGAAGTTTGCAACAAAATCTAACTGTGAAAAACTATGATATACATATAGAACCTAGAACCAAAATTTCAAGACCTCTTCTTTTGACACTCCATCCTATTCCACCATGCTCTTTCAATTAAAGGAAGTATTTTCCCTGCATGCTAAACCAAGATGTTACAGAACTGCCAACAATTTCAGTACAGTAAGCCCAACCTTGTTATGGCAATCAAGGGTAAGTATCGGAACGGCTCAAGGTCTAACAACTAGAATTTGTATTGCTTGTTAGATGAATTAGATATTGAGGGGACGCTCTGGAGACTACAGAATATGAATCTTCACCACCCCCGCCCCCAATACAGTATTTGTATCTGTATCGTGACCTGGCTTGCATGTTGAAGAGCAATTCAAAGCATTGTACAAAACTTCTTGACAGCACTTGTTAACTGAGTGGCCTGAGATTATTTTTGCCCAAAACATTCAGCACTTGTGCAAGCTATTCTTAGACTGGGTGTCAACTCTTCAAAGAGTTAGTTAAGTTGGCTGAAAACTTTTTTCTAAAATGTTCCTGTAGAAAAGTAAATTACATAGAAATAGCATTTAAGTAACCTTCTGCTAACATAGAGTCTGTAAATACTTAATGTAGAATACGTAACAGCAGATACAGCCCAGCTACTTTATTTGGATTTGAATCAAGTTCTCATCAATTTCTCTCCACACATTACGTTTATCTTGGGGATTTCAAGTGACATTAGGCTAACCAATCAAAACTACACCATAACCAAAGGAAAGCTCACAAGATAATTTTTTGCTATTTTACATACATTGTGCTGAAAACAAGAAGCAACTAATAGGGAATTTTATTGCCACATATCAGTGGAATTATATACACCTGTTCCTTCTAAAAGCATTTGCTGTTTTTCACAGTTCTGGAGAAAAATGTTGCTGGGAGAGCATTCTAGCTAACCCTCCACACACTCTTGCACAGATGCAGAGGATTTTTTTTTAATACTTTGTGAGAAGGAAGTGTAGCAGAAATACTGTATGTGCAGGTCTAAGTTTACACATGCTTTGTGCCTAACAACCTAAACGTGGTATGAAAGCCATCTGTTTTAACATACTGTACCTGTTTGCCATATTTCTCTTCCTGTGAATGTCTAATACTTGTAAGCTAACACAAACCTGTCACAGTCCGCTGACCCTCAGTCAGGTTATTCCACCAGCTGTTAACCTGGAATGGAATTGATGTACATCAACGCCCCTGTAGAATATTTGCGATTTCAAGAACAGTCATGTGAAGTTCTACCTTTTTCAAAATGGAAAGCATTTGTTTGAAATCTGTTAAGGAAATTGGTTTCAAACTTTTTTATTTCTGACCGGTTTAGCTTTTCAAGTTGGCGTTTCCGTGCTCAAGAGTAGTTATCTACTCTCCTTTTCATAAAATATCGCAACGTAGATGAAGAGTTTCTTCAAAAAGAATGGGGTTATATCCTTTTACACAACTTTATGGGTTTACCTCTGCTTGTACTAAACAAGGATCTAGCCCATAATGCTTACTTTAGCAGATTAGCCAAAGCTAGCATAAACCCTGCCTTGACTAAGCCTCACCCTAATGCTGTCTAACATGACACCACCCACCTTTGAGAGATTCCACTTTTGCGCCAGGGTCACTTTTGCAGAGGAGGCTCACAAGATGTGGAATCCATTCCCCCTTGCGTCCAGCTCACCCAGCCCTCCTCCAAGTTTAAAACCCCTGAAAAAGTTTATTTTGAGCGCAGTCAGCCCACAGACAAAAGCCCTTTCCCCTCCTCGGCTTTCAGAATCATTTTGGACAAATATTTTATTGATAGCTCAATGACCTTCCAACCATACTGACAATGTCATAAAAATTATCAGTAGGTTGGAGGCGGGGGGAAACAATGTTGTATGAAACAAACCATTCACTATTTGATATCAAAGTAACAACTTAATTAGATTTTTTTGTTTAATTCTCTGGCACTGGATACAGATACCAGTATTTCCTACAAAGTTGTCCAGTACAAGAACACTAAATAAACATGATTTTTCTACAGTACAAGAAGTAGATGCCCTCAGAAGCTATTGTGGGATCCTGAACTTTTAAAAATAGAACTTACCAGTTGAAGATGGAGATTGGGAGTTTAAGCCTATCAACAACAAGGCAGTTTTTTTGGGGGTTTTGGTTTCGTTTTTTTTTTTTTGATAGCTAATCACCACATCTTCCCATTCAAGTTTTGAAGGAAAACAAAAGTATAAAACCAGAATTATTTAAAATATTAAGTGGCAATCACAATCTCACCTGCAGTTCATATACACTGAGCAAGAAAGCATGCTGTATTGGGCCTGGCTAGGACAGAGTTAATTTTCTTTATAGCAGCTTATACATGGTGCTGTGTGTTAGCTTTTTCACCAAAACAGTACTGATAACACACTAACGTTCTGGCTTTTGCTGAACAGTGTTTGCAGAGCGTCAAGGCATTTCCCGTTTCTCACTCTGCCCCTGCAACGAATAGACTGGGGGTGCGCAACAGGCTGGGAGGGGACACAACCAGGCAGATGGCCCAAACTAACCAAAGCGATATTCCCTACCATATAATGTCATGCTCATCAATAAAAGGGAAAAGAGGGGATTTTAGGAGGTTTAGCCATCTTTTGCTCATGAACTGGCTGGGCATTGGTCTACCCACAGGAAACTGTGAGCGACTGCCTTTGCATCACTAGTTTTCTTCTCTCTTCTCCCACTTATCCTTCACTTATTGAACAATTTTTTTGGTGGTTGTTTTATCTTTACCCCTGAGTGTTCTTGCTTTTATTCTTCCTTTCCTCTTCCACCATCCCACTGGGGGTTTGTGGGGGAAGTGAGCGAGCAGCTGTGTGGTGCTTAGCTGCCCGCCAGGTTTAACCCACAGCACGCCCATTTCTAAAGAGGTACCACAGTGTGCACAATACGCATTACAAAAACAACTCCTCTGTGTCCTGCCCAGGACCCTGTGCTTCTCCAGCTCCGCTCTCAGCCCTACTTCCCTTGGACGAGCAGACCTGAAAGAGTAATCAAGCCTGGTCTATCACAAGCCACAGTAGTAACCTTGAAATAACACCTACATGTTTGTTTTCTTTAGTTTTAAATACACTTAATTGAAAACTAAATGATTGATACTTTTGGGATGTCAACCAAATTAGTAAGTCTTGCAGCACTTACGTTGTTCTTACTGCCCAAACTCCAAAGTATCTGCACGGAAACGTCAGCTCTCGTAAAGAAAAAAAGCCCTCTGAACCCTCATACTTGTGAAGTATAGGTTGAAAATATGAATGGATTTCAGAAGCCAGAGCATTAAAAATTCTATGTTTAAGGTTCAGAATTTAAGCTAGCTCTGTCCTCTTCGGGAATTTCATGTTCACTTTTGAGAACACTTAGCCATACCAAGAATAGATTTTTTTTTTTAGTGAAAAAGCAAAAGGTACCTAGTTTAGATATACAAACTACTACTACTGACCTCTCTTCCCTGCATTTCATGGTGAAGATGGTATTTTTCTCTAGTATAGATACTGCAATGATATTGTGAGTTACAGTTTTCTAGAACTAATTCTATTAGTTCTTCTTGTAAGGAAACGTATCTACTGTAATTTGCTGAAAGCCTATTATGTCTCCAAGTTACGTATCAGTACAGCCAGGACAATTACCTGTTGTACAAACGGTGCTCGCAGATCTGCCTACACCAGAGGAAAGACGCGGTCATGTTTAACGTTCCCGCAGGGACCCACCCAGGTGCGAACAGGCTGGGCCTGGCTCCATGTACCTGCTTTCTGAAGTCCCCCCTCTTCTGCGGACGTATTTTATCCAACCAGTCTGCTCGAGCTTCCTCAAAATATGTCTGGACCCGGGACTTGAGCGACTCGTACTGCCAGATGGCGGCGGATCCGAAGGCAGAGCCTGTGAACTGGGGGATACCGCATAAAGTCAGAATGAAGGCACCATCCCGTGGCTTCAGCCGAAGAAGCCGGGCTCACCCTAACCTTACGTGACACGCCATTCCCAGTTGCTCAGCCCTGAGCAATGCCAGCGCATTAATGGGAATCAAGGCACCGCTGGCAGACGGGGGTCCCGCCACGGAGCCGCCGCCGCCGCCCCCCGGGGCTCCCT
>JAVKLA010000084.1:18092777-18148027 GCA_034782735.1 Sagittarius serpentarius
TCTTTTTCCTTTTCTTTTTCCTTTTCTTTTTCCTTTTCTTTTTCCTTTTCTTTTTCCTTTTGTTTTTCCTTTTGTTTTTCCTTTTGTTTTTCTTTAACTTGCATATTCCTTCACAGTGTGGTCTGCATCCTAAAATAAATCCTGGCTTCAATTGTTTGCCTGTCTTGTATGGACACAGGCCTCCTTTCATGAAAACAGTGTCTTGGTGACAAGTGCAACAAAAGTTTCAAGTAAAACAATCATTGTGAAAATTGTAATAATATTTTTCTGTATTGCTTCGGAGTCTGATGGTGCACGGGCAGCTCAGTGGCACCAGCAAAGCAAATTATATGCCGATGGTTGCCAGGTTAATCTGAGCATCTTTGGTACTAACTTACATGATTTGTTGTAGTTTTCTTATTTGAGTGGTCCATTTAACTGAAAGTTCGCTGTAGCGAAAAGCCATGCCTGAGCCTTTGTGCAACAGTTGGGCAGAACTTTGGCCCTGGGTCCTTGATTTTTAGAACAGGGGGAAAGGTCCTAAAGAGTACGAAACTTTCACTTGTTTGATCAAACTGGTCCTCACAAAGTGCTGACAGTAGTGCCTAGCAGGAAGGTAGATGAAACAGGTTAGAAGCATACCATAAACGTGAGTATCAAAATTTCTTTTCTTTTAATTTGTATTGATAGGCATTGTAATTGGGAGGTGAATCATTTATTAAAGCATTTGATAGTTTTAATTTTAAAGTAATTTTGAGTTAGCAAACACGTAAAGAACAGATGAAACACTGCAAATTCAAATTAGAGAATTCCTCAGTTGGTTCCTCTGGTTTTGCTCTGTTGGTATTTTTTGTGGTAAACATGTACGGTAATAAAAGTGTTCCTAAGAAAAGACTCAGATATTATAGAATATTTAAGTATTCCAATTATACAATGAGATTTAGATTCCAATTCTACAATTCTCTTCTGTGATAAATTATTTTGTAGGTAGGCGTCTTTTTAATGTTTTCGTAAAGGTCAGTCTTGTCTAAAGCTAACTTCTTATACTGTATGTGTATAAACTGTTTCAACAGGTTTCTAATATCAGAAATTTTGGGAGGCTTCCTTGAAAACACTTTCTGTCAGAAGAATGGCGTCGTCTTCTCTACAAATTTGTGCATTGCTGCTGGCTTTAGCAGGATTCACTATTTTACTTGTTACTACCATGTCCAACAGATGGAAAATTTCGGACGCTGCGACAGTGCCAGTTACTGCAGACTGGATATCTGAAGGTCTTTGGATGGACTGTGCAGTGACTGCTTTTGGATCAGTACAGTGCAAGAAATTTCTCTACATGTTGAGTTCAGACAGTAAGCGTGCATGGCATATGTATATAAAATCCAGGGATGTAGTTTTATTCCTTCTTTCTGGACAGCGTGTTAGCGCAGCTGGATGGCATATACTGCGGTTGTCACAGAGGCTCTAGTATGGACAGGATTTGTCCTGTAGTGCTTGCAGGCGGGTTAAAGGGCCCCAGTGAAACCCGTATGCTTCACCCTGCAATTCAGCTCAGTACCTGCTGTGGCTTTATTGCCGTCTCTGTTGTGTTGACATAGAGGTATGAGTGATATACAGTGATCTAAGATTTTTTTTTTCTTGTTTTGGAAGAAATAGCAACCTTTTACTCAGGCTAATTCTTACCTAGGTCAATGAGCACTGGTGCTTGTTTGTGCTTTGATGTGAGGCAGGACTTCTTAGATATTCCAGAACCTGTTTGATACTTTGTGCTGAATCTGTGTATTTGTTCTGAAATTTCTCAGAGGTGGCCAGGTTAAATTAAAATGCATCTGTGCGACTGATGCTTTTGTGTTGTCTGAGGTAGACAGTGCTAGCAGAGTAGTTTATCTGCAAATGGAAAGAGAAGAATTGTCTCTGTAGGGACTGAAAATTATTTGTTTGAATTGTTCTGGATTTTAAAAATGCCTATCTGTAAACACCATTTTTATGATACAGGACTAGGAAGGACTGACATTGAAGGTCTTTCCTCAGAAAACTGAGTGTAGAAACAGTAACAATATAGCCTTTGAAAACTGGTATTTTGTAAGCTTTCTGTCTTAAACAGAACCTTGCATTTATTCTTTTACAACTTTCAGTATTGTGCAGTCACTTTATGAGTTATATCATGGAATCATTTCTTCAAGCCTTCCCTGCTTTATAGATCCCTCATTACTGTCACTGCTGTTTGTCTGGACTCTTTCCAGCTGATTTAACCTCAATGCATAGTGCTCAAAACTTACAAATACCACGTCTCACAGACTATGACTGCTTGTTTTTCCCGACACAGACGTGGACTCCACTGACGTCAGAGCTGCCTAACTGTAAGGCAGATCTCTAAAATGTGAGAGTTTAACCCTCAGGAGTTCACTCTCAAGATTCAGCTTATTTGTGGTTCTTCCTCAGGGCCCTGGCTTTGGTGGCCTCACCTGCTTTCATAATGATAGTGCCAGTTTAAGAATAAGTATCAGCCTCCTGTAATGAGGCCAGAATTTGTAGCTTCAAAAGGAGGCTAATCACATGCTTCCAAGGATTTTAAAACCACTACTCATTGCATCAGAGACAAAGATGTCAGCTTTTCATACCATTCTGGTACCTGTTCTGCTCCTCTCTAAGACTTCCTCTATGTAGATATCGGGATGCCTAAGTTTCATTTAGAAAATTAGACATGATTTCTGGAAATCAGAGTGATGAGATGGGGCCAACAATCCTTCAGTTCTTGTACGTGGTAGCAAGATGGCATGGATGCTTATGGTGGTGCAGCAGCTCTGCCTCGCCTCGTGTAACAGGGAGTGACAGATGTTTCAGCCCTGTTAATGGAGACAAGCAGAGTCAATGTGGGACAGCCTCCTTTTAAACGTAGTTTCATTACACCCAACATGGAAGGAAAATACTTTCCAGGAACAGAAGTGTTCCTGGTGAACAGAAGCAGTTGCCTCCCAGGGGTTCTCTTCCCTCCCTTCCCGTGGCCCCCGTAACTGGAAAAGAGGACCCACGGCTGGCAGGGCTCAGTGGAAAATCTTCAGCTGTTCAAAGAACTGCATGTCCCCTAAGATCAGCCCGGGGTTCTTCATGCCAACTGACAGGCATGTCATGTGGCTGCCTGCAGAGTAATTGCCGTCTGTCGCCGGGCTGTTTCTCTTCTTACAGTGCTCAGTCAGCATTCCTGGGCCTTGAAACCAATCTACAGACGTGATGAAAAAGGTACAGCTTATGTTGATCAAACGTTCAAGGTGTTAATATTTTCAGTATTTTTTTCCCCAACTGCATTGGCGGATCTGATCTTAAAAAATACTATTTCTGCCTGTAAACCCTCTCTCAACCATATTACATGCAGATATGCTCTGTTTTGAGAATATCAGAGGGGTTAAGAGCAATTTCTCTCCTTGGTCATATGTTGCTATGGTCATATATGGTCACATCTTGGCATGTCTATGTTAACATTTTACTTACATCAGGAGTACACTTTTAAAATGCATTTTGCAATTATTCCCATTTATTGCACTTGGTTTGCATTGTGGAATGGTCTCGGAGTGCACAAATTGGTTTCCTCGTGGATGAAGCGAAGCAGAGAAATGTGCTCCAGGACTGCACTTCCAGACTTCCAGCCGTTGACCAGCGTTCAGTTCACCCAACTGGGTTTGAGCAAGTCTGAAGGAAAACTTCCAGTTCGTGGATGGTGTTGATGAGAAGCTGTCAACACCAACTCTTTTATGCTGCTGATGCAGAGCCTCCTGCTGAGCAGCATTTGCTGTTATGTCCATTGCTTACCAAACCATAGTTTACGACATTTAGTGAAGAATAACCCTATGTTCTTCAACACCACTGAAGTCTAATTTCCTTAAGGGAAGGATTAAAATGCCTGGTGCCATACAGGAAAAACTCATGCATTCCAGGTCTCCAGTTTAACCTTTTCTGTTTATTCCTGCGCTTTCTGACTGCCTGTTGAAATAGCTTTCTTAATTAGGAAGAGATATTTTTTTAAACATGAAATTCTTAAAAAAATTTTTTATCCTTGGCAACACTATAAAATCTGGGAACACTTGATTCAAGGTCCCAACTAAACTCAACTTTGAAAGTACTGTCAACAGAAGTGATTGCTGAGGTCACCAGGGCAGCACCTGTGTGTGGCTAAATTAATTTGAAACTCTTTGAAGGGCTTTTAACTGGATGCAGATACTCCAGTATAGTGGTACAGTGTGTTCATTTTACTATGCCATCATTTTTCAAATTGCAATCACTTAGCAGAAGGAGGGAATTCTGTAAAAGTCACTGAGAAGATCAATTCTTACCACACACTATCTAGTTTCTTTAAAAGATTGCAAGTACAGAGCTGCACGCGATCACACTGGCTGTGCTGCCAAATCTGCTCTTATTTAAATGAATGGGAATGATCCCCTTGGCTGCCAAGGGACCAAAAGTGTTGCGGTGGCACTGTAGTATCCTTTTGCAGCTGAACCTAAAAACCTACAGCATCAGATCAAAATGACCAGTGAATTTTGAAACCCCGCCCCCAGATATCTGTTATGGGAAAGTAGTGACTCTCTCAATAGCTAATCCTTCTGGTAGTCCTTACGTAAGTGCTGTGAATCTGTTACCACGTTGCGTCATAGCAGGATTATTTTATGAAGAAACTCTGACTCCATTTCCTGGAGATAAGAGCAGGTTATCACTGCAAGAAATGGTTAACCCCGTTCGGCTACACAAGCAGTTTAAGGTATTAACATTAATGGGTGATGTGAACTGAGTGTATGGTTTTGTATAGTCAAGAGCAGAAGCAAGTAAACCAAGTTTAACATACTTTTACTTTGCCTAGAATATGTACTTTTTAATACTAAGATATTCTGACAAACATGCAATCAGCTGATATGTATTATTTTTCGTATAGCTGTTTTCCTTCATAATTTTATTCCTTTTGAGATAGGTCTGTTACACTGGCTCATTCATTCCCTTATATTTCATTTCCATGAAACATACGTTATTACAATTGTATTCCAGTGTAAGTGGGACTATTTTTAAGACTGAATGTGTTTAACTATAGATCAATAGACTGTAAAATATTAATGGAAACCATTCATCCACAGACCTAACCTTTCTGAAAGAAGCTGGCAGTACAGTTGCTATGGATTACTTATGACCATAACTCCAAAAAAAGTGCTAAATTTTCTAGCAACAGAATAAAGTTCCTGTTCTCAAGCTTCTTTGTGCTTGAGTCATCAAGAAAATAACAGTAAAGCTTTTTGTTTTGAGATCAATAATAAAATTACAAACAATTTTAATCTTGTGTAAACCCTAGTTGACTTCAGAGGAGAGACAGAAATAAAATATTTGCCAATATAATCACTCTTACAAGATATTTTTTAGAAACACTGACTGGACTTTCTAGGCTGAGACTAAGAGTGGGCTCATTTTGTCACTTCTCATTAGAAAAAGAATTAATATTGTAATTTTTTTAAAAATGTTAATACCTTTATCATGAACTGCTCCCACTTCTTATAGTCATGCACTGTAAGCCTTATCTCTGGGGTTGAGCAAAGAGCAAAGGTAGCCTCATTTTGGAGTGAAACCCAGAGATAAAATAGCAAGGAAGCTTCTGAAAGGCTTCATTTGATTGTAATCTAATTATAGGGATATTTAACTGTTACTACTCACAAGCATGACTGCTGTGTTGGAAATTGTTGGTTTTCTTTTGTGCTTGGCTGGGTGGGCAATTATTGGAGCTACTTTGCCAAATAATTACTGGAAAGTCTCCAGTGTATATGGTAGTGTGATCACAACGTCCACTTTGTTTGAAAACTTGTGGAAGAGCTGTGCAGAAGACAGCACTGGAATATCCAACTGCAGAGAATTTGACTCTATGCTTGCACTGCCTGGTATGTGACTTTGCACAGTCTTGTTTATATTGCTTACAAATTTGTTGGAAAAAAGTAGAAAGGCTTTTGTTTTGGTAATCTGGTAGTACTGGAAAATAACTGGCCAAGAAGGACTTTGCGGGTTGAAGTAATAAAAATCTCTTAAGCAGCAGAATGTGTCAAGCACATTAGGAAAGGCTATAAAATAAGGCAAATGAAGTCACTTGGTTAAGCATTTATTTTAACAGGCATTTTAAATATGGTGGAAATTATTTTCTAGCATCTTGTGGGACGAATTAGTGGGAGACATTTGTTAACACATGACAGTTCCATGTTTATTTGGAATTATTGTATAGGCTTTCTTTTGCAATACTTGATAGCTAGTGTACTGTAGCTGGAGATTTTTCATATAATAGGTAAGAAATACTATTTATATCTAAGAAGTGATAGTGGTTTCTGCTTGTTGAGACTGAAAATCGTAGATAATGCAAGAAATACGAGTGTATGTTATACATATTGTATTATGAGTATAAATTATACAATGAGTATATGTTATAAATTAATATACTTGTCAAGACTTGTTAACTAATATCGTCTTGGATGTCGCTCAAAATAACAAGAACTTTAGCTCTGCTGGCTCCTGTACGCTATATCAGTCTTCAGCAGAATTATGGATTGTCCTCAAATGCTCAACTAAGGCAATACTCTGTGGTTAGTAAGCATGTTTATAGACAGTAAAGCTAGTTTTATTAATCTTGGATAATTCAGTATGTAGATACTTATCCTGGGATAAAAATGCCTTCCTACTTAGCTGAATCTGCCCTGGGATGTGGCTAAACTAAATAGGTAGGAGGATACTCCTAATCTGAAGAATGTGTAATATAGGATCAGTGGGAATGAGGTATTAAATTCACTTTCTCTCTCAATCTGAAATAAACTGATGTTGTTGACCAGCTCTGACACTAGGGTAGCAGTTCTCTGAAACTGGCTGTGTCCAGTATTTAGGGAATAATCTGTTCTTCTCATCTTTTAGTCTTATCTAAAAATTGGTTTTTAAATGCATGGGTGTATTAAGAGGAACGTAACCCTATTTAAACTTCTTAGACTTGGCAATAGCAGGATCATGTCCATCAGACACTATTCTCTGCAGAGCGCTTATGTGAGCGTGCGTTTCGTTCATGTATAAACAGCTTCAAGGGTTAGTTCGTAACTTACTGCCGCTGACTTTAGGCAGCATTTTGTCGCTGATGTATTTATACGGGGTGTTGCCTCTGAGAGTGTCATAATGCTCCCATGTGTGCAGATGTGGGCAATGGGGCCGCGTCAGGTCAGCATCTTGGAGCTGCTGAGAAAAAAGTGGGGTTTAAGGAAAATGGGGGGGGGGGGAGGCAGAAAAGAGAAAGGAAGGCAAGAAACAGCAGGGCTCCTGGACAATTGTAGCTAACACCATGGAGTCAGCAGGAAGGAAAAAAACGGGGCCAGACAGAAAGTAAATGAATGGGCCTGCCTCTGAAAGTGAATTTGTGAAGATTAAATTTGATCTGTTGAAGAGGAGGTCAGTTACACTTTGAGAAGATGGCAGTATATTTGAGGGGTATAGGCAAGGGGAAGGGGAAGGGAAAAGCAGCTTGCAGAATTGTAGAGAAAAAAACAGGTTTAGAAAGGAGAACTAAAAAAGAAGCAAGTTAGAAGACACTGAATTGTAGAAAAAGTTGAGAGGACAGTTGGGCAAACCAGGAAAGAGGAAGAAGGTGGGGTTGGTCGCGACGAGGGCTGAGCAAACAGTGGGAGCTCCAAGAAATGTCTGTAGCACCTGCAGATACGTGCCAAGGCTGACTAAAAATTACCATGGTCAGTTTAGGTGTGTTTCAAATTGCTGTTCAGGAACTTGGCTGAAACTGCTGCAGCAGAAGATGCCGGGGACTGGCGGGAGGGGAAAAAAAATAGAAGAAACAGAAGTGTCTTTGTTACCTCTCATCAGAAGGACCATAAAGCTTTTCTATAAACGTTTCCTTATTGGCACCTATGTAGTATACCTCTGATTTTTGTTTTGTGCATGGGGAATACTGGACTTGGTTCTTTTAAACAGATTTAAAGCTTTTGAATTCAGCAAGCTATTAGCCCAAATCACAAATGTTTGAAGTGGGGACCTTTTAAAAAGCAATATTGCATAAGATTGAAACCATGACTGGCTACTATGTATAGCTAGCAGTATTTATCTAGTCACAACTGGAGAAAACATTTGATATAAACCAATTAGCTGCCAAAGGCTTTTTAAACTTTTTTCCTTCTTTTTAAGGTTCCGTAGGTGTTTCTTCCCATGACAGGATTTTGGGATAATTATTTCTTACAATTAGTATTGATTGATAAAATGAACTGACTTTGTATCTTGTTCAATAAGCTCATTTTTAAGATAAAGACAACAAAAAATTGAGCTTTCTGGACTGTGAAGTACAATCTTCAGTTAAGGCTGCTGAGTTAATTGTACTGTGGTACAAAGAGGATATGGTATGAAATCACTTCTGTTAAAAGAATACAGCCACTGGCTTGCAAGCAGTTAGCCTGAGGATATGCTTGTGTGTCCTGGAAAGATATGGGGAGTCCCATCTAATATTGCCGGAGTCCCAAAGACCTGAAATGTAAGCTGATGGATCCTTGCTATGGGTAATCCCTGCTTCCGTGGCGTAAGATCCCAAGCTAGAAAGCAGCACTGAAGTTGAGTGCTTGTCCTAATAGTATCTTCTGCAGGCAAAAACCTTGAACTGTTAATGGTGCTTTGAAGGCTCATTTCATTTTTATTACTGTCGGTATTTTTTTCCCCCAAAAATCTAAAATTAGTGCTTAGCAAAACATTAAATCCTTGAACGATGTTATCCTTTGTGTGTTTAGCGCATAACTGCTTATTACTGTCGTCGATAACTCTCAAGCTTGCAGAACCAATACTCCTAAGCCACATAAAGCTATACAGCCTGCTGAATCTGAGTGTGAACCTATCACTTCGCCTCCTGTTCCTGTGCCTGGTTTTTTGTTACGTGGAGACTTACCGGCTCACTCCACTACAGAGCTAGAGAGCAGCTTACCACAGAAGACATGGAGGTGACCAGGGAGCAAGAACTTGAACGCTAGCATCAACGACGTGCCTGTCCAGATGCAGTCCAGTTCAGAGCCTTTTGATGTGTGGTTAGAATCACAGAATCATTTAGGTTGGAAAAGACCTCTAAGATCATCGAGTCCAACAAAGTTAGCAGCCAAGACCTGCCTGATTGGTGACACTTGGCATGTTTATCTCCTAACAAAAGTGCCCAAGTGCCATTTGACCTGGAACCTGCCAAATCCAGCCTGCCATTTTAAAGGAGCCCAAAGTCCCTCTCTGACCTTCCTTCTTAGGCTGGTTAATAATCTGGTCCTGTTTTTTTGTGCAATTGATACCTAAATGGGAAGACTGGGAGCTTAAACGATTAAGAATCGTCAGCATACCAAATTCCCTAATGTGACCACACCAGCTGTAACCTCTCCGCAGGAGTATGCCTTAGGGAGGAGTGCTCAGATCTCAGATCTCTCGGATCTGCTTGTCTCCCGTTTGTTACCCCTACACAGAGTTTAAAGTGCACTGCTAACTCGAGCACTTTCTTTCCCATCTCTCACTGGAAGTAGCAAAGCTGGCACATTTTTTCTAACTGTCTGTAGTGCCAGAGTCCCGCACACCTTGGCTAGGACCTGGAGTTCAGAGGTGTCCTGTGCACTCAGCCGTACAGGTGTAAGGAAGTCACCAGGACTTGTGAGTAGGAGACTTATTTCTGCTCCTGTAAACGACCATATATACGCAATTTCACAGGACTTAAAGATGTAAGCTATGAAGGGCTTGCTATAGTTTTTCAGGATTTACTAAAGGCCCAAGAGGATTTACTGAGCTTATAAAGTGTAAGTGTAGTTCAACTCTGAAATCTGATCGACTTGAAAGCTAAACACTCTAGGGTTTGGACGCTTCTCTGAACCAAATAATAAAGTTGGACAAGATTCACCCATTACTGCTCCTGTTAATTTTGTTGCTCCCTCTAATCACTTTTATTTTTTTAGCACAAGATTAATTTAATTTCTGTATAGATCCTGATTTGTTTTCTCTTTTTCTGTCTTAGTTCATATTCAGGCATGCCGTGCCCTGATGATTGCTTCCATCCTTTTGGGATTCATAGCTGCAGTACTCTCGCTGCTTGGTTTGAAGTGCACAAATGTTGGGTTGAGCGATGAAGATGGAAAAATGAAGTTTGCTGTCACGGGAGGATTTCTCTTTATTTTAGGAGGTAATACCGAGGCTGAAATGAGAATGCTATCAATACTTTGTATTTCTTTCACAGCTAGACTAAATGAAATGAACACTTGTTCTTGGTTTAAAGCTGTTACAGCCATTAAAGGAATGATTCACTTGTGTGCTTTTTAAACTTTCTGGTAGGTCTCTGCTCCATGGTGGCTGTTTCTTGGTATGCTGCGATGGTTACCGCTGAGTTTTTTGACCCATTGTATGCTGGAACCAAGTAAGTTAATAGATCTGTCACACCAAACTCCATCATGTGTCACAGACAGCTGCACTAACCTCAGCTGCTCCAGAGTTTCGGAACCTGGATGGACCCTTTTACCTAATCCTACAGGAGGAAAAATTTGTCTTCAGGGAATATTTTCACCTCAGAGATGCTGGGGGGTGGGGAGCAGAGTTCTCTTCTGGAAGGTTTAGTGAATGTGTGGGGAATACCAACCCCACATCTGAGGGGTTTCTGTACTGTGTTTACATTTTCTTGTGAGGATCAATTAAGTGCACATCTCAATGCTCTGAAGAAGAAAAGGTAAAAGTCTTAATTTTCTTTGGCATTTAGACCAAAAGAGGTACAAAATTCTAGCTATGGCTAGAATACCATGTCTCAGCTGTACAAGCAAATGAAAAAAATGTACAGAAACCAGCTTGAACTGCGTACTAGTGACATGCAGATAGCTGAGAAATGTCATTGAAGTGTGCTGCTTGTCTTAAAGAAGTAAAAAAATATTTTTCACTATATATTGACAGCTCAACATTTGTTTGCCTTGTGAATTGAAATGAGGCAAAGTTTGTGGGACTGTCAGCTCCTACAGCTGTGCACAAACAAGTTTCAAGGTATAAAAGCCCTTTTTCTTGTCTGATATAAAAGCAACAGTCTTCAAAACCAAATGCCCGCTTATGGCACCTTATCTAGGTCAATAGATTTAGCAATGAGGAACAAGGGTGGAGGTGACAGGACCTCTCCTTCAGAGAGGGGGGAAAAGGGAGAAGGAAACATAATTGCCTGTGGAACATGAGAGAACTGGTTTGGGGAAAATGGGACATTTATAATTTGCCAGGACTGCTACCGGGTTTATAATTTTTAGATCAGTAAACTATAAATCTTTAGTTGCTAGGATCATATCTGAAGTGTTTTGTAAGTGTCCTCCGGCGAATCAGTTCAGGGAAGTCAGAGGTGAAGTGCTTTGTTATGAATCAAAGTACTTTAAGCAATTGCTTTGGATGTTAGTCAGTTTTCCTTGTTTTCAAACAAGGACTTACAAAGAAATTGCACTTGTGAATACTTTTCGTTGTTTTATATCCCCTTGAGAGAATTATATGAAGGGTAATAAATGCGTTAGAAGACCAAAACAACTGTTGATAAGGAATTTCAGTTAGTGGGATAGTTAGTGAGTTTTATGGTTATCTGGTA
The DNA here is from genome assembly GCA_034782735.1 of Sagittarius serpentarius. Classification (NCBI taxonomy): domain Eukaryota; kingdom Metazoa; phylum Chordata; class Aves; order Accipitriformes; family Sagittariidae; genus Sagittarius; species Sagittarius serpentarius. Next base: position 18,104,362 of record JAVKLA010000084.1, read on the forward strand.
TAGCTTTGGGGCTTCAACATCAATGCATGTTAATCAGTTACCAGATTGTTTGCATTCAGTAGCTAAAGAAATCTTTTTTAAATATCTAAATGTCATGTTTAAGACTATTGATTCAACTAAGCAGTTCTTAGTGAATTAACTTTGATCACTGGTAAAGCCAGACATGCTCTTGAGGAAGTTTGTGCTCCTTGGACTCTCTGAGACAGGATTAAATTCAATTGCAGGCCAGTATTGATCTGCACTCTTATGAGATGGCAAATCTGTTTTTTCAGATTGCATTTTTTTGGCCTGACTTCAGCAAATTAGTAAAGTTAACCTCTACTAATTCTTAGAGGAATTTCTCATACAGCTGTAAAAGCAACCTAGGTTCTCCTGCAGATCCCTCCTATATACTTTCCTTTGTTATGACTTGTCTATAGGTGACTAGTGAGCAGAGTTGATCGCATGCCCTGGGCAACACTCCCTGGTTGTTCCTTAGTATTTGTCCAGCAACTTGCTCACCTGTTTTTTTGAGATAATGATTGTCTCCTTGTTCTGTGTTTGGAAAGCGTCCAAAACAGTGGAGACGTTGCGGCTCCAATGTGCGATGAGAACACAGAGAGCAGTGAATGTGTGTAAACCTCTGCAACCTTCCTGTTAGCAATCAATTCTGGAGTCAGAAACTTCAACACTTTTAAATAACGATTTTGTGTTTACAAGTGGAAAGAAAATACACATATCTGGTTTCGGTATACCTTCTATACAGTCCATGACACTTATTTTGCCCTTATATTAGGTATCTCAGACCACAGAGGTACAGCCGTATTGTGAATATAGTCTTTGTTCAAATATAAAAACTTGTTTTCCTCTTTTTGCGAAACTCCTGCCAGACTTTCCCAGGCTTAATTGTGTCTAGTCTTTGGGTCAAATTCATCATCAGGGAATTTCTTGCACTGGACAAGGTGGGTTCCTGAAAGGTGTAGTTTTGTACAGTAAAATGGGGAACTATTCTTTTCCAACCTGGGACTATTCATAAATGTATTTCAGCTATATAACCACAGAGAGTGCTGAATATACTTTAGAATATCTAAGTTTAAAACTAGCCCTATACAAACAGCTACTTGTAGGTGATCTAGCGTCATGCTGTGCACTCCACAGAAAGTATATTATTATTATTTATTATCAAGAATTTATTAAATATATGCAAGTAGTATTGCTACTTATCTTTATGTTGCTTACTGCTTCCTGTACTGTCACTAATTTGGCAGAGCACTTAAATATACATGTAAGAGTTTTACTGAAAAGACATAAAGCCAGATCTGTTCTCCTCTGTTATCTGTTGAAGTACCTTTCAGTTAGCTGATGTCTATGCAGACTAGAATTTGTTTGCATGATTTGTGCACCTTATGGCTCAGTCTAAAGTAACGGCTTTGTGATCCTGTTACATGCTGCTTCCATAAAATCTTTCATGTTTCAGGTATGAACTAGGAGATGCTCTGTACTTAGGCTGGGCTGGATCTGTTCTTTATATGCTTGGTGGGATCTTACTGACCTGTTCATGCAAAGGGAAGAAAAAACAGAATTACAGGTAATCTTGGATTCGTCAGTTGAAATAGTAGCTGTCAATTATATACCATTTTCTATCTGTAGTTCTCTCTCTCTCTCACCCCCTGGTACAAATCTGTGGCCATATAAAGTACAAACAGGAAATTGTACCTATTAATTCAGTGCTATTGCATGTCACAGATTTGTGATGGCAGGGGATGCTGTACAAAATACTTGTACTTCCCAACTAGTGTACTTGTTGATACTTTGCCATCAGTTGTCACCTATAACTAGTATTTGGTAATTCTGGGTACTGCTGATGGTTCTATGGTCTACATGATGAAAATGTGCAGTGGAAGAGTGAACTATCTATGCCAAAAGAAAAGTGTATCAAAGAATATAGTGTATTATGATCAAGTTTCTCTGCAGTACTCACTACTATTAAAATATTCGAACGCCATTTAATTTGCAGAAAGTGTCATGGCATTTCCTTCCCTAAGCATATCCAATTGATCATTAGCAACTGATCATTTTTTTCTTGTTGCTTATGGAAATGTCTTGTTGCACATCAAATCAGAAAAGCTGAGATTTCTGGCCTCAATTTTTAACCTTGCCTGGATTTTTTTTTCAATCTTACATTATTCACACATACAGAAGGTCCCCTTCTGAAGGACAGGGATGAAATTGTCAGAAATAGCAGAGGTCCATGTCTACCCAGAAGAACCCAAATGGCTTGGAGGCTGTACTGGCTAAGCTTGAGAGGATGATAACATGGAAAGAAGCAGCATGCTCACTGCTGCTGTATTTAATCTTAGGAAAGTTATGTCAAAACACATAAGTGAGAGCATTCCTCTGATACTCCATTGCCTAATCTGAAGCCATTTAAGTTTTATGGTAATATTTCATCAGCCATGTTGGACTTTAGGTCTTGCTCACCATACTTCGATACAAAGTGCCAAATATCCTGAAAAATCTTGAAAAAATCAGGTAAAACTGATCTATGATATAGAAATTCAACATGACAAATGACAGCTGAAGGGGTTTGGCTGAAGATACTTCTATTGTCCTTTCTTATTGTCTTGATTCCTGTACTGAAAACCGCAGCTTGCACAAAGGCATTAAGGTCTAGGTTCTCTTCTGCTTTAGGGACTTGACTAAAATGCCTCGAGGAAGAGCACACGTTAGTTAGGACTCCAGAGTGTGTTTCTGGTGACGCGAGAGATGGCTGTGCTGCCTGTCAGAGAGCCCATCTCTTTCCCCTTAGCTACAAGACTGATGAGAACAATAGCCCTCTAATTTCTGCGCCTTTGTGAAGTATGTGCTATCGGTGGGTTGGACACAGACCTAAATGGGTAACTTCCTAAGTATCTGAAATTGTGGACGTGTGTAATACCTGTTATTTTGTATCTTTTTTTTCTTAATTTACAGTTGCAACAAATATGCATATTCAGCAGGCCAGGCAGCTCATCAGCAGCACATTTACACCAAAAACTCTGAAACAGTCATAAGCAACAAGGAGTATGTCTAAACTTACCTTTTACGTCACTTGTAACGTTAGTAGGTTATGAACTCAAATAAAGACGGGAACTACTTCCAGGGTTCCGATTCCAAGTTGCAATCTTTCGTCTTAATTTGGAGCAGCACAAGGAGGAGGAATGGTTCTCAGTGCAAACAGGAATGGTTTACTGGGTATGGTTTTCAAGCGTAAATAGGTTTCTACAGAAAATGCTGTGATGTGAAATCCTGTGGCATGAAGGTTTTTCTGCATGCTGAGAAGCCTGGTAAAATTTAACCAGAGAGTGCGGTCTGCCCCGACAATCAAGAGCAACTGTTTTTATTTCAGCTGACTCAAAAAATGCAGAACTGATATGCTGTAGCTGACTGCAAGTTAATACGTCTCACAGTTAGAAACGTATCGCATTTTCATTAATGTTTAGCTTCCTACTTTTGTTTAGCAGCTTTAGCTTTTGACAGAAAATAAACTTTATTCCACAGACTGACTGAAACAGATTTTTTGATACTACCACTAACATACTGTGGGCTTGAAGTCTCATGTTATACTGAAACTCATATTATGTATGATAGTCAAGATTTATAAAAGCTACAAAAAAATCCCCTAACAACCACTCACCTCCAAATCTGCAGGTGTGCAACAAATTTCTTGTCGGTTGTAATGCAAATACCAAAGATAAATGATACAGAATGAACCAAACACAGCTGGGAGTGGAGAAAGCATCTGGTGCGAAAATGCCTTGTGATAACTAAGAAGATGATAGCCCCAATTTTTTATTTCTATGTTTTCAGCTTTTAAAATAATCCTACTTTAACTTTGAGTGATCTTTAACTTTGAGAACTTCTACTGCATCTGAATTGTTTAATTAATGTAACTCCCCAGTGGCTTTATTCTCCATCACTGGTCCATCATTAGACTTTCTGCCTTAAACTGCTCCAGTGCTGCGAGCATATGTTTGCCTTGTGTAAGCACTGAGATGACGATGAGCTAACTTTACTTCAGATTGATGCTTTGAGCAACGTGGAATGGAATTTCACACTGCAGGTTCACAGATTTCATAACTTGTCCCTTTTAAGTTAGTATTACTACAGTTCGACAAAAGCCTTGGTGTTTCTCTCTACTTTTGATGTCTTATGACAAACATAATTATAGTCTGATTTAGAAGTTTCATGCAGCTTCCTTGATATCCCAATAGATAATTTCACAGGGCAACCTGCAAGCAGCCTTAGCAGAAATGATTTAGCCACATTGCTTGCATGCAGTTACAGCTGACTTGTAAACTGACATATTGAATGGATTGGGCACTGATAGATCTTGTTAGGCTTAATAAGTAAAGCTAAAAAGGTGTTTGTTAGGCTTACTTTTAGATTGCCAGTGTCATCTTCTTCCCTCCACTATCAACTGTTGTTTTTAAAATCATTCCTTTGGTATTTTGGAGAATAATTTCAAAAGCTGAAAAGGCACTTAACTTGCATGGTGAGAGCTGAACTCCTTACCATCATCCGTGTATAGCATTCTCTGGATTTTTAGGTAATTTTGTGATGGTATTTTGGTCTAGTTGAATGCAAGGCAAATGCAGAACTTGGGCAGAGACTAAGCAGTTCCAGGGTCGGTTTCCCGTCATTCGTTCAATACATTGTTACCGTATTCAGTGTCGTTCAGGGAAAATAAATGCTGACGGTATCATGCCTTTCCCCGGTTTGTTTACAGGCCTTCCAACCATTTTCTGTTTCTGCTGTTTCTCCCTGCTTATCTGCCCTTTCCCATGCACCTTCAACGGTAATGCTCTGAATGAATTTAATGAACCATCAACTCAGTTTGGGGAGCAAGGCATTTTATGCATAGGTGATATATGAAGTGATTTTTTTTTTTTTAATTTTTAAATCTTAACTCTTTAAAACATCTTCACACATTGCTATTTTTAAGTCCTTTGCTCAGCAGATCAGACTGCTTTGGGATCTGCAAATCTTCTTCATATCTCTGCAGCTGAGACCAAAATCCTGCATTGGGTTCTGCTACTGGTCTGGCAGTCTTCACCGTCTAGGAAAAAGGAAAGACATTGTAGAAGCAAGGGCGGGTATCATGCAAATGGATTTTTTCCTCTTAGAGTTTTGAGAACATTTACTTTGGTTTTGATTTGGCTATGGAATAATAAACAGATATTTTGGTGGGCTGACCTCATTCTGTGCTCGCTAAGACCTCCTGGCATGTGATTCCTGTTACAGAATGGATTCATGGGCACGACATGAAAAGGAGCTGTTAAATTTGCTAGAAATGTGAATGTCTCTCACAAACTGTGGTGACACCGCTCATGTTTAAGATAGCGTGGAACTTGGTCACATATCTCCACGCCTCTGTCTAGTACTGAGCAAAACAGTTGTCTAAATTAGAGACACTAGAGATATATCTACCAAATGGGTGAAGATTAAAAGACCGTAGAGCACAAGTCATATGCACTGGACAGGCTTCCTAATAAAGCTGAGATGCTCTTACTCGTAGCTAGCTAGTCCCTAGCTACTTAGCAGGCCTAACAGATGATGTTTCTTTGCTGTGTTGAGCCGTCACATAGGTGATAAGAGCAAATCCTGCAAAACAGCTTCTGCACACATGCGCATCCATTTCACTCATTTTCTTTATGTCTCCGTCTTTAACTTCACGTATCATGACTAAGCAAATGATGGTGAAAATGAAAAAATGAAAAGCAACCAACTTTGCATATTTGCTACCAGTCCTTAAGGCCTATTTGCATTTGTAATTATATTTGTCCCAGAAACCCCACACTGAAAGCTTGTTTGTCCAAGCTGGGGGTGAAAAAACTTACAGCGGAATTCTTATGCAAATGTTGAATATCTATGTAACTGCTAATAAACAGAAGAGAGCACCAAAGTAATGCTAAGAGAAATCATCATTACTCGTAACAGGCATCCCATTTCTTACCCAAAAGATGTCTAAATACAAATCTGGGTATAAGTACAATACCTCAAAGGCATCCTTGAGCGGGAGCTTTCGGTGTCTCATCAGATAAGCAGTGCAAATGGCAGCTGATCGGCTGCGGCCATTTTTACAGTAAACTAAGCACTTCCCGCCGCTCTTCACAGCCTCTTCTATAGCATCACTGCACTGTTCAAAATACCGATACAGGTCTTCAGCCGGATCATCGAACACCGGCACGCGTATGCCCCGGACCTGCTGGAGGCCGGGGAACGGCTGCTGCCTGGTGACATTAACGCAGAAGGTGACTCCCTCCCGCGTGAGCAGGTCCTCGTTGCAGGCTGCCTTGGCGTTGCTGATGAGCAGCGAGGCGGTGACCTTGCAGAGCTGGAGCATCGGCAGCCAAGGCCACGGTGTCACCGGCACCACCGCCCCGCTGCAGAGCTCCCAGCTCGCCGCCTCTGCACGGCATGCCAGCCGTGGCACAGCCCCGGTGCGGCGGCACGCCGCGGGGATCGGGGTGCGGGTTGCCTCCCCCGGCAATGTATATGGGCTCCATTGCGCTGCAGCCAGCTGGGCTGTGCTATATTTATCTCCTCTGTACAGTCTCAGGCGTAAAGGCTTCAGGCAGGTCCTAGTGCCTGCTGGATCCTGAGAGCTGCATTTAAAAAGGTAAAAAGACTTCCAGAGCCCACAGCTCGTTTGTAAAACAAAGGGATTTGTACAGTCCCTATCCCTATAGCTGCTTCTTACAAGAAGCTAAAACCCTTGTCTTCCTCACAGGAAGGCTGCTGCTGGGGTCAGCACTGACACAATATTGGTGCAATGATGCAACGTTGATCTGATCACCTCCAGCTCACTGCCAGCTCATCTAGTTGTCCCTCACCTACAACAAAATTGTCTGTTGGGTACCCAGAAAATTATTTACTTGGCTAGTTAGCTATAGTAGTGCTCATCTTTCTGCACTTCAGTAAAATTGCTGGTGTGGTGCCAGGCCGGAGAGTACCTCACACGTCAGTGTGCGGACACACGTTTGAGCTGTGAAGGACGGGCGGGGATAGGGCCAAGGGCGCGGCCAGGGAAACGCCGTATCTGCCGGTGCTGGCTGGGTGCTGCAGGGGTGGACGTGGGTACCAGCCACTTCCTGGCAGACGGAGCACGTGGCTGAGCTTCTTCAACACTTTTCTTTCTGGCCATGACGCAAAAAAGGAGCCTGTGACCAATCTTTGCTGCTGGCACGAAGATGAACCTGGACTATCACAGTGGCAGGGCATGGACAAATAGGACTAGTGTGAAACCCAATGCCAGCCAGTAAGGAATCAGCCATGAGGGCCGAGGATGAGCTTTTAGTGCATCATGGAGGGAGGTGAAGCCGACGTGCTGCACGCCTGCCATCACTCCTGTCAGTAACAGCCTGCCAGAGAGATGCCAGCTCCAGGGCCGTGGGAGATGTCTCCTTCACACAAGCACGAGCCCAGCGTCCCCTCCTGCCATTCATCACATGCCTCAGCTGCCTGCGGGCTCGTTCCTCTGCCCGGTTGCTTCCTTTGCCCAGGGTTCAGGGCATCTGGCTGGACAAAGTCTCTGCCGGCTGAGGAGGCATGGTTCAGGCTGGGTCCCTGGAGCTGAAAGGAGAAAGCTCAGCAATGTCAGAGGGCCCTCAGGTTCTCCTGCAGCCACGATTTCCAGGATTTTCAGGCTCTCCCTGGCACTGGCTGTCATCCAGCTCAGCATTTCCATGGCGCACCTTTATTCCCAGGCCCTGATGCTGCAGATGATTGGACAAGGAACCTTGCCTGGCTTTTTGTGAGGGCAGCAATTAGGATGCTTTAGCAGGGACTGGCTCTTGCCAAGCTGGAAGCTCAGGCTTTGGGGCATGCCCGGTGTGTCTCTCATCTTCTTGCCATGCACTGCTGTGAAGAGCCTGGCTCAATCTTGATGACCTTCTTATAGGCAAAGGGCTGATATTAGGGTCCCCAAAGCCCGCCCTTCTCCAGGAGGCAGAGCTGTGTGTGGCTTCAAGGAAGCAGGAGCTGAGTTTGTATCACGCTCACCCCTTCCACAATTTCTTAGCAGTGAATTTGCAAATGTACAGTGTTCAGTAGCTTTACAAACAAACAGAAACATTTGCGAAGAGCTTCGATACACGTGCAGCTGTAAGTGGCCATTATTTAAGATCATAATTAGACAGAGAGGAGGCAAAGGAAGTGACTGGTCTGCAAACAGCTTCACGTAAGAGAAGACCAACATTTCTACACTTGGCTGTAATTATAAAAATTTGTGCACGTGGTGCCTAAATAGCTGTAACTGCAGGACATGAAACTAAATAAATACCTACTCACTCAAGGGTATCACTCAATTTATTAAATTTTAGTGATATTTGCTTCCAGACAGATAGATACAGTTTCGGCAGTTTCCGTTTATCAAGTCTCTCTCAGACACTTCATGAGCGGCTTTTGGCACATCGACTCCTGCATTCACCCACTTCTGGAAGTGGGTTGTGCAGAGCTGAAGCATAAACCTTTCTGCTGCATCAGTTCAGTCTCAGGCACGTGCTCGAGATCAAATATCCACGTCACTGTGACGGCCCAGCAATCTGCTTCGCTTGCTGTTAACACTACCAACAGCTGTACTAGTACAAGGCCATGGTAAATAATTAGCGCAACACTTTGTAATGACAAATACCAAGGGTATTTCTGATTCCTTGCACTATTATGTCATGACTTTTTTGGCATCTATATGAGAAAGAGAACGTTTAGCATACTTGCTTCGACGACTGAAGTCAGATTCACCTTGTTTCAACGCACATCACATCCACACAACCCTAGCAGTTGTTCCTCCAGATTACACAGAGTTGAATGCCAACATTGGCATCAGCCCACTACAAACGCTGCAGCTGAAAGCAAGCTTTCGTTCCTCAGGGCTCCCGACCTGGCCTTTATCTGTGCCTTAACACGGAAAAAGAAAGAAAACTCCAAACTCAGCTTAAATGGAGAAGAAATAAAACTGACCTGTAAATACAGATTTAAGTCTCCAGCCTTTTTATTTATACAAGGATTCAAAGAACATATTTCAACTTTAGATAAACAGTGCAAGAGAGTTACAAGTACCTTGGTAACAGAAAGAAAGAGATAACTGCCCAGCTATGCCAGTAAGTGAAATAATTCTTACTCCTGCAGATAGAAATGCATCTGTTTAAAGCAAAGGTGGACTTTAGATATTTTGCTATACCTTAGCCCCTACCAAGCCCACTGGAAAACAACAGGCAGTTTGTCATTTGTAAATGATAAGTAGCTGTGCTCTCAAAGCCTTTTGAGACCCTCGCCCTTAGTTAAAACATACACGTTATGGCACAAAAGAGCAGGCTGAAAGACAGAGACACTTGGAAATCCACTATTTCCGGTTCTTCCCTTTCCAGGGACAGGGGTCCTTGTTAATATTTTTTCCTAGACCACCCCTCACCCCCCCCACCCCCCACCCCGCATCCCTGTGAAGCACAAGGCCTTTTCAAACCAGAACACCACAAATGACCATCTCGGTAACATCGAAGCAAACGTTCCTCCCCAGCCACCCCCATTCCCCAGAGCTCCCCGTTCACGTAACCAACCCATGGCAGCCGCCAGCCCTCGCTGTGGCTGCAGCTCTCAGCCTGCTGCCGCCACGGGGCCGGGGAGGTTTGTCACAATGGTTTCGAGCAGGCAGTAGCCCAGGAAATGTCATTTATAAGCACTGGAAGGCCCCAGGATCTGTGCCAGCCTGAGCGCAGGCTCAGGGCTTGTCTGGACCTGGGCTGACTTCAGCTTGTTGAGCCATGCCAGCCCTTGTCTAGCAATCGGGTAACTATGGTTTGCTTTAGTTTAGAGTGATACCGAGTTGATATCCTGGGGGAACTCAGCAGTTTCAGCTCCCCGGTGGAAGGTGGCGTGGCCGAGCGCAGCCCCGGGGCCACTGAATTGCAGCAGGTCGGGGAAACCGCTTCAGGGCAACGAAGAGAACAGAAAAACTGAATAACCAGGAATCGACAAAAAGCAGCAGTGTAGGTGGACTATGTGAAAAGGTACACAAACTAAATCCAAGCGGACCCAGGGCTGAGGAGGGAGGAAGCCTCAACACCAACATCATGCACCTCCTGGCAAAGAGGGGGAAGAGCTCCTGGCACTGCCCTCGCCCGCCTGCGCAGACCTCAGGCTGCCCATGCTGCTCTAACCCCCAGCTCGGCTCCAGGAGGACCGAAGCAGTTGTCCTCGGGGCCCAGAGGGACACTGAAGTGGGAGCAAAACCCCAGCCAAAGGGGGAAGGCATCAGGAAGGGTTTCTCCTGCGTAACATTTTTTACTGTATCCTTGAGGCTTTGCCTTATTAATGTGGACTATCAGGTTTTATTATTGTAACAAGACCAATAATTTTGGCTATTAAATTGTTAAAATATTAACTGGACAATCAGTAAATCCTTGGCTTCACATTTAAGGTGTGTTCCCTTTTGGGCCTGTAAGAAGCCTTTGAGGGTAACAGGCTTCCAGCAAACGCTAACTGCACAGAAATGGAAATAACAAGGACTTTCCTTTCAATCACCCATTCTGCAAAGCAAAGCATTGCCCTCAGCATCCATGTGTTAAAACTCCAACCCCATCCAACCGTTTTTTGAAGAGGGTACAATGTTTTCATGCCCGCTCCCCGCTATTTTTTTTGCTTTGGGTGTAAAGTTTCTGCAGGATCGGTTGTGGGGATTTCTGTAACTGAAGGCTAAATTTGTATTGGCAATTCTCGTTAGAAAAAAAAAACAACCAAAAAAAAAGACAAGAACTCTTTAGAGCAGTGAAAGTAATGTGGAACCTGCCATATTTCTAGAAGTAAATCAGTCCGTATAAATCCATGACTTGTATTTATCCACTCCTGGGTTCTGACGGTTCTAGTGGTGTTTGTCCTTTAGCCAACATCCAGCATCCTGGCTTTTGTTTCTGAAACCCTACCAGATTAGATCAGTTTTAACCTTAGAAGAAGGCAAGTACAAGGCAGAAAGGATACCAAGTCAGTAACATTAGTCACTGTGATTTGGAGAAGCCAGTCAAAGCTGGCCTAAAATCTCTGCCCAGTTTGAGGCACCGTCAGCGTCATTACCTGGCCCAGGGAGAGCAGGCGCAAGCTCCCTCCGCGCCAGCCTGCACCGGCTTTCGGCGTTACCTTCCTCGTGTTCTCGTCTGCCCTTAAATTGCACAGTCTAGAAACTGCTAATGTTAAAAATGTTTTTTTTCCCTTTCTTAGAAAACAGCCAAACCCCAACCCCATAATGTTTGCTCAGCCCAAAGACATGTCTCCTCTGTCAGGACAGAGGAGAAATGCACAAACATTTGCTGTGCAGACCAGTAAGTAGGAGATAGGTACACCTCTGCCCTCCCTTTCACCTGCAGTACAAACACATTTGAAACTCAAACCCAACCCCGTACGAATGAAGCCCAATCCCTGGGCGTGCTCTTGGCCCAACCAGTCCCAGTGACTGTGTTGTACCTATAACATCTGCTACACCTACATCTCCAGCTGATGCTTGCCATACCTGTCGGGTACAGAAGCCTTCTGGAAGCTCCGAAGCACACAGCCCTACAAGCACAGACACTCCTACAGCTACGTGAGGATATTTATATCTTTCACTGACCATCCCCATCTCAAAACCCGGCATGTAGTCCACCCCACCAAGCATTTTGGGGTTTAGGGCAGCCGCCTGTGTGACCCAGAGGCTGATGTGTGGTGGGATGGGGTGGCAAAGGGTGAGCCTGGCCCCTCCCTGAGCCAAACCGGAGCTGCCAGCAGGTGTCTGACCCGCTCTCTCACCCCGTCCCTGCAGCAGTTAGGGAAGGCGCATGGGAGGATGGGGAAGGGACAGGGAAAACGGGAATTCACTTAAAAACCTACAATGCAACAGGAACAAACACCAAAAGAAAAAAAAAATCTCAAACGAAACGTGTCCCATCCTCACCTCCCCCCTGGTAGGTGCTACCTGGGGTCAGTCTCCTGGGCAGGGAGGGACACTGCCCAGGGCTAATCGCTACCAGCCCCTCTCTGCCCTATGGCAGCTGCCTGGGGGGGTCACTCCCCCATGTGCCCAGTGTGAGCTCTCACAACCAGTTGCAATGCTCCACTTAGTAAAACGTCCCTGGTCGTTCTTATTACCAAAAAAAAAAAAAAGATATTCCCATCCACGGCTGGGGCCAGAGGGGGAGGACGAGGCAGCACAACTGTCTGTCAAGCGGAGAATCCCACTGTGCATATTTTCATCTCTCTGTTACCTATTGACGGTACTGCACTGCCGGTAGAAATTGGACCATTATTACTTGGGTAAAAAATGGCTTTCCAACTAGCATGCAAAGAAAAAATACCCCCGAACCCCAACCCCTAACACTCGTTCCCAGTCACTTAGATGTAGGAGACCTACATTTCAAATTGTCGTCAGCTACGAGCTCTAGTCAAGAAACCCACTTGTGACCTTTCCAAAGAAAAAGGGAGTTCTGCGTTTTTGGGTCCAACAGCCACTGCCAAACTGTTTCAGTTCAACCCACCAAACCTGTTCAGGCTCCTACGTACACTGCTGGAAGTCGAGGGCCATCTCTGCCTGCCTAGGGAGTACAGAGGAAAAACCCAAAAGAGACCCTGAATGCAGCACTTGAGCAGCACTGACGACCTCAGTCTCTCCACATTACGAAGTGGCGTTGCTCTCAGCACTGTCGCGTTTTCGGCAGCTGGATGGTAAGCAGCGCTCTGGCCAGCGGCTGGGTAACTAGATCAGGGCAATTGCGTATTCCACTGGAGGCAGCAGAAGAGCTGCCCTCGGAGGGGCTGTCCGGGATCCCACCGGAGGCCTCTGCAAAGGCTTGTTTCAGCCCCAAGAGCCAGTTTGTGGCAATAACAAAAATAAAACGATGAGGTACGGAAAGAAGGGCCCAGCATTGGGGAAAAGACCAAGAAAGAAGAAAACAGCTCGAGCACTGCCAGAAATAGCAAACAACTGAAACCTTTTTCTCCTCCCTCTTTTTTTCTTTTTTTTTTTTTTTTTTTTTGTTGCCAAGGTGAATTAAATATGTCCTTTGGTTGGTTGGTTGGTTTTGGCAAAGTGAAGCCCTCGGCCACAGTCTCTTTCCTGGCTGTGCTAGTGAGTTACCGGCACAAGTGCTGCGCGGCAATGAAAGCCACCGAAAGGAGGAGGAGGAAGGCAGAAGGCAAAGATCTGCTGCTGGCCCCATTGATGCCGTGTCCAGACTGCTTAGGAATAGCATGCGTTTCTGGCTGCCTGGTGCTGGGGCTCTTAGAAAGTCTTTTGCCACAGACATCGTCAGGACAGCTGTCACCACTTCCAGAGCCGCTCATGTCGTCACCTGCGCAGAGACAAACACGGGGTGAGCCCCGACTGCCTTCCTTATGGTGCTGACGTCCCTGCCTTCTCCTTGCTGCAACCCTGCGGAGCTCTGGCCACCAGCCCTGCCCTGGCCACCTCCTCCTCTCTGCATCCCCCACTATGGGATGCAAGCCCATACCTGATCTCCAGCTGACTTTAACTACCCGCTGCTGCAGCACCTGGAAGCCTCTGGAGCAGACAGGAGCAGCAGCCCTGTCAGCAGGGCTGGGCTGGGACTGCAGAGAGCACCCGAGGTTTCAGTCAGGTGCTGAGAGCAGCGCAGCCTCCAGCCACCCCGCAGCAAGTCGGCTGCACTCGAACAGACCCTCTGCAGCCCTGAGCCAAAAGGCAGGTGGCCACAACCCCTCTCTGCCATCAAGGCCCAGCGGCAGGGCCTGCACGGAGGCCCATGCAGGTTGCCAAGGACTGACTGCTCAGCCCCTCTCGCCAGCCGCGAACCTCTCCGGTTCTGCAAAACTCACTTGCGTCTTGGAAATCCACATCATTCCCGATGTTAGCGTTGCCCAGCCGGTTTGTCATGATCTTTAGCTGCATGATTTGCTGGCGAATGGTCATATCTGGCTTAGTGATGTCCACCTCCACCTCTGGGTTGTTAATCTGATTAGCTAAGCCATCCCCCATCACTTCAGGCAGGTAACTGTGAAGAAAGGCGACAGGTTTAGATGTCTCCCCCAGGTAAGCTCACCTCTCCCCGTTACAGACACCAGTGATAATCCAGCCTCTTTGAACCCCAGAGATGCTGCAGTCAGTGGCGTTGGCTCCATATGCTGGTGTTTGCTGCAAGGCAGCCAGCTCTACGGACGGCCAAGCCATGCTGCCATGGCCAAGACCCCATCAGAGCCCGGGGCTCGCCCTGAGGCCACCTCGGCTTGCAGGAGGTGGCTGGTGGCCTTGCAGCATCACTGTCCCAGCACAGGGAGGGGTTTTCTGCAGGAAAGGCTGTGTGCGGGGCAAGGCTGTGCGCGGGGCTGAGGGGTTGCTGAGGCTGGTACCTGTGCAGCCACAGTGACACGCCCCTGCGGAAAAGCTCTGTCCGTAGGGGAGGGTGAAGAGCACCTTCATCCCTGCTCTGGTTAAACCCTGTGGGGGCTGACACCCTGGGACGACTGAATGCCCCCAGCCCAGTATGACCAGACAGGCCCCCAGGGAAGCTTCAGTTAACTGGGAGCTGTCAATCAGCAAACAGAGCTGCGCTGCTCCCTTCGGCAGTGCCCTGGCCCATCTGCTCCTGCAGATCTGTGGCACTGCTGGCAACAACGTGAAATACGGAAGAACCGAAGGCGCCGGCTCCGGGCTGGTGGAAACCAGCCCAGCAGGTCTGTGGAGAGGAGCAGAGAAAGGTGCACGTGCAGCAGCTGCTCTGCTCCCCTTACAGGCATCCTTTAACCGTCAGCCATCAGTGGGAGGTGTTTCTGCAGCTGTTTGATGTCACCCAGGTGCCTCCTCTCATGGCAGAACAGCATTTCAGAGCAGGCACGGATAGAAACACACGTATGCAATTCTCAGCAACAGCACTGGAGTTTGTGAGGTAAATCCAGCCCTTCTGCCTTCTGAGTGCAGGAGGAATTGCGGAAGTGTTTCACTAGTACAAAACTACACAGTTACTCCATGGCGAATGTATTTCAGTGCTTAATACTCCAACACACAGCAAAATGACAACAGGCTTGACATTCCCAGGTACCAGTTTTTCAGGAAATGCAGCATTTCTGTGGACAGGGACAGACCTTTCGGTTCAGTCTGAACAAGTGGGGCTGGCTGAGATGATGCCTAAGTGCCTTTTATCAAACCCTCCCTCTCTCACCTCAGAACAGTGCTCTCCTGGCACCTTGACCCTCTCCATACCTGCCCTTGGTCATCCCGTTCCAACACTTGTCATCCGCTGCTGAGCTGGCCATTACTTTTTTGCTGCATAGGCTGCCGGGCAGGGTGATCCAGTAAGTCTTGAGAGCTGTCAGATTCCCTTTGGCATCTAAAACCTGTAAGCAAAGAGGATGCTCAGTGCTAAGAGAGCTCTGGGGCACCCCAGGGTTGTGGAAAAGACAAGGATTCTGCCTATCTATTTTTTCTTTTACCATCACAAAGTCTGTTTCTATGCAGACAGGGATGTGTCACCAACTTCTCCTAAAGATCAACCATCAACCCAAGCACCCAAGGCTGAAGGTTACATGCTAAGGACTGTGCTGGTACCATAACATTAACCAGAAGATCATCTTCTGGACCATGAGGGCAATGCTGAGAAGCAGCCTTGGTGGGAGCCAGCAGGGCTCTGCCAGGGTGGGACAGGCAGGTGCCTGTGAATGAGGAGCCTCTGAAATGTGGGACCGTGGCAGATCCCGCAGCTCATCATCCACAGAATCCAAAATCTCCATGGAGAGGGACCTCTGGCCCCAGTATCCACGCTGGACTGCCTGAGGCTGAATGACGGCAATGGCAAGGAGCCTTTTCAGGTAAGTTTGGCATCAAATCCCTGAGAAATCGGTTATCAGCAACCTAGACCCCAACCTTTTGCCGAGGCAAGATCAGATCTGCTCAGGTCATGCCAGCGCTTGCCAATCTGATCTTCAGACTCACCAGCGAAGACGGTTCAGCAGCCTGCGGGGTGGTCTGACCTGACCCGCAGGACCCAGCGCTGAGCCGGCCGGGCTCCCAGGGCAGGCAGCGCACCAGCACACCGGCGGGGAGGGAGCTTCGGAGGCAAACTCACCAGCATCTCCAGTGCTTGCGCAGAGGATTTTGCTTCCAACGTGACCTTCCCCCGCCTTTTCTTGTCCTCGCTGCTGGAGCCTTTTGTGCTGATTTTGGGATTTCCACAGCCTTGGAAAACCTGAAAAACAAACCAAACTCTCTATCCCTTGTTTGATACTATTTCTTTAATTAATTAGCACTCCACAGTTATGTTTGTTTTTTTTTTTCTTCAGTATGTTTATCTTTCCTACCTGCAAGATCTCTGAGATTCTGGCTTAGTTTCTGGTCAGGTTACTCTTGTGCCAGGATGTCTTTTCAGCACACTGTAACTAGTTTTGGTTACTGCTATCAAACAAAATGTTCAGCACTAACACAAAATTAGCACGTGTTTTTGGATGAGTCACAAATGTTGATATTAAATTATTTCTAGCAATTTTATCTGTTCCTATTATGACTGAAAAATAAAATTCTAGGAAGAACAAGATGGGAGTTGCTCACACTCATTACACCAGTGGTGTGGGCTTCAAGATTGCAGAGCATGTGAGCTTCATTGATTTGGACAACAGACCGAGGTGGGACTACCCCAGAGACTCTTGCAATCGGCACCCACACTCAGCAATTGAATGCCGCCTCCAACCAGGGGAGTGCAAAGACAGTAGATGTGTCACAGTCTGTCAGGTTGGATGTTTCAGGGGCAAACGAGGAAGCCGAACTGATTCACCTCCTAACTTTGGGTACCTCCCATCATCCTGACTACCTGCCCAGGCGTGCTTTGTAGCCAAAGGAAAGCAGAAGCACTTTGAAGGTACAAATACTCAGACTTTGACTCTAGGAGGAAACGAAAGGTGCCCTGGAAGCACCTGTTTCTCCCAGTCTCTGCATGACCAGTCCAGGCAATGACACCTCCACTGCAGATAGCCAGTGCTCAGGCAACTGAGCCTTTGTGTGGCTGGTGGAAGGAGTGCTTGGGCAGCCAGATTTAATGAAGCATCAAAGGTCAGAAGGGCCTTTGCACTGTCAGTTTGATTCAGAAAACACCAGCCTTTACAAAGCAAACCATCTGACTTGAAAAGATGGCTCCAAGCTTGTTGTGGTTACCAGGGCGCTGTCAGAAGCTATTGATAAATTCAACTTTGCACGGTGTCCCCTTAAAGCAGAAAAGTCAAGACCTCAGACAGGAGCACTGCTGACGCAGCTTGTGCCAGCTGCTGAATGCTTTTGCTAGCGGATTCTGACAGCCATCAGCAAAGTCCTAATCTAGACAATAGTCCCTTTGGTGACAGCGGGTCTCATCAGTGTCTCTGAGGGACATTCAGCTGAGAAAGCCCCCTCCCGGGGTGCTCTGTCCTGCTCACCAGATGGATCCAACGACTATGGCAGTTCAGCACCAAGCCAATTCGTTCATGTGTCTCCTTTGCTTCATGAAAAAAGCCCCACCTTGAAAACTGCAGGTACAGCATTTTCAGCTCGGTGCTACCAAAATCAAACCAATTTGGTTTCATTGCTGTATCTTTCTTATTGGCTTATTACTGTTGTTAGCAGGAGCCAACTCTTTCAGGAGGCAAAGGCCCTGGAAGGCCTCCAGGACAGTGGCTCTTGTAGCAGCTCCAACACAGTATGGTATCAAGGCAATCCTCTTGCCAGCACAAGGGCTTTAGGTGAGCAACACCCATTACTGACGGAGAGAACATGAGTCCTGCAGACTGAGGTGATCAATAGTTTCCTGCGTAATGAGAGCAAATAGACGCTTGCAGCCTTTAATAGCTCCTGCTGCCTGAAATCCGTTGGAAAGCCAGAGGGAGCGAGGGGGAGTGAGAGGAAGCAGGGAGAGTGCTCCACGGTGCAGTGAACACAGGGCTCAGTACCGTAAGTGTTTCTTTCCAGTTTTTCCCCAGATCCCAGGAGAACCCATGACTGAGGGTGTCACTGGGCCCAAGGGCCACTTCTGGCTCTTCTCACAAATGGCAGTCAGTGCCCTCGCTCAAGGCTGGCAATGTTTGAAGCCCTCAGCTGCAGCCTGAGCCTCCTACCCTCGGCCCTGAGACAGAAGACCCCCAGGACTGGCCTGGGCCAGTCCTGAGCTCATCTGACAATGATATGCTTTACCTGATGACTTTGCCATGCTCAAAACCAGAGCTTAGAGCTGCAGCGATCTGCAGCTCCTGCTGTCTGCTACCAGTGCCACCAGTAAAGACTGCCACATTCACCTGGTCACCAGATCATACCGAGAAGCTTATCAAACATGTGTCGTTGCTCCAGTTGAACATCAATTAGACTATTTACTCCTTTTCATTTTACCAGATTTACTAAATGCCCCTCAGAAACAACTTTCTTTGCAGATGATGCCATGTTTTCCCACACCATGGGCTTGCTTTTATGTGGACAACCTGAGTCTCACCTAACAAGGGAAGAAAGAATATGGCCTTTCATGTCAGAAAAGAAACCTAAATGAGTACTTGGATGCATGCTGCTGTTAGCGCTTTGATGTGTGCCAGTGAATTCCTGCTTGGCTAAGCAATACTTCTGGCCCTTCCCTTCTCCAAGACCCAGTTAGGACCTGCCCTGCTTCTTTTCATCTGCATCTCTGCCCTAACTGTGGGATAGCGGCAGGATTTGGGGAACGTCTGGGCAAAAAGCAGAAGCCCTGGAGGGCTGTTTTTGTTCCCAAAGCTTCTCTTACCTGCAGCTGCAGAGTTGACTGTGGTTAAGTGGATAAATATACTAAAAATAGAAGACCAATAGAAGAGAGATTCATGATATACTTCTTGGAAGACAGGTGAGCATCAGAAGGGCCTGTTTTACACTCTCCAGATGGACTGCCAGATTGCAACTCTGTCCACAGATACAACCTGATAGTCCAGTGTTTCCACTGCAGAACGTCACCCCAAGGCAGGTTAAAGTAGTTGCCTTCTGTCACTAGGGACTGTGCACTTTTTGTAAGTAAGTGCCTCAGCTCAGCCAAAATACTTCACGACTCTTCAGACACAGAGGCACCTGACAGCAAATGGCACCATGCCTCCCACAGTCACGGCATATGCATTCCCACTTTCTGTGTCTGTATCTAAAGGAGGTTGGCTGAATGTGGCACGGAGGAATTTTTGGAAACACTTGAGGAGGTTTTTGCCTGTGTAAGATGGGTGGTTTCCTATTATTAAAAGAGTGGACATTTGATCTCTTTCATCCTTCATCTCCTTTAGTTCAGTCGAATAGTGAGCACAAAAAACATTTGGCCCTGGCAGTTACACATGGTGTATTCTCAGCCAGGCCCAGGTACACGCTCTTACCTTGGCAGTGATCGAATCTTTGTTTTCCTGCAAGTTGGAAATAGCTTCAGCGATCCTCATGTGAATGGTCCCTATTACAGTGTCTACGTTGTACGGTCCATCAATCCGATCAGCCACTACAACCAGGGAATCTAGTAAAACAAGACAGAGACATCTCTCATCACACTCTGTACAAAACAAGTTAAAGATCACGCTCTTGCTGGCTGGGATAAGCTGTTGGCCCCTTGGCAGGCTTGTTGGGAGACATCTCTCCATTTTGCACTACTGCCCAAGTTCATGCTCGTTTTCCTCTGGCATGGGACAGCTGTCACCTCCCAGCACACAGGTAAAGCCACCCTCAGCAGCAGAGTAACAGAGGTCACCTCCTGCAAATGGTAAATGCAACCTGTATTCACACAAAGTGACCAACATTTCCTGGGGTGCTACAGAAAGGAAAAATGGAAAATTGGTGCAGAAATATTAAGTAATGCATAGCCATACTTAGCCCTAACCCTCCTAACTCATTGCATGTCTTCAGCAAAGCACTGCAGCCAGCAGAAAGTAGGGAAAATTGGGGTCAATAAAGTGCCAAAGGTACTGGATGTGGGCAATAGCTTCTGTGGCAGTGAAGGAGTGAGAAAAGGAGTAAGTCTTCTCACCATCACCTCTGGAAGGACAACACGTGACCAGTCAGGGAAATATCAGGCTGCAAAGGTAGAGAAGCAGACCAAAATGCCCACAACTAGACTGGTAAACAGGACAGGGAGTGACTAAGGGGTGCCCCTTGCTCTCAGCTCCTCTTATCTTGGAAAGCTCTGATGTCCAAGTGCTCCTGCCTGGCCTGGAAGCTCCTGCCCGGACGGCTGCTTTGGGACCGTGCTTGGCTTGCTTACACAAAAATTGGCAAGCTCTGCCTCCCTCCAGAGATGATGCTCAAGACTCCAGCTGGGTCTGAAGCAAGCACAGCTTATATGCTCGCAGGGCTTGGGGCACTGGGGAATGCCACTGCAGAAGAAAGCTGACATCCTCACTGTCCAGCGAGATTTAAATAGGATCTCAGGGCAGGGCCAAAATGAGGTTTGGACATCTAAAATGGGATCTTAACCAGGTCTGACTTTGCCAGTCAAAAATTGTAATTCTGAAAGTCACTGCTGTGCTGCTGCTGCCTCAGTTTCCTACCACCTGTGCTTTAGAAGCCTGGAGGCCAGGCCATGCATAAGCTTCATCAGCATTTAGGGACTTGGCATTCAGTTACATGTGACCTCAGATGGTTCCGGTGTGGCCTGTGTCTCCCAGGGCACACCAGAAACCTCTTGGCAGGACAAGGGATCTGTCAGAGTGTTAGAGCCTCTACACAAAGAGGGTCAAATCCCAGGGTCTAGGTTAGGGATCCGTACCATTTGTAAATGAAGTTATTCATTAGGAGTGATTAATTCTTCTGTCCTAAATCCTGATACCTCACCCATCAGCCATGCAGGGGACTGTCACAGCAGATGGTGTGATGTTGCAGAAAAACTCATTCAGCATGAGTTTGTACTGCTGACGTTATTCATGAGCAATGAAACCACCAGGCGAATTGTACTTGGAAGATCAACAGCGTATCAGTACAACGTCCTTCAACCTACACCATGCCACAGTGTGTACGTGTCACCTGTGATACCGTTTTAAAGGACTGAGGCTTATCTTTGAGCCACACAGCAGGTTTCCTTCGAGCAGGAGTCCAGCCAGGTGGGACAGACCACCGCCATTTCAAACCTGCTAGGAAAGTGTTCAGTCCCTTGCCTGGGCAAGCCAGCAGGATGTGGCAGAAAGACCCCAAATGACTTCCATGAGGTCTAGGTAAGGTTTGTGGAGAAACACTAGGTCCACAGTGGATGTAGTGTTTAACAAAGAGCTGATCCTGAGCCCACTGTTGCCAATTTAAAAGCATGCTCAGTCCTTGCAAGTATGTTCTCTATGCTGTTACATGATTGATGTTCAGACCCTGACAGCTCTCAGAGAATTACCAAGTGGGACAAAGACTAGATGAGGGAGAGCACAAACCCACAGAAGATACCAGACCATGCCCACAGGCCTTACAGTCCGAAAGCAGGTCCAGCCTATGGGGAGCAAGGGCAATAGTCAAACAACTGGGAGGGCTCAAACCTCAGCCACTCTGGAGCATGGATCACAAAATACTCTTTGCTCGGATCTATAATACAGGATTTAACAACACGCAAAGTCACAGCCTGGAAACATTATGTATTTATTCTCAGCACTTAAAAAAAGAAAAAAATGTTTTGCTGGTTAGCTTGAGGAAGAATGCAAACAAGGGCCACAGTTTCCAAGTTAATGTGCTCTCTTTTTGTGCAACACAGTCCAATGGCAGCACTGATTTCTAAAGCTAAACATGCCATACAGGGGAGTAATGTTTTTTTTGTATTCTGGGAAATAACATCTCCTGCACATTAAAGAGCTTGCAGTTTAACATTGCTGCCACTCAGGGGTTCCAGTGTCATCTTCAAGACTGTATTTTCCAGATAATTTTAGCTTGCAGAGGCATTAATGTTGAGATACAGACATTTAAATCAAAGGCTTCACCTCCAAATTAGTGATAAATTATGTTTGAACCACTTACTATAAAAATTTCCCTTAATTTGACCTGCTTTAATTTGTCAAATTGAAAGAGTAACTCTGTGTTTAGTGTAACAAAATCCTCTCCAGCTACACAGAACGGCGTAGAGAAGGATGAAGAACAGACAGTGCCCGTGAACTGCTACCTTTGACTCTATGTCTTGCTCCAGTCCTTGATCAAATTGTGACCTCTGACACTAAAATGTACAACTGCAATTTGAAAGAAGCTCCAATTTCCTCCTAGCCATCACCCCTTCAGAGTGTCTCTTGGGGAAGAGGAAGCCAGAACAAGTGCAAAATGCACCTGGAATTGCCTCCCTCTTAATCAAGGAGAGCTGTACGTTGACCTTTCAGGAGACGGGCAGTCATCCTGCCAGGAGAGCAGTGACAGGTAACCGTTGGCTTGCTCTGCTCAGAGAAAGGCCAAAGCGCCATCCCAGTCCTGGTGCAAACCCTTGGGGAAGGAATATTCCTCCCCCTCTTCTGCAGCAGCCTCCCAAGTTGCTCTCATGGGGAGCACTTCCAATCAGCCGCAGGAAGTTGCCACTTGGTTCGTTAGCCCCCAGAGCAAGGCGGGCAGCTGGCCAACGCACCTCCCTGAGCAAGTGCACCGGCCTCTGTGTGCAGTGGTTCCGTATTTATTTTGCAATGTCCCTTGAGAGACAGATGACACTCCTTGAACTTCAGCAGGATTTTTATTGTTAATACCACCACATGGCAACCCTGAGCCAGCCTGTTGAGCTGCAGCTGGCTAGTGAACTGGCAGTCTTGCCGGCCAGGCAGCAGGTGCCAAGGCAAGGGAAAAGGCCAAGCTCAAAGCTCATCTCCTCTGGTGCCTGCCTTCCATGAGCCTAGACAAACATCGAGGCTTCCTCAGGTCTCAGATCACTTCAGGTCTAAATGTACAACCTGGGAGAGAACGAGGAGCTTGCTGGGTGATGCTCCGTGGGCACAAGGAGGAGTGAGAGCTTTACCATTGCAAACACCCTCCCCGATGGACTGCAGCTGGCGAAAGGACATGCACTGCAACACAAACACACAATTTTCTAAACACAGACCCTCACCAGCCTTAAACCACGCCCATCAGCTCCACAAGCCACTCTCAGCAGTAGTTCACATTTAAACTAGGAGCCACAGGTTCTGGAAAGACAGCTGAGTGACCCATGAGGTCTTCTTAAAAGAGATGCCCGGGTCTGATCAGGCAATGAAGCACTTCCTGCAGAAACGCCTGGTTCAAGTTCTCCAGCCTGTGTCGCACAGGAGATCAGATCACACCATCACAGTGATATTTCTGGCTTTAAACTCAATGAAATGGACATCTCTGTACAGATACAACCCACTTTAAGAGACTCATCATCTTAGCTGAGTGACAAAACAAAACCAAAATGAGCTCTTCTTTACTTTAAAATACAAGTCTAATTTTCCTGTTCCTGGTGATGCCTGTAACTTCCCCCTCCCTGTGTGTTTAAGACACCTCTTTCCATTTAGAGGTATGTGATTCTGTTCCCTTTGCTCTCCAGCCATGGAAACAGTTTATGGCTAGTTTCTAGACTACCTCCCAAGGAGGGCTGCAAGTGCTTCTCCTGTGCTCTCACAAGCACTCTGGTATGGATGAGGAGGCAGCTTTGACAGTGTACAGGCGGCAGGATCTGTCAGCACTTGGGAGGGAAGGAAGAATTACTTGAATGCAAAGTGTGGGCAATCCCAAATGAGCAAAGGCAAGATGAAAACTCTTTAAGCCCTTTTTAGCCAGCCCAGCAGTGTCCTTTCTAATGGTATTAAAGTCCATCAAAATGTCCTGCAATAGCTTCCAGGCGTCAGATCACGGACAGAGAAACTGTGGTGTAAAAGAGCATCCAATGGTCCTTTCTTTACTCTCCGAACACTACCTCAGAGAGTTCAAAAGGTGCTGAGAGGCAGCTGTGCTGCAGCAGAGTAAGGTCATCTTACCCATCAGGTACTTCCACTCCGTGTTCAGGTCTGCTTGGTTGGCCAGGCAGCCCTTCACGACGTTCAGGCAGTAGTTGTTGCACGGCTTCACGCTGGACATGCCCCGGCAGTGTGGGCAGTACATCAGCTTCATGATGGCACGAGTGCACTCGTGGCTGAGAGATACCTGGGGGAGACAGATCACAGTCAGACACACAGGCTGGTCAGGGGGGTATGTGGGAGAACTAACCCCTTCCCTGGGATGAAGGAGCTTGGTGTGATCTGAAATGCCGCATGGATCCCTGGGTGTGCGGCCCTAGGAAAACCACTTCCCCTCTCGCTGCCTCTCCTTCCCCCCTACCCTTCCTCGAGTGTCACCCTTGTCAGAGGGACGGGACCTCTGAGGCAGCTGCTAGTTCCTCGGGCTGTGTTTCAACCTAGGGTTCTGGGAAAAACCCATATGTGAGCACCATCCTCCTTCCAGTCAGGTCTGGTGGCCACAAGGGACAGCCTGGGCTGTCCACCGGCTGTAACTGTGACCCCGACACATGGTGTGCATGTGCCCCTGGAGCCTCTGCAATCAGTGCCAGAACCGTGCCCTTTCTGCAGGAAGGGTTTGTCATCACTGCCCGGCAAATGCAGGTGTCCCACCACAAACTGCATCTCCGGCTTCCTGGGGGGATGCACAGTGGGGGCCCGGGCATGGAAAGTTGTCAGCTGGTATCTTTGGACAGGAGAATGGTGTCGGGGGAAAGACTTCAACAATTCCAAATATATGAGCAACTGAGAGCACTTGACACTGGGAAGTGATTGCTCTCTGAAAGCACTTCAGGAGCCGCAGGCAGCCGGTGAAGTGGGCCAGCACACGTGCCAGCGGCTTGCAGGTGCTGCACATGCAGCCGATGCTTTGCAGAGGTGACTCCGGCGGTGGCTTTGCCACCTTTAATTAAACCGCCCTGGTCCCATAAGCACAGAGCGAGTGCAGGTGCAGAGCGCAGAGAGCAGGGCAGCAGCCTCTGCAGCACGTCAAAGTCCCCCCAGATCGTCAGCCATGGGACAGCGTCCCCCTCTGACTGCCATGGGGAAGGGGCTGTCAGTGTAAGCTGAGGGATGAATAACAACCTGGCAGACCCTTCAGAGATGCTGGCAGAGCTCAGCGCTCCCCTGTCATATTGCAAAAGTGTTTTCTCCTTTGTGGTCTTTTTCCATCTTTGCTCAGACCCATTATCAATTCCCTTGTCATTCTTTTAAAACCATTTACAAAAAAACCCGTAAGTGTCTGCACGCAAGTCTCCCTTGGTACCAGGTACACGGCACTCATGAGAAGCCCAAAGGGGGAAGAGTAATGGAAGGGGCAAATCTCGACATGGAAAAATGCCTGAGCCTCGAGCTGCAGCTGCAATGCTGAGAACTGCCCCAACCTCTTTTATTACTTGTGAAAAATACTTTCAACGTGGCCTTTTAAGTTTCTTCTGGGGGAGTTCAGTAAGATTCAGTTCTGAGGTACCCTTAGGAGAGCATGAACATGCTGATCCCACCATCAGAGGCTGAGGGAGAAAATCCCTAAGCTTCTTCCCTCCTCCTGAAACTGTCTGCACGGTAGCACCTCACTTCCAGTCAGCCTTGGAAAACAGATGCTGGATGGTGCTGCGGCTTCATCAGGCAGGAACGCATTAAAATAACCTCGTAAGAACCTTCTTCAGGACCAGGACAAAAATTTCTGGGTCTCAGAGAGAGAACCCAAACAGAGGCCGCTTCCCTGCCTCGGCAGCCAGAACAAGCCCAGAGATGCCTGCGGCTAAACACTGTGCTCCACCGTGGCCGGAGGGGCTGAGCCTTGCAGGAAAAACACCACGCCAAGGCTTCGCTCTGCCTCCTTGGCGAGCTTTCTGCCTCCTTTCTGGGACAACTCCCGCAGACAGAAACCCGTGCCCAGCTGCCGTGCGGCTCTGCTGCCAGGAGATGGAGGCTTTGTCCCGCCGCACCGCACGGGTACCACACGCTTCATCCCCGGGAGAAGCCAGTGAAGGCACAGCCGTCTCCAGCCTCAGTGATCTCAGGGGGGATGCAACAAAGCAGAGGGACAGGCAAACAAAAGGATGGTTTATTTTTCATCTCAGGGTTTAAATAACCATGACTGAATAGCGACTGAAAAGACAGCAGGTAAGAGCACGTTGAACACACAGGCGGTAAGCTGAAGACCTTCCGAAACCAGAGCATTACACAGAAACCAGGAGATGCAGCTAGGAAAGGAGCTGTGACCTCTCCCTTTCCCAGACAGAGATTTGCGCACATGAATTATACGGTGAAGCACCAACCACAGCATGTAATCTGCGCGGGCAATCAGGTCCTGAACACAACTTTGTCTCCACGTTTTACCGGCACGCCTCGTCACCGCTCATTCCCCGCTTATCCAGCTGTGGCCACGGAGCACTGCAACCTTGCACAGCACAAACTGGGCTGCAACATCCCGGGAGCTGCGGCACAAGTGAGTCACACAGCTGGACGCTGAAATGTGGGACTTTCCACAGTATTGATGAGAACCAGGTAGCAGCCGGATGGGTTGCTTGCACACACATACGTCTGTGGTTGCGCTGCACAGCCTTTTGGAGTGGAGGGAGCTGAAATGCTTTGGCTGGAAAGCAGGAGTGCAGCGGTGCCTGCGCAGGAAATGCCTCTGGGGCGGTGCAGGCCCAGCCATCCAGTGGCAGAGAGGACAGCCACCAGCAGCTAGAAAACAAAGCTATTTGGTGCCTTGCCAGAGCCCATGGGGGACACGGAGAGAGGCAAGTGACAGATCTTGGCTCAGAAAAGCATCTCCAACAGGCTTAGCTTTAAAGTACGGTGTAAACCCAGCTGGTTTATCCTGGTCTCTGCATTTATTTTTGTGTGTGTCTTTTTCCGACAAAACAGAAAGGACCTTCACACCCTGAGCACAGCACTCCCTTGCCCACCGGAGAGTCGTTGTGCAGGACCACCCATGCCCTGCCACCACACAGAGCTGCAGAAGAGGAGCGGCAGTGGGGGCCTGCTCCTCGGTGCCCACCTACTCCATCTGGCCTCCGGCACGACTGGCGAGTGTGGGCAGCTGCCAAGGCTCCCCGTGATGCAGACAGCTGCCTGCCGTCCTGCAATCCACCTCCCTCTGACCTCTCCACGGCTGTCAGCCAGCCAAAACTGCCTGTCCCCAGTGACACCGCCTGCATCCACGCCGATGCCCACAGAGCACTGGGTGAACAACGGCACCTGAGGCTCAGGCTCAGCTCCTGAGGGTCTGGAGGGAAAAAAAGCTGCTTTGGCACCTCAGCAAGGATCATTTCTGGTTGTTAGAGAGCAGCTGTGTGTGTACCGCCAGCCTGTCACTCTTGCAAGGTGGCTTTGTCTCCTGGAAGACAGTGGAGTGCCGCTCTGCCCCAGGTGCGGGAAGCCTGCAGCGCCCAGGCGAGGTGCCACCCCTCGCCCCTGCTCCCCTGCCCCAGAGCCCCTCCTCTGAAGACGAGCAGGTGACACATCCACCACCAGCTGTTGCTCCGCTGAACCTGGCAGGTGCCAAGTGTTCAACTTAATCTCTTGGCAGAAAGGATAAGTATTAATTTTTGCAGGTGGAAGACGCCAGGCTCCACTCCCTTTCCCCAAAGAATGACTCAAACCTCTCCTGTTGGCAGCAGCACTCCTTTTTCACAGGCAGGCTGCAGAGGTGAACTGAGAACAGAGGGATGAGAGGGCAGGAAGAGGAATTTCAGAGAGTATTTTCTGCATGTTTAGCTTAGCCAGAGCTCAGTTCCTCATCGTTCCACCCAGCCCATGGACTTCTGCTCCACACAGGGCAGAGGAGAGCGAGGGCTGGGGGCTCCCAGAGCCCCGCCTGGCCCTGATCCTGCACCATCCCTTTGGGGTACTTGCAGCCTGTTAAGGAATGGAGCCTTTCAAACATCTCTTAGTCCTTGTGGATTAGTTTGCTGAAGCAAACCTCCACGTTTTTTTCAGGTATGCTGTATCCACACAGGGGAATCCCAGCCTCAGTCAGGATGGGCTGAGATTCCCTCCCCTGTATGCATACAGCAACACATCCAGGAGAGTGCTGCAGCTCTCCTGCCTGCTCACCTCTTGGGCACAGCCAGCTCCAGCGGTGGCACTGGGGAGAAGAGCTCCTCAGGCTGGAGCTGTGAGACCACGTGCCCTCCGTGGCAGCTCGTTCCGGACAAACACCCCCACAGTGAGAGCGAAGCAGTTTCTCCAGGCTGGCAAAGTCAAGACCGACCTCCACCTGCACATCGAGGCATCTTCAATTCCGTGTCCTTCTGCTTTCAGCCTTCAGCTTTTAAAAGAACCTGAAACGTTATGACCTACCTCCCTGACCAACAGTTAATGGATGCCAGCTAAGACCTGATCGAGAGCCCCTCTGGCTTCCCAGTGCAGATTTGCAGTAACTGCTAGATCAATAAACAATGTCCTCTATTCACCACAGGTGGCCTGAAAGCAGGACCATGAAAACTCCTGCAGATGGAGTGAAAGCTAACACAATTTCTTCATCTTTAAATGATTTGGCACAGCATGAAGACAGTACATGACAATAATTGATTTCTCTAAGTACCATCAACTTGGCCCAGCCTGTGGCTGGTTCTCCTTTAAGAAGACATGGTTCTCCTTTAACTTTAGTGGCACCTATGGTCTTTTCTTAGCTCAGTGACCTAGAAACTGCATTAAGTTGCCAAGAGAACATGCACAATACATTGGATAAGCCATTTCCCAGGGATCTGAAAAAAAATTATTACTAAGAGATATGGCTTGGAGCCAGGGCACTCCTCATTCAGTTGTCAGAGGTATAAATAAATATGCAAAACAAAGCTAAGCCCAGCTTAAAAATACATTGTTCCTACGCCATTGCTCAGTTAAAATCCACATACTCTATTCTGATCCCAGTGACATCAGTGGGTACAGTCCCTTAAAGTGCAAAGCCCAGTGATGAGGTGATAAGGAAATAATATTATCTTCTAAGATATACCCAAAATAGGGGACAAATCGGTATTGAGCAATAACTCATTTTAATTAAAACTACTTTAGAGCTGGGGATACAGTAGTTGATTTGAGTAGCAACGAGGTAATGCAGCGGGAACAGGTGGCTGCCTCATAAAAAGTCCCATTCCACCACAAGCGTTGACATTTCAAGGAGGCTGTCATCAGGTGTTATCCTGTGACTGTGGCTTGTAGCATGAGCCGAGCTCTGTGCTTTTCCATGGCTACTTTCCAAAGCCTGACGTGCCCATGCTTTGTTGACGGAGCCACCCAACCAGACGTGAATTGCTGGAGGCAAGCACTTTGCTAGAGCAAAAGATCTTTGCAGACTCCCTTGTATCATGTCTCGGACGGAGCTGGAGCTTGCTCGCAGGTTTGCAGAGCTCACGGCATAGCCGCCCACTGCAACTGCTGAACTGGGGCTCACTGTGTGACTGTTCGGCACCGGCGTTTGCGCAGCAGCCAGCAGAGAACGTGCACGTGTGGAGATAATATGACAGAAAATTGAGAACACATAATTCTCAGCATTCAGTGTGGCATTGATTTCCCTAATTTTTCCTCCTCCTGAGCAATGTTTAAATCAATTACAGTAAAATTAATGACTTTCACAAGCAATGTGCTGAGAAGATGGGCTGGGGGATTAGTCGCTAGCTGGGTTCCTTGCCACTCCCCAGCCAATTCAGAAAACATTCCGTGTGAAAGGCTTCTAACAAAAAAAAAAGCTCCTGCCATGTATTTTATTAATATGCTTTCCAAGCACAGAATCACAGAAACGCAGGAGGCTCAGGGATAACAACCAGTCACCTACTCTGTCTCCCTGCATTGAGACACATTTGAGGAGAGCTAAGTTATCCTTCATACTACCTAAAACATAACTTCAGAACAGTTACAAACTTTCTGAAGCAAAGACACAGGGAGACGAAACTGCTTGTAGAAGGGGAAAGCACTCAGCTCAAACAGGCGAGACTCCCCTGCGCAGACACTCGAGGGACTGAAGACACCTGAGTGCAGACAGTTCTTGGGATGGCCAGGGCTTTAGTCTGTACGACACACAGCAGCAGGGCAGCGCTCTGGTCAAAATGGGCTAGATTTTTTGAGAACACAGGAAAAAGCCTTCTCGCCCTTCCTCTGTGCCTTAAAAGAACAAATCAAACTTGTGATTTGCATGTTCAACCCAAGTTACCCATCTTTGTACAGATACACATGCTCACAGATAACAAAAGCATGTTTTATAGAGCCATGGGGCACTTCCCTCTCAGACTCCCCATTATCTGTTCTTTCTCCCACTAAAGCACCTACCCAAGTTATACGTTGATTTTCCAAACACCACCCACTGATTTTTAGACCAGCGTAAGGTTTGGTGCAAGTCACAAGGGATGCAAAAGAGGGATGCAATTCCTCCTGGCCTGACCCTGGACCTCTGAATCTCCAACAGTGGGAGGTTTTTTACCCTTCTGAACTGGGACCGCATTTGACAGGTCACATAGAAGAACAGAGAGGTGCAAAGAAGAGACGTTTTTCTGCCATTACCCTAATGCCTAGTGCTTGGAAAGCACTCAAGAGCCTCTGAAATACCCTGAGTAATATCAGGGCATAGAAAGGACCATGGAAGTGATGATGAGTCTTATATGTTACTGGGTTTTCACAAGCGTTGTCTCTTTTAGCTAAAAGCTGCTACACTCGCCTCACTCCAAAAAGCATTTCTTTATCCAAGCCAATTATTTCCTGAAAAGGTGGCTGGAAAGACCAAAGAACGATGCAGAGAGGAAGGCCTTGGGGAAGAGTGATCAGAGGCACTAGTGCTGGGACAAGCTCCGTATGTCACGTCCAGGAGTTACAGGGTCTTTTTGATCGAGCAGTGATCCTCCCTCCCCCTCCCAGCTTCCGGAGTGTTGGAGAAAGGCTGAGCTTTAGGATGCTACAGGCATCTGGAAAATCGTTTCAACAGTGGCAGTACCAAGCAGCTACCACAGCAGCATGGCATGCGGTCGGGCTGTGCTGCTGGCTCTCGGGCACAGCACGCGGGGCTCCGGCCGGCTGCAAGGGGTGAGCCCAGCTCTGCTTCTCCTGCAGCTGGTGGCAAGGCTCCTCCTGCACCCATGAGGAGGTGGCCAGCTCCTGTGGCACCCAGAACCTGCAGCCAAGCTGCAGATGCTGCTTTTGAAGTGCTGGCTTCAAACAAGGAAAAGAAAAAAAAGAGAAGGAAAAAACCCCACCCCAACCCCAAATCCTTTCTCCTTTTGAAGCCTGGCTTAAAAGCAAATGAGAATCTGCAAGCCTAGCTGCAATGTGATGGGACTCCTCAGCCTTCAGGGGCCTTTAAGTACATCTGAAAGGCATTTACCACCAATAAAATAAGCTGAGCTGTTGGTATTTTTCCTACCCCCATCTCCCCTTGCACATTCACCCCCAGGCTGCTGTGAGCCATCTGTGCCTTGCTTCCCAAGGGAAGCAGGGTTAGGTAGAGGGGAGAGATTTGGGGATGGAAAAAGAGGCCTGGGTGAAAAATACAGGCTGCTGGAAGTGCTGTCAACCCCCCTGGCTTGTCACAGGGATGCAGGCAGGTTGGCTGATGGAGTGAGAAGGCTAAGCTAGTCCCTAACGCTGTTGGTGGAGGTGGAGTTCTGTGGGCTCTGTCCCCTCTAAAAATTTTGCCCAAGGGAGTATGTGGGTAGCCTGCAGGGAGCTCTCTGCGGCGTGGTGTTGGTGTTCACCGAGCCGGAGCACGTCCCTGCCGTGTGGCTGCTCTCCTGGTCCCTTCCTGGCTCCAGCCTCCGAGAAGCAGTGCAGACCCAAGGTGGGCATGGGGACCTGTAACACCTGGCTGCAGTTTTGGTGTGATGCGGGATACCTCCAGACACGTCAGATACATGCCAAATTGTGCCTGCACTAACTCTCAGGTATATTTTTCAAGCTAGAAGGACTTACTGTCTGAATGGCCATCCTAACCTCCAGAAGCACCAGTTAAACCCAGTGACATCAGGCAACTTAGTTTTCCAAACCAACGGATGCTTTAAAGCCAGCAGATAGCAGGCAGCTTTCTAGAGGCAGGCAGGTGAGCTGGGCAGCTAGAGGCAGAAAGCACCTATAGCTGGAGACCTCCACAGGTTTGGGGGCTGAATGCAGCTATGTAGGCGGCTGCCGCCAAGGCATTCGTAGCACCCTCACTTACCTTCTCATGCATACTTTAAAGGCAGGTGATAGAAGTAAGGGAATTTCTTCCCGCCAGCTGTGAAAAACCCATTCTGGGGTAGTGTTTTAAGAGAAAACAGGTCAGTTCTTCAATTCACGGATCAGGCCGGGTGCACTGGGAAATGTAGGCGGGTGTTCAGAGCCACTCCAATTACCCCAAATCCCTCAGTTGGAATTGTAAGGCTGGGATAAAGTTGTCAGCATGAAGAACAGCAGCTACAAAAAAAGGCCAAGCAGGGGAGTGGATCCTGCCAGGCTGGCGGTGAGGAGTGCTGCCGAGCTGCCTGCGGGACAATCAACAGCCCAGGAACAGGCTCCGAAAGCCAGCCTTGCCCTCTCTTTTATAACAAGACCGGCACCAGGAGAACAGGGTTGTGTTTCGCCGGGGAGCTGGCTGGCTCTGTGATCGGGGCTATCTGCAACGTGGCAATTTCATGTTGGGAAACATTTCATTTTTACAGTCTCCCCAGGGAAGCACGCTCAAATACTATGACCAAAAAAAGCAGGGCTGTGCTGTTCTTTGCATCTCCACGTGTGCAAGCTGGAAATCAGGGCCGCGGCTGCTCTGTGCACTGGGCCGTCAGCACCCAATTTCCCCGGTGAAAGGAGCGGGAGCCGCAGGTGCTCCCAGCCCTCCGCCGGCACGGGGAGCAGACCCTGCTCTCTCCGCCACATGGTCAGCAGCTGCCTTGTGCATGTTTATGCCAGCCCTGATGTAATTAGCACCTTGACGTGTGTTAAATGAACCAAGCTTTCCAATCTTTCAGAATAAAACTCTAAAAGAAACAGCTGTGGGGCTGACAGAAATATGATTCTTTCAAAGTCTAATGAATTGTATAATCACTTCAGTCATTATTTTGCATCTTCCCTCCACAAATGCACAGCCACGAGTCCTTGGAGCACTGTGAGTTTTAAGCCTCACCAAGCCCATCATTCAAGATAGATCAAGCACATTTCCAAACCCCTGTCAGGGATCAGAAAGCGAGCGGGACGCAGGCACAGTGTGCTGGGTGGTGGCTGCGCTGGGGTCCGGTGGCAGGGGTAGGGCACAGGCGACACCGCAGTTCCGTGACGCTCTTGCTTTCACCTTGCTGTGTTCAGCTCAGCAGAGGGTGAGGGACCCAGAGGATGAAGGCTGATGCCAAATCCGTGCCCTTCGCACTCCAGCAAACCAGAGCTGCTGTTAAGCCTGAGGCCAGACAGACTGCCTGGGTCTGTCCCCACCTGCCCAGCAGCTAAAAGGCCATTTTGCAGACTCAGGGAAAAACCATAAAAACCCCAAAGGCTAGGGTAGTCCAGCCAAAGTGGGGCAGCAAAACAGGGAGCAGAGGTGGCCCCACCTCCCTCTGCAGCCAGCGGTGAGGGCACTTCCAGAGGGCAAGTGAGGATGCTCCTGAAGTCAGTACAGCCTGCGAGGGACACCAGACCCAAGGGCAGGACCCACAGCTAACTGGGAGGATCTGCACCTTCGGATTCCTGTCTAGTGTCTAACTGCCTTCGCATATTAAAATGAGGAAGATTCATGTGGATAGACAGGCTGCTGTCATGTTCCTCTCCCTCTGGAGGAAAATACTGCAAGCCACCACCTGCCTGTTCAGCACACTCCCTGCTCTGTTCAACTGATGCACTTATTTCCAGCTGGTACAATTTGAAAACTTTGAAAACTAGATTCAATTGACTTTTAACCACCGGGTAAATATGGGAGACATTTATCTGCTTGCCTGCATGATTTCTATTATATTCAGAACACCTATGGGTTTTTATCTCTGAAGGGTTGTGATTTAAACACAGTAATGGATAGAAATACTGGGAAGTAACATGTGAAACACATAAGGATGTGTTCAAGACTGCATGCTTCCCATCCAGCTTGATTTGAATCTGCCCAAACAAATTCCAACATTATTGCAAAACTCTCTCCCTAGCTTTACATGCAGTGGTGCTGGAAAAGAGCAGCAGGCTGCGAGGGGTGCGCATGGGGCTGCAGGAGCTGCTGTACCAAGTTGTTTAAAGCGAGAAGGCAGCTGATGGCAGGTTGGTGACTCAGGGAACATGGCCAGCTCAGGGAAAGGGATATTAAGCTTCTGTGTTTGCAGAGGGAATCATGCTGACTAGGACTTCGATCTAAAACATTTTAAGCCATGCAATCCCACATATAACCTGCCCAGGGACAGCTTGCCAAGAAAACACGAGACGCTTCAGCATAAGCGACACTGACCTTGGCAAGGAACGACACGTCCCAGCCCTCCACACCCACGGGCCCCACGGTGCCCAGCAGTGGGGCAGATCTCGGCAGCTGTGCCAGAGGCCGCGCACGGGCAGGAGGGAGCGAGCGCAGGAACGGCTGCGGGAACTAGTCCCTGAAGGTGCAAAAGCTTATTTCAACCTGTAGTCTAAGATGGTGTTCACAGGCAGGCGTGTCTGAAGTACCACAGGCTTCTCAACTCCCGGGACTCCAGTCCTCCTTCTCCTGAGTACAGTCAGTCCAGTCCTGCAAAGGCTGCTTGTGGCATTTTCCACCCTAAGAATTGCTGCTGGGTCTGCAGCAGCACAAACTTTTAGCAAAGGCACCAACCGGGTCGTTTTCAGAAAGCCCCATCGGTGGCTTGCAATGACAGTAGGTAAAAAAAAACAAAAAAAGCCCAGCAAGCTCCAGCAGTTGCTGTTTGTACCTGGCTGTGGTGAACTGCATCCTGCCTCCATCCCTACCGGTGATGCCAGCATCCTTGGGACCTGCTGCTCGTGTCCCACACAGAGATCCCGCAGGACTCTGTCTCACATTACCTCCCCTCATTTTTTAAATAAGCAGAGCTGTCTACAGGTAAAGGTAGCTGCCATCTGAAGGTGGGAGGCTTATTAAATACCATGCAAGCAAACAGATGATCTCCCTGAAGGAAAATGCTACCTCCCTTGGTGGAAGCAGGTCCCAGATGAGAGCTTCTCCCAGAAGGAGAGATAATTTACTGCGGCACCTTATGGCTCCTTGGGGCAAAGCTGGTCTCTGCACAAAGGCATCCTGCCGTTGAGTCATTGTCGTAACACAAGAACACACACCTCTGCTGTGCAAAAACTGAACAGCTCCAAAGTGGGAGGTGGGATAATATCCAGTGAAAAGGAAACAAACATGGTGATATGAGGATACTGCCACTCACCAGTGCCATGGAACAGTCTTCTCATAACATCTATTTACAAACACTAATATTGTCTTTTCTGGATCAAGAGGAGGCCAATTTAGATAAATGCTTAATTTTATTACAAAAGTTAAATCCTTTAAATGAAATACAATGTTATTTATGGTTGTAGGTACTTGCTGTTGATGCTCTGAATAAAGATAAGCCACTGAAAGGATGAAGACATGTCACCGAGCACATGAGACAGGAGTACACTGCACAGTGGTTTTGTAAGTGTATGAAAAAGATCATATTCTTCATTTTATTCAGTCAGATCAATTACTTGTCCTGGTTTCGGCTGGGATAGAGTTAGTTGTCTTCCTAGTAGCTGGTACAGCGCTGTGTTTTGGGTTTTAGTATGAGAAGAAAGTTGATAACACCCTGAGGTTTTCAGCTGTTGCTAAGCCGCGTTTCAACTAAGGCAAGGACTTTCCAGCTTCTCCTGTCCAGCCAGCAAGAAGGCTGGAGGGGCACAAGAAAGTTGGGGTGGGACACAGCCAGGACAGCTGACCCAAACTGGCCACAGGGGTATTCCATACCATGCCCAGTATATAAACTGAGGAGACCTGGCCAGGGAGGGGGGTGGATCGCTGCTCAGGAACTAACTGGGCATTGGTTGGTGAGTGGTGAGCAACTGCATTGTGCATCACTTGTTTTGTGTACTCCAATCCTTTTATTATTATTATTCTTGTAATTTTATTATTATTATCATTATTATTATTATCTTCCTTTCTGTCCTATTAAACTGTCTTTATCTCAACCTGTGAGTTTTACTTTTTTTTCTCCCGATTCTCTCCCCAGTCCCACTGGGTGGGGGAAGTGAGCAAGCAGCTGTGTGGGGCTTAGTTGCCAGCTGGGGTTAAACCATGACACTACTTGACCCAAAAAGCAACTGGAAGCTGAAAGACAGAAGTCAGCTATGTCCTTCCAAGCTATGGAAAAAAGCGGGGCATGAGAAATGGCTACAATCTTAAAGGACATGAGGAACAGGAATGACCATACTGTCTTTGTTACATTATTGACTTGTTGGAAATGTAAAGCATGTTTAGATAAACACTGTTTTCCATATGTGTCCAGTACATTCAGTTACCTATTAAAAACATTTATAAAAATTCTATTTTTGGGCCTTTTAAATTGGAATTCAGTTCACATCCAAACACAGCTTGACCCTCCATGTGTTTAAAAATTACTTGTATGGTAAATAGGACAGCTGCCATTTACCTTACACTAACATAAAAGTTTAAAAAATAAGGCTGAAAGGTACAATGAGACACAGCATTGCTTAAATAAAATGTTCTGATAGATGACCTTCATCAGTAAAATGAAATACAGGATTTAGTGAAAAAGCTTACAATTAGTAAAGAAATTAATCATATTTTGTTTCAAACTCAGATGAGAATCAGCCTTAAGAACACCTACTGAGAAAGGGAAATGGAAAGAACTATTAAAATTGATTACTTAAGTAAGTGTTTTGTGCCTATATTGCTGGTGTTGCTTCACATCAATGCCCACTACCATGGGAAACCTAAAATTCAGGAGCAAGAAGCAAGATCCAGCAAAGGAAAAGTTGTCCTAATAACTCACTTTCTGGCTGATGAGCAAAATTCATTTTAAACCGCTTCCTCTACCTGCCTTTGGAAATGGAACATTATTTCTTTACTTTTTCTGTGCTCTCACCTGAGATTCACAGGTTGTCAGGTCTCCGAGGGGAATTTGAGGACTCTGGACATTGTTTGAGGCGCACGGGGGGCAGCTCTCCTCCCTGTCCATCAGTGCTGCACAGGCATGGCGCTGAGATGCAGGAGGCCAGCAAGGACCTGTGAACAGTTTCACTGTCCTTTTTGGGTGCCCTGGTGCAGACAGAATCACCTCTGCTACCTGTCCCCACAGCACTTTGTGCAATAGTCCTGACCTAAGACTTACATGCTTGAGCAGTATCGTAATGTGAATAATAAATAACAAAACCAGCCAGGATATTCCTGTTTATCATGCTACATCTCTCTGAGGACTTTTTTTGTTTTATAAGAGGTTCTCTCTCAGCCCTTGCCATTTTTACCATCAGTTTTGCTCCCCCCCGCCTGCACTAGTTCGCTGCACCTACACAGTGTATTTCACTCGCTCTCAGGGCTGAACCTGGCAATTGCTCGCACCAAGTGTGGATCCGAGCAGCAGCTGGCAGGCAGCAAGTCTCCTAGCGCAAGGCCTTCACCTGTTCACATGAAGCTCAGAGTGGCAGCAAACGCTATTTTTGGGCAGCTGCCAATCTCACAACCAAAGAAAAGGATCCTAAACAAAACTGGGATATGTCTTTTCTCTTGCCCTGGCAAGCAGCATGAGGTGTGCATCCCTGGGGGAGCCCCTTCCCTGCGTGCCCTTCACTAGGGATTTTGTGGCTGCTGCTGTTTCAGTAGCTGCTACCTTGTGTAGACGATGACAAACGCCCTTGGTGTTGTGCAACTTAAATGAAAACCTGCAATTTGTGCTGAAAGAACAGCTACAGAAACACACAACCTGAATGTGAACACAGAGATGCTGCCCCAACACCCCTACCCACGCGTGGCACATTGGTAACCCCTAACCCTGTACCAGGGCAGGGTTCTGACCGGCACATCCATCCCCAGCCCTGCCGCTCTGCCCGGGCTGCCAAGAGCCACACTGGCCACTCGTGAGCCCCCGGCCACCTCCCACAGCCGCCGTGCAGATGGCAGCGCTTCCGCTGCTCTCAGCGTGGGGCCAGGTTGGTGGCAGGAACTGCGGCAGTAAAAGCTTCAGATCTTGGTGTCAGAGCCTGCAGCCTGTCAGGCTGACTTTGCCTTACAAGCTAGGACGGCAGTAAAGATGAAAAATGGTTTTGCCATTTTCTCCCCAGCTGCCCTCAAACTATTCATCCCCAGCAGGACGCAGAGCGCCTGCTCCCAGCACACCGCTCCCGTTCCTAACCCTGCGCGCCCACCAGCCACTGGCCAAGGGCTGCCCCAAGCGATGGCTTCCCATGAGATCAGGCAGCTGGAGGCGGGGGAAGAAAGGCCCCTTGGGCGCAGCGGAGAGGCAGCAGGGATTAAAGAAGCCTCACAAATTCCCTGCCTGTAGCTCAGTCTGGGCAGGATCTTCCCCATTTTAAGACAGCCAGAAAATCTGGCAAACAGCACCAGTCTTTCTCTAGAATGCCCAGTAATGCAGACTCAGCACAAGGACCTGAAACAGCGATAGGATACAGGTGACAAACACTGAACTGGAAGTGTCTGAGAATCCAAAACTGGGACGGTTTTCACAGAAATCAGTAGCTTTTCTGGGACTTGCAAATAAATAAAACTGAAGCAATCTAATTTTTCAGAAGCCCAAAGCTAGGTAATTTATTTCTAAGTGTCCATTTAAACAGGCTTTCTCAGACTTCGTGACCAAAACACTCACCCCTGCTCCATGTGACATTTCAGCTCAAAGAGTTATTTTTAAAGACAGCTGCTACCAACTGACAGGAAAGTCGAATCCCAGTCTTTGATCTTAATAAAAGTCTTATATACTTTCTCCTAACGTCGTAAGTATAAAGCAACATGAAAAATGACTAAAATCAAAGCACCAGTTGCAGATCAAGTTCAGCACTTCACATCCGTTTGGCACTAGTGTAAATCCACATCTGGTAAAGGAAAGCATGTAAAGCAGGCCTTTTATTTTAGACACAGCTGAGGGCTACCAGGGCATCCGTAAAATGGATCTCCCACCTCAGCATTCTCACTCTCTCTTGCCTAAAGCACTAAACCCGTTCCTGAAGATGGGGGAAATGGGACAGTTTTGGCCTTTGTTACAAAATCAACTGTCAGGGAGGCTTTGCTGAGGTTTCCCGACTCAGTTCATGCAGACTGTGCTACAACAGCAACACGCCAGGTTAAATGCAACCCCAGGGAAGGCTCTTGTTAGAGAGACGAATTGTTGGGACCCTCCTGGAAGACCCTCCATCCTGGAGGAACAGGCAGAGGGAAGAGGAGGATCTGTA
Source organism: Sagittarius serpentarius (assembly GCA_034782735.1). Taxonomy (NCBI): domain Eukaryota; kingdom Metazoa; phylum Chordata; class Aves; order Accipitriformes; family Sagittariidae; genus Sagittarius; species Sagittarius serpentarius. The sequence continues at coordinate 18,143,590 of JAVKLA010000084.1, forward strand.
GCTAGTCGTGTATCCCACATCCCGTTTGATTAAGTAATGCCAAGAGAAGGAGGAGAATTCAGAAAGTGGGGACCAGAATCAAAATCCAATGGGTCAGAAGCCTACATGACGGTGGGGGAAAAATATGCTGCACGTCGTTATCTCAGGTCTTTCCATTCCGCTGATAACCATGACTGCAGTTGGCCTACCAGCCTGCTTTACCCACCAAACTCGGCTACAGGCAGAATCACACACATTGAGCTGAATTCTCTGCCATTCAGAGGATTTATGAAAAATATTTTCCTTTGGTCCCTCTGAAATTACATCATTCTCCTCTTTTATCTGTCTCAAGTGTCAGGAGAGTGTGATGTTAATGAGATGTACAAAGGCTTTTGGGTAGCTGAACAGTTTTATAGTCCCACATTGATAAATTAAAGCATTTGTCACTGTTACCACATTAATGTTTCTTCCTGAGATCAAAGTCTGGATTTGCTGCATCGAATAGTACCGTCCCCTGCTACACATTACCACGCATTACCTTCCAAGGAAATAAATTGCAATTCTCTATTTTTACATTCACAGTTTAATCACACCCTGATTCTCACACCTGCTGATTGCCATCTCCACATGCAGTATGCTAGTCATTTTTTTTAGTATGGATTTTCTCCTCGCTACCTGTGTGAAATGCCTGAGTATCTTGTTTCAGGACAATCACCTTCTTCTGGCTCTGAAAGGCTGCTTCTGCAGTAAAGAATACAGACATTTTCCATCCTCCTGAAACCTGGGATTCAGTCATGTTAATTTACATTTATATAGCACCTTTCAGCCCTGATGATCCCAATGCACTTTAAAAACTCACCCTCTGTACACAGAAGCTGTACAAACATACACGGCTACATAAGCAGACACAGCAATCCCATCACCAACCGCTGAAACGCATCTCTCTGCACATATTCCCAGCACACTCGTGGCAAGTCAGCTCTGCACACCCTACATCATATCGCCATCAAGGAAGAAAATAAGGCAGCATGATTTAGAGGCATGCCGTTTCCCCGTCGAGGAAGTGCAGGGAATCTAGGCAAGCAACAGAATGGCTTTACAGCCTGGGCGACTGACATCTCCTTGGCACTCTGCTGCATAGGATAAAATGAGGTAAAGACTGATTTGTGGTGAATTATACCTCGCTGCTTCTGTGCTATCAGTGCCTGTAGAGGTCCAGGCTCCCTTCCACTGATGGGTGACCCTCAAGCAGTTTGTTTCATAAAAGTGAAAAATACCTGCTTGCTTTGTAATGAAAACATAAGGGGAAATAACGCCCCGCCTCTCCCCAACAGCAGTAGTTGACTGGCTCCTGCCAATCTGAGGACAGACAAGAAGGAAGAACCCCAACGTACCTGAGAGACCTTTTTGACCACATCGCTGCCCACAAGAAAGCCCTGCGCGTAGGAGCGTGCCGCGATGAAGGCTCGGGTTGCCTTCACCTTCAGGTCCCTGGGAACTTCCCCGAAGGGTTTGTGCTGTTCCGCGTGTTTCACCATGCAGTCCAGGTACTCATCTGTGATATAGTACTGGGGATTCATCAGCTTGAAGAGCCGCTCCAGCAAGCGTGTCCAGAACTCATTGAGGGCCTCTTCCAAGTTGATGTTGGAGCCCCGGTAATAGCGCCGTAGCTCGCTGTACAAGTCCTTGAAGACCTTCATGTTTTGAGTGTATAATTCTCCGTACATGCTTGGAAAAGCATCATAAAGGGCCTTTTCTGACTTGTTCAACAAATCCTGGAAATAACCTGAAGAGAGAAGAAAAAGGAGATGGTGATGCACCAGTCAGACAAGCAGGAAGCCAAGAGGCTGTGCTGTCTGGCAGCACAACTGCATGCCCTGAGAAAAAAGAAGGGCCCTAACAGAGCTTTTCCTCCAACCAACCTTACCTACCCTCTCCATCTTGAGCCTTAGCTGAGAAGATTGACGGAGGAACCCCCCAGTGCCAGTGCCAGTGCCAGTGCCAGAGAACCATGGTCTGGGCCTCTCCGCCTCTTCTGGTGGCCTCACCTAGAACCAAAATTGAGGCTCTTCTCCGACCGCGTAAGGTGCCATAACGTTACTCATAGGTTTTCTTTACAGAACGCATCAACTGGCATTGCTTACATACACCCTAACTGGCCACAATTGTCAGCCAACGCCTTACGAGACACTCGACCCTGAATCAAGAACCAGCTGCTTCTGGTACAGAAGTTGACACTTGTTAAACATCACTAGAAAATGTTGTAAACACACAAGGATGCTTGGACGCTGCTCAGGCAATGGAGGCCTATCCTGTAATGACTGCTGTTAAGAGTCAGACTAGTGTATCAACATTAGCATCCATACCAAAATGAAGTAAGATAAAGATTTCATCTAGAAGATAACCTGAAGTCTTCCATTTAATCATGTGAAGGGTCAGAATTCCTCCAGCATCGCCTGCTCTTAAAATCACACAAAAGTGAGGGCTCTTCTGGAGAAGACTGCATTAAAACAGAACTGCGTGCCCCCACCTCCCCCGCCACCTTTTTCCTTTTTCCTTGGAAGGCTGCCATTCCTGGCTGAGCCACTGATAATTTAGGGAAGCCAGGAGGACTCCAGTACAACATACAGGTCTGAAGCACAAAGCATAGTGGTCTAAGACAAGGTCCCTGCAGGCATGAGCTCTTCTTTGGGACTTTACTCTGACTAGCTGTCAGACCCACTGACCCAAAACCACTGTGATCCACTGCAGAAATTGAAGCTGCCTTTGGAGAGATCACTGCAACTTGTTTGAGTCGCCTTTCTTTCCTGCCTCACTGCTTATTTTCTGACGTGTTATTTCCAAAGCCCTGGTGAGATGGAACAGGGCTGCCACCAGCGATGGTGCCAACCCTTCACAGAGATGCCCCCATCAGCCCTAGTCATCACAGCCAGCCTGGCTCCGAGGCACAGCCGGTAAAGCACATGCCAGAGTCCCAAGTGCTGTGACAGGAACGGGCAAGTCTTATTATGTATTTAAAGACAGGGTTGTACTCAAGTGTTTTGAACTGAGGCCAACATTATCATGTTTGAGGTTCTCATCCCATTTGCTTATTTGGATTTGCATCCTGCTTTTGTTTAGGTATAAACAACTACATGGTTTTACACCCTAGGTTCAGTAGTTGCAGAAGTGACAGAAATGCAACTCTCTTGCTACATATAGCAGCGTAAAGATGACAGATTCGACTCCTCCCTTGCCAACATCTTCAGGTACTTCCATCCTCTTGACTGCCAGCTACCTTTAGGCTCTCTGAGACTGCACAGTGGGGAACTCATAGCAGGACTGGCCTGACTCAATTTATTGATTTACATAAGCAATTTTTATCATCATTTAAGTCAGTGAGAGGAAAAATGATTTAAATAATCATTTTCATTTCAATTACATCTGTATTTTTTAGGGCCTTTTTGAAGCAAACCTGATTATACTATTCTTTAAATCTAAATTACTATTTTTTTTTTTTTGGTGATGTATGATAAGCTTTAGCTGGAGGGAAACCGTTATTCAATTAAAATCAAACAGCATGTATTTAGGTATATAAATTAACTTCACTGTGCTACGCATATAAAAAAAGAAAGAAAAGCTTCTGAAAAATGCATATTGCATGTACAAAGCTTTATTAAACAAAGTATTTTTTGAGGGAACAGCACTGACTACAGTTAAAGATCTCTAAAATTTTAGAACTAGTAAAGCTCATTTCCACGTGTCTTGTTTATATTCACAGACTGGGAAGGCCATACAAGCTTTCCTGCATTGCCAATCTCTCATTGGCTTCTCAGATTTGAATGAAGCTAAAACTCAACAAGCGGACTGAGCAAGTGAAAACACACTCTGCATCTGCACCACAGGCTGCTAATACTGAAACTTCTTGTAGTATTTTAACAAACTGATCCCAAGCATTAATAGCCTGGCTTCCTCCAGCCATAATCATGTACTGCTTAATAGTTTAAAATTTAAGTGCTTTTAAAAGATTGTAAGCAAACTAGGTCTTAGCAGAAGTTTGGTTTAATCACTTATGCAGAAAATAAAAACATGTTATCTAAAATGTTGAATAAAAACTGTGGCTTTCAAGTGTACTTTTGGAATAAATTTATTCTTATTTAACCTGACCTGGCTGGCAGTTTGTATCTCCAAACATTTGTACTGGGATCCCTCGGCCTCTCAAATGACTGATCTGCATGTGTTTCTCCATCTTTCCTATTAAAACCCGACTTCTTCCTACAGATACCAGCATTAAATGTGCTGCCCATGGGCTGTCAGGGCACGCAAGCCACCTATAAAATTACCTTGTAATCATAGAATCATAGAATGGCTTGGGCTGGAAGGGACCATCAAAGGCCATCGAGTCCAACCCCCCTGAGGTGAGCAGGGACACCTTTGACCAGATCAGGTTGCTCAGAGCCCCGTCCGGCCTGGCCTTGAA
>JAVKLA010000084.1:18148127-18291275 GCA_034782735.1 Sagittarius serpentarius
CCTGTTTAATTAAGGAGGGGGAGTGAGAGAGCGGCTTTGGTGGGTACCTGGCGTCCAGCCAGGGTCAACCCGTCACAACATAACCGACAACTTATGTAGCTGATTTCCTATGCTTTTAAGTCTCATTTCAACTACATGCTTGGCAACTTTCTGTTTATGTTGTTCCACTCTCTTTGAAGACAGAAAAAGCAACTCAACTCCTCCTTATGAGGTAAAGGGCAATCTTACTTCATTTAGAGCTCCCTGTGTCCCTCTGATACGCTCCAGGGCTCACGACACTGGATTCTTCACACAGAAAAAAATAAGGACTACAAGGAAGGGGTGGCATTTGTGTGCCACTACCAATAAGTCAAAGACAAGAGACCCCCCCCCGCCATTTCACACAATGGCTAACCAAACCTACAGCCTTCAAAGCATTTGACATTACTGTGTTGATCTTTTGCTGTTATTGTTCTCTCACATAATGAATGGAGGAATTGCTCTGCATGATTTCCACTGCCCAAGTCCTCCTTCAGCATGTAATAGCAGTTCTACCAGCAATGCAGAGATGTCTCTTTCCACTTACTCACAGGCAATTGCTTAGCTTAGACACCTGGAGGCCTAAGCTCAGGTGAGATGTAATTCACCCCCAGTCTTCAGTCTCCCATTCAATTAATCAAATCAACATGCTATGCTTCTGGGACCACCTCCCTGCCCTTCATTATAAATGCTTGGGGAAGGACACCCCTGGCATTTGCAAGCTTGCTCCTGCTTTAATGCCTTTAATCAGTGTCCTACAGTGATACAAACCACTGCCGCTTTGTGGTGCTGACAACAGGGAAGAAGTCATTTAGGGGCTTTGCAGCTGTTCAATTTGTGACACAGGCTTTGACGCTCCTTGGTAAGGTTTTCTGTGTGCAGTCTCACATTGCTGACAGTGTGCAATGTGTCTGCAGTGTCTCTCAAATGAGATGAAGTGGCACAGAAGCCCGTATGTGCACATGGAAATCTGTGCAAGTGGACTGAACAAGTAAAAAAGAAGAAGAAGTAGGAAAAAAACAAAAAGCAGGGTTTCCTATCCATGCCGGCCCATCCTCTAGGATGGAGCGGGAATGTGCTGGCAGATTCAAACCAACACTAACAGAGAGAGGGAACAAGACGGGCATTAACACAGCTCCTACCACTCTTGTGAAATGAGGCAGAGCAGGCCAGGAAGAGGAGAGGGACCCTCAGCATGCTCTCTGCATGGGAAAGGCTTAGCGAGCCTCTGGCTTGCTGACTCCTAGAGAACACATGCAGGAGACAGCCAATATAAACGTGCTGAGTTCAGGAAAAGCTCCAGTGGGATCCTACACCTTCTTTGACATGAAAGTCAATTGTGCATGAAATACAAAGCCCTAGAAAAACAGACTTCGGTAGTTCTAGCGCTCACGGAACCACTTGCATGGTATGTTAAAAAATAATAACAGAAAAACCGGTCATAAAATACTGGCAGAATGGAGCTGCATGTCTGCAAGCTAAAACAAGTCAGAACAAGAAAGAGGACGCAAACAGCTGCAACTTATTTATTAGTGGTCTATTGAATAAATGGCCCTGGGAACTACTGTACCAATTCATCTTCAACAAATGAGAAAGCAAAAGCTGTTTCCTTAAAGAACTGCCTTAGAATGAATTAACCTGTAGCAATATTAAAGCAGGCCATATTTGTCATTACTTTTTTTTTTAAATTATATAGTACTACTTTTCCAAATCTAACAGCTAACCTTGGAGGCTGGGCAGGACCTGCTACACTCTTACCGACATATTTCTAATTCAGCAAATTGCATGGGAAAGCACCTTGCATGCAAGTGGCTGGGAACAAAAGTCATCTGCATTTGCCTGCAAATTCAACAGCAGAGGTGTGGAGTGAAGCTGCTCTGCACATAAGTATGGATGGAGCAATTGGTCTCCAATGGGCCCGTGACCACTGACACCAACAGCACAAATCCCGGTGACCAGGTGTGACCACTTCTCTGCCAAAGCAGCTGGAGCCCAGAACAAGCCTAACTAGTGTTAGACTTCCCTGCTGACCACGGAAGGGGAAGGAATATCTGCTGGATTTTCAACTTTGATCGGCCAGCGCAACAGTTTGTACTTCAGCGTGAGGGTGGGAGAGGGAAATATGCGTTCAGTTTTAACCAGACAAACCATGCCCTTCCTCCCTGCTCCTCTGCCTCCAGATACAGACGCTGTATGACAGACATCTTGATGAGACCACCCGGAGAATACACGCACAAACAAAAGCAGAGCGTGCGCTTTGTAACTAACTTCAGTTGCATTACTGAAAGCTTTAACTAAGTCTAATTAATGTTTTTAGCCCATGGCATTTCTATCACTTGGTTTGATGTAACAGCACTCCTTTTCCTAATCCTCTTAAAATAGGCTGTGTTAAAGGTTTACTCAAGCTGACACTTAGAGCATGATGCTAAAGTATTGTTATTATGAGCAAAGCTATTTGGTGTTCATTAGCAGGATGACAATTAGTTGAAAAACAAGCGTAGCTTGAATAACAGGACTCATACCTCTGTACTAATTTTATCTGAAGCTGCTAAGGACACCAAGCCACAGTCAGTGCTAATGGAGGAGGGAGAGAGGCTCCGTCGGCTCCCCATGGCAGCCAGGTGGGGAGAATCCTGCACAGATCCCCAAGCCCAGGCAAGTGCCCTGCCCGCCTGGAAACTTCGCTAGCGCAACCACAGCCATTTTCCTTATTAGCTTTTGTGGAACCTTCTCCCTCCAAATGCTCTCCTTTCTTTTCCCCTCACCTTTTTTCTTTTCCTACTGTGGCTCTGAATGGATCTAAAGGGCTTCTGCTGTCTGGTGTTGAACAGCTAGCACAGAACAGGACACCGAGTTACCACTACCGGATTTATTTTTGCCTATCTGTGCCACAGGAGGTATGAATGGGTTTCTGAAATACCACTATGGCAGGCTTTGGGGATAACGATACTGATTTTGGCCTTCAACCAGCTGTCTTCTCAAATACAATCAAGCTACTGTATTCTTTTCTCTCCCCACAGCAAGCACAGTTAGTTTATATTTGAACTTTTCCGTCTTTGAGAACATGTTTACCACTGCCTCCTTGAAGGACACTGGATCTCATTTACTTGGACTTCCTCTGTTCTGCTCTCGCTGTGAAGAAAAGCCCTTTATGTTGATGTGACACTATAAAAATCCATAATCATAAAGTTAAAAATAAAACCCCTGCTAGAATAAGATCAGCTGAATATACTGAATTGCTTTCTACAGTAGTATTTGGTTCTGCCCTATATTTTCATGTTTGACTTCAATTAAATTAGTTTTCTTCAGCAATTCAGAGGCCTTTAAGTAACCATATGTCACTGAATATAAAAATCACGGTGTATTTATCGCATAAATAAGAGTGCACACCATCACAGCTTGTCTCACTTCAAAGGTCTTATTCCAACACAAACTTGCTCTTTACTAGTCAGAAATTGCCACCAAGGACCCATGAAACCCCAGAGCCCACCGCTCCTGCCTGCAAGAGCGCTCTGGGCACGAGAGGGAGCACTGGCAAACCCGGTGGGCTCTTCAGCTTGCACGGTTTTGCTGGAGGTGCTGTGCTACTGAGGACTGCGGTTGAGCGCAGCACTGTACTGTTTCACAGCCTCTTAGCTGCAGAGCCATAAACTATTTTGCTGCTGAGACAGTGCTTCGGCCCAGGCTGACTTCTGAGTCCTCTTTACCTGGCACAACCCCCAACCAGCGTGCTATACTTGCAGCCATGACAAATAGCGGCCAGGGCCACTCAGCCGTGTAAGACCTGAGCTTTACAATCAGAACCACAGAAACCCAAACCCTTCGACACTGGCAGAAGCGAATGCCATTTGGCATGACATTTAGCCCTAACCACGACAATACACGCCATTACCAGATGCTGAAGGCAGTGGGGTTCATCAGTTCTAGCAACATCAACCAGCACCATCCTAATGTCCCCTGTTGCAGCAGCCACTGCAGGGTTAAGGGATCATTGCTGTCTGCACCGTTTTCTGCCTTCTTTCTACAAAACCCAGCGATCCTGAGGAAGCCTTTGGCAGATAAGAGGAAGGGATGAAAAACACATAGTGGAATTCTTCGTCCAGAGTATTTATTGCAATCTTGAGTCATCCGCCACGGTGGAGGGTTTGATTCTCCAATAATTTCACACTACATAAAAATCGAATCTGTGATAATTTAGGTAGGCTATCAAGTACTGCTGATCTTGACCATAAACAAAGCAAAACCAGTAATTGCTTTTACTGAAAAATTATGTGGTTTAGGGTTTTAACACTGGACTATCCCAGGGGAAGGAGAAGATTGGAAAGTGTTGGTTTCAACAAACATGAAATTGCACAAAAAGTAGCAAAAATTAGATGACACTGAATTTCCACGCATAAAAGCAAATAGAAGTTCTGTAATATTGGCTTCTTCAATTTAATCCAATCAGCCTTTGAGAATGCCATTTGTTTGGATATGAAAAATATCAATTCATCACAATACTGAGTTTTCCAATTAGTCTACTGTGCTTCCATTAATAAGAAAAAGTTATTGATTTAAATGATACATACACAGCCATGACTTTTCAAACCAGAATTCATATTTTTCTTAAAGGTTTTTCTTTTGGTAAGCTATTAATTACTAGACCTCAACAGCACAATAGTAAAAAAACACACCCAAAGGGTTAAATCTCACAGCACTTGCTCTGTCCCAAGGGCCGAAAAGGGTGTATGCAGTGTCCATGTGTGGGAGACGAGGATCACAACCTACCAAGCGAAGTGAACGCTTAAGTACAGCCCCTGACAAACACCACATTTATAGCTGAATTTTCTGTGAGGGAGGGAAAAATAATGATTTATGGCTACGACAAATGCTTTCCAGTCCTGTGGCTCACAAAGCTGCACGGCAGCTCCTGGCAGCTTGCAGTCAGAAGTGTTGCAAAATTTAATATTAACGCGCATGGACCTCTGCAACTTAAGGAGTCAACAAGATCCCCAGCTGAGGTTAGGAAGGCATGCAGAGGGCTCTAACTAAAACCATTGCATTTAAAGACCTTAAATCTTTCTAGAATTTAAAATATGAAACTTCTTTTCCTATACTGCCAGAGTTTTACTCTTTCCTCTTTGCTGTTCCACAGTCTTACAAGGCTAAACTGGGTGCCATTAATGCCTAAAAGAATTTCAGGGTTATCACACAGGATTTCTACTTTTACATTTAAAATATTTCTGTAAACTGCAAAAGGCAAGCCTGGGGCTTGATGATGCAGAAAGTCTTCCCACTAAAATTACAAGAGTGATAGACGTGGCAATAGATTGACAGACTGAGCATCCTCAAGGCAAGAAGCAGAAAGGCCATAACTCATCTGTGCCTCTCCGGGGCTGCAGAGCCACCACTCTGCACGCGAGGAGCTCACCTTGAGTCCCACTCCAGTTTAGACTATAAACTACCCATTATCCTCGCCTGGTGCATATATAGCTTTTCTTAAATTAACACAGATGCCATTTCCTATTATAAATAATTTGTTCCACAAACAGACAATTTCAGGAACAACATCTGTGCTTGTGCTTAATTTGCAGCATGCTGGTTGTCTTACAGGAGTCAATGGGAGAGGTCACACCAGTTAAACTAGCTGTGAGAACTGAACTTTGTGGGATCGGGGCCTTAATTTGTATTTTGCTTTTGCTTTGTCTTTGCCTGCCATGGTTTTTGTGATATTTCAGTGAGACAGCTCTCATGGGGTGTGGGGGGGTGTTATTTGTGGGGGATATCAGAAATGCCAGCCTTTGTATTTCCGCTATAGGTTTTAACATGAAAGGCAGTTGTAAACGTTTTCTAAATCATTTCAGAAAGCCTCAGAGGCAGTTTTTTGAAAGGTAATTTTTAGTAGCATTGACTTTAACTGTTCCTTGCTGCTGACAGGGCCCTTGCACGCAGGTCTCCAAGCTGCTATAACAAGAAGTACAAAAACAGGGGCCAGGCCATGCCCTGCCACATCCCCTAACCCAGGCAGCCAGCAAGCTCTGCCATCACAGGCAACGCTGCGGTTGAGGGCTTTGCAGTTCTGCTTGCGCCTGCACCACAACTTACAGCTATCGCAGGCCAAACAAGACCTGAGACGCAAAGGGCCCACGCTGCGTGCTGGACGCTCGTGTTAGCGAAGAGCACGTCAAAGCTGCTGGCTGGAGACTGTGCTCAGGGAAGAAGGGCATGTCCCTCAGGGATGCTCTCTTGAGTGGCAGCGTTGCCGACAGAGAGCGGCAGCAGCCCCCCGGCTGCGGGGTACAAGCAGGGATCCCCCAGAAGCCCTGCACTTCCCCCTCATATGCTGCCCCCCATCTTCTACTGCCCCAGACCAGTCTCCAAACCCTGGCACCAAACTCATCTCTCACCTGGCGATTACCTGGCAGGGTGAAACTCCCCTGGGGCTGGGAACTCCCTGCCGACTGGGCAGGGACACCTGGGATCACGGCAGCTCCGTTCATGTTCATCCAGGGTTCATCCTGCAGAGCCCCGCGGCAGCGCTGCACCTCCACGTCTCACCACCCAGAGGCCAACATTAACTAACCTGCTGTTTAGAGCGGTTATGTGTGGAGTGGCTTTGTGTGTCAAACCTGAGCAACATGAGGAAAAGCTTTTCAGTGGCGAGCACGAAAGATAAGAGGTCCCCAGTGGCTCAAAGGGTATATTGCTGCTTTCGTACAGCAAATAATGGACACCAAACTGCCCCCAAGAAAATCTACTATATGTTTAAGATCAGGAGATTTTACAAATCATTCCTTCCTCCTTTTCCAATTTTCTCCACACCTATAATCTATAATTTCTCGTCTGGTATAGACCTGGTGGACTGCAGCACTGTTGATATACTGCAATAACAAGCAAACAGTTATTACTAATGGAACTATATATCACATGATCAACCCCCGTGCCAGCTAATTGTAGTCATTTACATTCTACCTGCAACACTGCTGCTGCGATTGCAGCTGAACTTGGCATTCCCTGTCGTACCCAGCTGTAAAACTACAGGCACGTGGAGTCCCACAGCTGCTCCATCCACCCTGGTGGTGGCTGCCCCTCCAGGCATCAACGAAGGGAAACTTTCTGCAGCATGACAGCTGTGTGAGAGGGGATCCTGATATAAAAATGAATGTATTCAGGTTTTCATCTCTGGTTAATTTACTGCTATGAATATACAGAAAACTGAATGCTAATTGAGCTGGTATAGCTGGGCATTCATTTTTCTTATCACCGCAAAGGTATGGGCAGTAGGTTTTCACACCACACCAAGGGATGACATTGCAGCAGAGCTCCAACATTCAGCCAATATACAGTTTGCAGCTCCTCAGATATAAAACTCAGCAGCTCCGCATGTAGCCCCAGGCTGCCAGATTCCAGTGACAATCAGCCACAGCGGTTAATCATTTCGTCTCCACGTTGTGAAACCCTTCCATGCATTCCTTCAGCGTTATCTACTGTTGTGTTGGGTTTTAGCTCAGGCAGCTCCCATGGGATCTTAAAAACCAGCAGGGTTGTTATTTTTATGTTTGTTTGCTGAATGGGTGAGACAGACACTAAAGGCCTGTGAACTATCTGGTTTTTTTAAAACAAAAAACCGAGAATCCCCTGCTGCCAACTCTGGTGACGTGGTTACATAGAGTCCTTGTGCTACTCTGCTCAGAGGGATGGTGGACAAATTGAATGGCTGATACCAAGAGAGGCGCCAGCTCAGGACAGTGCTCAGTTACACACTTCAGCGATGTGAGGACAGCGGTGCTGTCCTGAACAAGCGCTTTGTTTCAGGTTTGTCCTGTTCCTGCTAAAAGGAAAGTGGACCCCATTTCCCCAGTGATATCTCCCCAGTTCTTCCAGCCTCCATTAACTGGAAGGCTGGTGAAAGGAGCAGATGAAGGAGGCCAGGTAATCCCTGCTGATGTACCTGCTGGCAGGAATGCTTTATTTCCTTGAAACACACAGCTTGCCGTGGTTTTATGGCAGGAAGTTGTTGGCCATATCCCATATTAAAACCGCACTACTCAAAGGTAGGTGTCCTTTGCAACATTGCAGGATGCAATAATTCCGTTTTTCTTTGTGAGCTGGTGCAAAAAGTCAGTGTGCTGGTGCCTGTCCTTCTGCAAGGCCACAGCTGCGTGGTGGTGACACATGCGCTGGCCCGTCACCACCTAATGGCAGTCTTTGCATGGGATGGAAATACCAAGCGGATTAATTGGTAGGTAGGAGGATGCTGGATGGTATGCAGTTGGGAAAAGGCCTGCACTGATAATGAGAAACAAAAATGCTCACTTCAAAACCTTCTCTCACCAAAAATCAGGTCATAATAAGCACTTGTCAGCAGAAGAGGAAAAAGTGTTTCAACACCAGCTTTCAGGAGAGTGGGAAGGGAGCAAGCAGAGCAGCAGCAGGAGATGTGTCATCTCATTGTTTCTCCCAGGCTCCCTGCCCTGAGGTCAGAAATTCTTCTAAGTCTCCCTTCCAGGATAAAATTCCCCCCACTCCCTGGGAGGCTCTTCCTCCTGATCTTTAATGTGTTTTCATTGCTGAAAGACAAGAATGTATCTACTATCAAATTTGCTCCTGACTTCTGGCGGGGCTCAGCTAGCCTCTCTTGGCTTGAAAACACACTGAATTAATTTGGGCTGAGACAATAAAACAGACTTTTAACATGAGAGCTTATTCTGTATTATTTTATATAAAAGAAAACTCTCTGCCACTTGAAGATGCCTCACTTCCCCAGGGGAGGTTTTTCAAACAGCCCAAAGCATGGGAAGCATCCAGGTCAAACACCATCTCCTTAATCCCATCAGAAACAGAGACACACAGACATGGCCATCACATAATCCAGCCTCCTCCACCCAGAAGCATAAGGTGTACAGCTTTTATCAGTGCCAGATTCTTTACCTTTTCTTCAGTGGATGCCGGAGAGGCACCAGTCCACCCCAGTGCCTCCCGCCATGCTGGAGGACGCCCTGCAGAGCTCAGCTGAGATGGCTGTTGAAAGCCCAGCTGATTCCTGCAGCACTGCTCGCCTCTCACAGCCCCTTCTCCCCAAGGCTGCGGTGATCCCACCCACTGACCCGCATGGCTCCTCTTCCTCCTTCCACCCGCTCCAGCACAGACACACTTGCTCATTCCTCCCTGGCAGGAGAATATGGGGCAGTGGATATAGATTTTCTCCAAGGTGGAAAAAGTAGGATCTGGAGGTTGGCATGAGACCAGACAGGCAGGAAGGAGAATGAGAGGATGAACTGAAGGCAACAGAGATAGGCTGAAATGAAAAGACTGTGAAAATGCAGGGTGTACCCACTTGGGCTGAGAGCGGCAGTAAGAGCAGAAAAATATGAGACAGAAAAATATAAACCAAAGAAGTTGCCAAAACCACAATGGGTCTTTTCTGCTGCACCAGGAAGCTCCCATGTGTTCACTTCTCTGGAACAACTGCACTGAGCGCATTGTTATATCACCATAGAAATAAACAGCAAATTGCAATTAAAAAATATTTAAAGAAAGGGTTAACCAGCATCACTCTGCCTGAGTGGCACATTCCTCCGGCAGTATTCTCTTCTATTTTTAAGAGATTAAAAACTATGAAAGTACAGCAGCATCTGGTCCCTAATTTGCGGAAATAACAAATCAAATGCCTTAAAACTGGTAATTTGGTAGATTAAATTATCAAAGTCTAGCCTGTTAGCGTCCACATCTGATAGTGCTTTGATCTTGTTTATATCTTAGAAATTGTTTCATGGACTAACTTTGTGGATTATCTTCAAACTGTGACAGGTTTTATTCCATCAGCAACTCAGTTACCTTCTGAGCAACAGCCTGCTCTTTAAAGTGCAAATTAAGAACCAAGGAAAAGAAGAAAGGATGGAGTTGTTTGAAGGAGCTCCTGGATGTCAACAGAGGTCAGCGCTTTGGTTTTTATTCCTTAACTACACATGTACAAATGACCTAACGCAATTCAAAATTAAAAGCTATGACCAAGAGAGAAGGAACAGCCAACTACAGTGTTTCAGCATCCTGAGCAGCGGATGATGCATCTGGCCACACCAGCCCCAGCCACTGGGACAGTTTTACAGAGGAGATGATAGAGGCCACAGCAGATTCCCTCCTGGAAAGCCTACACCAGCTAGATCTCCCAGTAAGCAGGAAAGGCCAGCCTGTTCTTTTGCTAAAATACGTAATAGCGCATGTAACAGGGGAAACACTAAGCAGAATAGAGCTTTTAAAAGTGGCAGTGCGTTGTCCATTCAGATATCAAATGAGCTGGCCATAACCCAAGAAACGCAGGGAAATGCGGCCTATTCCCCTTCCAGTTCTTCTGGGAGTAGAAGGGGTTAGGAGAGGCGGCTATCAGCTGGCAACTGCTGCAGCTGGCTCTGTGTCCTTGCAAACTGCCACCACACAAACTACAGCGCTAGTCCTGCAAAAGAGATGCTAACCCAGGGCTCTCAAGGCTCTCTCCATCTGCTCGTGGCACCGCCACAGCAAGGGTTGCACACCGGCCACGGCTGCCCGGTGCAGCTGGTCCACCCTGGTGCCCAGCCTCCGCTATACCAAAGCAACTGTCGGGGCTGCCTCGGGCAGCTGCCTGCAATACGCTCTGCACGGCAGGGCAGCGGGCTACTGGCACTTGCCCACTCCCCAGAAAGTGAGCCTGTCTAAATTAATGTGCTCTAACTGTGACTAGCAGCCAGTATTAGCCTGACTTTTTGAACTAGCCCCAACACTGCGGACAGATTGACTCTTTATTTTAACAAGATTATTATGGTTTCCTAGGCAATCCAAGGCATACAAACAATGGAACTAACAAAACACTGGATAAGGACGTATCACTTCAATTCCCACATATTGCAAAGTATTACTTGCTCTGGGGGAACTGTGCAGGGAATATGAGAACGCTTTAAGAAACTTAACCCTGAAGAAATGAGCTATAAACTTCAAGTCTGACCAGTGTGAATATGTTAGAAACCATGCAGCTGACATACAATCTCCAGCCTCACTAAGGAAGATACTTTACCTCTGAGCCATGTTTTTGCCCAAACCACGTGAAAACTTGCTTATAGACATAAAGAGAAACAATTTACATACGTACACATCTATCTTAAGAAACATGATTCTGCACCTGAGGGCCTGCTATACACGATTTTTAAAGAGGCTTGACATTAGCTTTATTGTTGTTATTCTTTGTGTTACTGTGCTTCAACTCAGCAATACCTACAGTCAACTTCAAATTATTAATCAAATAAATATATGCAGAGGTCCCGAGGGCACAATGCCAAAAGCCAGCAGGCAGTTCAGTAAAGGAGTACGAATGTGTCCAGAGCTGAAATTCAAATGAGGTTTACTCTTTCACAAAACCCAAACAGTTCCTCCATCCCAGACTTTGCATGAACTCATTGAGTTTAAAAATGTCTGACTTTTATGCCAAAACTGACAAGTCTCCTCTACGCTTGACACTCCTCATCCTCTACTCAATCTGCAGCCACTGTTCCTGGGGAGGACCCACAAACCAGCGTCACAGCCCGATAAATCAACCCTTTTGCTGCTCAGAGGAGTTTCCTCCTCTGCAACAGAACCAGCAAAGCATGGTTAGCAGCATTAACAAGCTGCTTCTGTGCAAATACTCAAGAAAGTTTCAGCGCAGTCCACCAGGACAGAAAACTCCCAGTCTTATTATTAACCACCCACCACCTATCAGGAACTTTGGTCCCACCTAACATTCAAGAAGCACAAAGAGATTCAGCTGAGTCACACCCTGAGACTCTCTCTCCCACCTGATAAAAATGGCAAAGACACACACCTGCAAACAAAACCAGGGAGCTCCTCTTCCATGGAAGTGGAATCTGCCAGCCCCAAAGAGAAAATGGTCTGACTCAAGCCTGGCTTGTGGGATTCAGCCCACCTTTACCAGCTCCATCCTGCGCAGCTTCCTGCTTCTACTAAAAAACAGTGACACCCAGGGCGCAGTATCTGCTAACACAAGCCGTACACCAGTGTTTCATGTTGCAGTACAACATAACTGGCTATTAAGCCAGGAAAATGAGAACTGCCTTCTTGGGGTTTTGATGGGGTCCACTCAATGCACTCATTCTACTTAGTGCTGCTGTCTTGTACAGGAGCTAACCACAAGCTGCTGATAAAGAATTTACATAGCTTTGGTATAGTAGATTGCTCATCAATTTAATAGTTCCACTCAGTTTTCTTAATAAACCTCAGAAGACGCCTTCTGCATTCCCTAACTGACTATTCTATGGGGCCCCACACAGAACAATCCTTTTTTTTCTTCAAAAGCTGATGGCAGTAATAAATTGCACTTCCACAGATGAAATCAATGCATCACAGCAGCATTGCAATGCTGCTCAGAGAAGAAAAGCTTCAAAGAACACCAGCTCATATAAACCAAACCCCACAGGGCTCAGTAGCTATTGGGAAGGAGAAACACCTATTTCCCTGCTGAAGAGGTTTGCCTCCGTGCATCTCCTTCATGTAGAAGCTGACATGGTAAAAGTTGGCGATCCTGTGGTATATTTCATAAATAGCAAGGATCTCTTCGATCAGGCTTGCAACCAGTCCCCTCCGCTGTATTGGTAACATGGGTTTGAACGCTCAAGGCTGTACAGGAACTGAAACCATTAGAGCTGCTACACTTGCCTCCAAAGCCCCAATAGCAAGATCTTTCTGAGCATTACATTACCCTTATCCTGCGACACAAGTCCCTTAGACCCAGCCTGTCTCATGGACTAATCTGGGTTCTAGAAAGTAAGGCATCTCCGAGAAGAAGCTGTTAACAACACAGTACACGTCCTCCCTTGCATGATGCTTCTACAGCTGGAGAGACCCTGAGTTCAAAAGTGCCTGGGGGTCATATAGCCTGACCAAGATTTTTTCATGTCAGAGACAGCTAAACTTCATCAGTTGCATTGCAAGAAGTGCCATAACTTGCATTTTGGTAATGCATATCTTCCAGAAGAATATATAAAAAAATAGAGTCCATTGCTCCACTCAGAAATATGCTCCAACAGTTAATCTTCCTGGGTGCTAGAATATGCGCCTTAGTTTACATCGAACTGATTTTAGCACTTGGCTTGCCTGCTGGCAAACTGCGAGTGTAACCCAAGTAGGAGCCTTAGGGAGCTGAACCTTGCAATCGAGCTCACTGAAACACATTGGGTAGGAGCAGCTCAAGTGGAGAAATGTTTGTCCAGGAGCTTGGCAGAAAGCACAGAGTTTCTCTCTCTTTAGGGTACAGTGGAATATTTCAGACACCAGCGGCAGAGCTGAGGATCACGATCACACTCTGAAGCAATCCTGTCTGAAGCACTTGGGCATCCAGGATGAACTGATGGAAGGCATGTTTTGCAGAGGCACCCATGTAATTCCTCTCACGCATGGAATGAGCTCTTTTTAAATCATACAAATCCTGTAAAAATATCAGTGATGCTGTGATTTCTCCCTGTTTTTCAGATGAATGTTTGCCACTAGGGCCTTTAAAGCTGAGGACCGTCTCTTCGTCCCATATTCATACAGCACCTACTAACTTTGAATTGAAGCTTCGACAGGTGCTGTACCTGTATCTCTCTGTATAGGCAGTTCTTCAGTACTGTTGTTACAGAGTCTCTTCTCAGCAACAGCATGAATGTTTACTCAATTATATTTATTTTCTCTGGAAGGATATTTCATTTTGTTGTGGGTTTTCTTTTTTAAGCATGAGCTTGTAGTTTCTTGGCAAATGGTGCCAAGAGTTGGAAAAAACCCCACCCCTCAGCAAATGGTGCCAAGAATGGTAGAAATGCATTTCTTCATCCTACACCTCTTCAACAGTTCTTCACCCTCCCAAACAAGCCCCCTTTCTCTCTAAGACCCGAAAACACTGGTGCCCGTGGTCATTACAGAAATATTCACGGTGCCTCAGCCTGCCACAGCTGATGACAGCTCTATAATCTAGGCGCAACTGGATATGTTGCCATGCTTAAGTCAGCTGGTTTGTGTTGGAGGTTTCAGCATGGCATGCCTTCGAACTGATGTAACTCTCCATGTTTTGTCTGAAAAGTGTGGCTTTTTGTCAAGTTCCTCTGGAGCCCAATGAAGGAAACCTGTATTTTTCAGGCCCTCTTTGGCCACAGTGATAGTCGGTGGGAGGCTGCCACATGTAATTCAGAAACTTGGGCTCATCCCTGGGCAGCATGCAGAACGCCTGCCCGCAGAAAGCTGACTTTCAGCTGAAACCAACCCAAATTAGCGCTTGAGTTTTTAAAAAAAGAGATTCAGCCATTCAGAAGCAATAGAGATTTGCCAACCCAAACTAAGTCCCTCCAACAAATTAACTCCCATTTGTTTATTACTGAGTATTTACCACCTTGCAATACCGTAAAAAGCTGAAACATATTCCACTTGGGGAAACTGCCAGGGGCTGTTTTGCCAAGAAAGGCCGACAGGCATATCCCAGTCTCGCTGATGCCACAGGGGCCACCCCTTCCAGTCTGTGCCCTTTTCTGTAAAACAAAGCCCCTCAAATGCCATCCATCTTTTCTATTCGCAGCTGATGATTGCATGCTGTCCTCGCCCTGCCAGGCTCTGTGGTTTCCTCTGACATTACTGGATTTTCAATGCCACTTTGTCAGCAGGCATAGAGAGAAGCTAACACTCTTTGTCTTCTCCCCAGTGAACAGGTACAAGACCCATCACGTTAACTCGGATTTCAACTGGCTGTGCCCCACACTGCTGCTGCCTGTGAGCCACAGAGAGGCAAGTTTGTAAGCTCTGCTTGCCCACTCCCAAGGATAAAGGCTTTATGAAGGAGTGGTGCTGGGCTAGTTTTAGAAGGCACCAGAGCACTGTACGCCCGTGAGATGGAGGGTGTCAGAGCAGCGCGTGATTAGCAGGGTACTGAAAACTGGTGATTTTTCAGTTTCTGTTTAGGGGGAAAATGGGTTTCTACGTAACATTTGTACACTCCAGTATTGGTGGCTTCGGGACCAGCCCATGGCTACTCTGAATAGAAAATGGAAAATGAAAGGCCATTCCCTTTTGAAACCTTGTAAATGACAGCAAATCAAAGTAAGAACATCCTTGTCTCCTCTCACTACAGGCAGGTCTGAACAAAATGGTAGGGTTCTCTGTAATTGCTACTCTATCCAAAAGAGCAAATCAACCATTTTCATCCGTTACCTACACATTTCTGTCAAGGGAAATGTAAATTTAGAGCTGGACGAGAATCACTTCTGAGGACTGGGCAACAGCACTGGAAATTATTTATTCCTTCACTCTACTTTTTAAAGGTACCTTTATTCAGTTTTAACGCTCAGCTACAATTTTTCCATGTAACGTTGGACAAGTCATGCAAATTACCACCTTACTGATATGGCATTACTAGCAATCAGCTCATAAATCACAAAGGTTTGGCTTTTTCTTACTAGGTCACTACTACAGAAAGACTGTTTCAGAAGGAAAGTAGTGGACTAAGCTGTACAAAAAGCTTTTTTAGGCCTGCTTTAAGACCCAGCAAACAAAAGCAGAGATGTCAGTAGCTAAGGTGGACAGCAAACTTCCTGTATATCCCTTTCGCTTCAGGCAGATTATTGAGAATGCAGTATATAACACAACACTATAGTGGAGCCACTCTAAAATCTTGGCTACTAAGACTACACAACTTCCCCAGCACCGCCCTTTCATACCTACTCACACTGTATTTCACGATCTAGCAAGGTACACAAAGTTAAAAAAAACATGAGCAACTGAAAGTGACCTTTGAAAACAGAGAAATGTTAATTTCAGCTGTTGTTTTATGTATCTGCAGTAATTTATCCACCACATAGCTTCCTTGAGATCTTCAGCCCACCTGTTTGTGATCATGCATATGTCACGCACGGTCGGCTACAGCGGTGCCTGCAGCACTTATCGCTGTCGCCGGTGCTCCTCCTTGACCTGTTTCCCCATAACAGAGCTTGATGATTTTGACAGGTCTACCATAACTATCTATGCAAAGCAAAAACTGGTGAGCCAGGAACA
Source organism: Sagittarius serpentarius (assembly GCA_034782735.1). NCBI lineage: Eukaryota > Metazoa > Chordata > Aves > Accipitriformes > Sagittariidae > Sagittarius > Sagittarius serpentarius. The sequence goes on from JAVKLA010000084.1 coordinate 18,164,166, forward strand.
AAAGCTGCTTGGTGAAGGGGAAAAAGAGAATACTGAGAACCTACCCAAACACACCTTACGTACAAAGCTGGAAATGTAGGTTGACCAAGGTGAGTCTTATGGCAGGGGGGCAGCGGTGAAATTACAGAGTTGGTAATGCTAAATGAGTTTTGTGCACATACAGAAAGATTTGGCCATATCAATATTTAATTTGGGGTCATATTTCCCAATATGGTATATGCTTTTGGTGGTGGTCTTTCTTTTTTAAACTTCGTATACATCATGCAGTTTGGTTTACTTGCCTATATACATGCACATAGATACAAAGAGATAAGTAACCAAAGTATTTGGGCTTTAAGAGCCAGAATTCGGGCCTGCTTACATACATAATGTATATGTTACATAAAAAGCCATGACTAAAGCATTGTGGTAACCTTCAGAAGCGCCTCCAGGTGATGATGCATAATTAAGGGGCTTGCAAAGCCTAAAGTTACTGAGAAAAGCAAATTAGAGTAAAAACAAAACCAAACCAAACCCCTGTTATGCTTAAATCTATTATTAGACACCTGTTGTGGGGGATTTATAAAATGCCCTTAAAGCAAGTGATTCATAAGCCACAGGCAAGTCACAGACAGGTAAGATACAGAACAAAATAAGCCGATGTGAAGCTTGGCGGTGTGCTGGTGAGCCTCACACAAAGTACCAGTCCTGCTACCCTGACACACCCTCCCTGTTCCTTAAAAATGGCATGACTCAAAAATCAAACCACAAAAACAGGTTTCATAAGAAATAATGTGTATTGGCAAGTTGCCTACAGCAACGTTTAGTATTTTTTCTTCTGTCAGCAAGAAATCTGGAATTTGCTCCCTTGCCAGATGAACACTGTCCATACTGAAAGCCAAGGGCACGCAGGGCTGTGTAGCAGGGAATAACACTTCTTGGTGACTTTCATTAAAATTACTTGCTTTTCACCGTATTTAATATAATTCAGCTTGTGCATCAGACTTCTCTTCAGAACACATCCTCTGTACCCAGCTGAGAAAACTAATTATATCTAAACATTTAAAAAAAGCTTCCTGGGAATGTAACAGATGATCAGTGAAGTTTAAACCTCAGGAACACTTCTGTGCATGCGAGTCTTCCCATGTCAGCTCAGATCTTCCAATTTTTTGGAGATGTTCTGCAATTTAAGCCTTTACTTAAGCCAACATTTTCCATTCTCGACCGTTCAAAATAGTTTTTTATAATTAAACCCAAGTAAAACCACTGGGATGATGAGCTGCTACACAAGTCAGTCTGTCAAGACAAATCAGTTTGTTATATATCAACTTAGAAAAATAACCTCTGTATTCATGGCAGAAGCCATTTAAGTTAACAGTGGATTATGGATACTCCCCTCAGCACAATGCGTACCCTCAAGATAAGGTTATTTTTTTCAGCAAAATCTGATTTGTAATTGCTGCACGGAAAAAAAATGCCAACGAAAAATGTTCAATCTGCTCTTAGAAATGAACAAACCCATATGTAAATCCAAACGCTGCTGTGCACGTGTACTCTGCTGAATACACTGTAATTGTATTTGCACTGCACACGCTGTCTTACATAAAGGCTGCAGAAGGAAACATTAACCAAATCACAATGATGGCCCTTTAGCATCTCAAGAAAGGAAAGAAATGCAACCGATACAGAAGAAAGTATAATATGTTGAATGAAACAAAGCCACAGTTAGCTTTGTTTTATGAAAAGGTAAACAATATTTGCAGCTAGGGGTCTAACTGAAAGCCCTCTAAAAGAAGCGTTCCTACTGACTTCAGGGGGATTTTGGATCACATCCAGCGGATCCTGAATGCCGTCCATTATCGTAAGACGGATGTGAATACATACCATCAGTAATACTCAAAATGTCACCTTTTAAAAACTTTATGAACAGACAAATACAGGAGAGAGAGTAAAAAAGGAGGAGATATGCAAGAGGAACTGCTGAAGGAAAAATCAAGGTTAAAAAAAGGCAAACAAACAAATCATTAACGCTCTTAAGACATTATGTAATTTGGTGATGGGGAACACATCTCAGAGCCAGATGAGAGCCTGAGCTGTGGCTTCAGGTTCCCACATCCTCAGACACTAAAATTCAACCACTTGCTTCCCAGTTTGCACAGAAACCTATTCAAAAGCTTGGATTCAGAGAAACAGGCAGAAAAATTGCTGCTTGTTGCCCTTTTATCCAAACACATCCACATCGCTTTCCTTATGTTGTTTGTATCTGTTCTTCCTACTTGCTCTTTTGAGATCTTTGTGTTTCCACACCCAGATGAAGTGTGGTAAGACAAGCTGCCACAACTGCCATATGAGCGTTATCCCATTTCTAACTCTCCAAACTTGCTTGTGTTTAGTTTGATTAGGAACTGGGGACGGATTCTTTTTTTTTTAAATTGTTTTTTCTTCTTCTTACTCGAAGTTTTCTCTTGCCATTGTAAACAGTGTTTTAGGCAGGCAGGTAATTAAATGCTCATTAAAATAACTAATTAGCGTAGCACCAAAACCATGAGATTTTCATCCAGTGCCTTAAGGGCTAGGGTCTTCAGAGGGAAAAAAGTTGATTTGAACCAGAGAACTGACCGAAAACCAGGGACTCTAATAGACTCTCAAATAAAGTCTAAGCTGCAATTGATGTACCAGAATTATAACATCTTCTGTGGTCACCAGCAGATGTTATTGAACAACTTCAAAGTTAAACACTAAGTACAGAAGAAAACAAATATTCTTCTGTACCAAGAAAGGGATTAGCACATCACAGCAAAGTCTGCAAAATAAATATCTAACTCTTAATTGTAGCTCTCAGCATTCTAATTACTTATTTGCCCACCACACACATACACGTACCCCTTGCTGAAAACTGCAGGACGGGTCTGTGCTCAGCGAGCTGTTGCACATTAAGTTGTACAATCTTATTACATGTGCACTGATTACAGCTCACAGCAAGAGAGCTGTGCTGTGGAGATGCTGTTTACAGAGCCAGGTCAGTTCTCATCACGGGCAGGCAGAAAGGGCAGACTCACAAGCTCTTGTTACTTAAAAATTAAAAAAGAATGCAGAGCTTTGCCCTTTGCATGTAAGATGAGACTTATTCTGTCAGACAGTTTTCAACGTCATCTGCGAATAAATGCTTTTATAAAACTGCAGAGACTGCATTTACGATCTGATATAAAAATCAACAGATGACTGTTAAGTTATTATAATGAAGAACTTGTTTGACAGGATTACATTCATTATTGTAAGTGATTTACATCCTATAAATCACTTCTTTGGGGATTTACTTCAATTTTCCTTTGGCTAGCAGTGCTACTCAATCCTGTTCCTGCTATTTTGGAGATGAAAGTTTGGAACATCTCACATATGCAGAATGCATAAATATTACGAGACAGGCTGAGAAAAGCTGTCCTGTTTGTCAAGTGCCTTTGGCTAAAGGAAGTTTTGAGCTTCTTGTACCATCTGTGTCCGTATCCACATACACTCACTATCATTCAACCCTGTTCATGCAGTTCCAGCCTCAGAGCCAGGTCCCCCAGCTGGCTGCAGCTCGGCGGATCTCAGCGGATCTTGGCTGATTCCTGTCAGGTGAGAATCCTGTGTCTTACCCCAGGAATGATTTCTGTAACTTTATTCAGATGGTGCAATGCTGGAAGAAGAACCACAATGACCTGAAAACAATCTACTGCCCTGTCAACAGAGGAGAAGAAACACACTGAAAATGTGGCAGCCTGGAACAGAGCAAGGACGGGTTTCATGTGTCCTGAACCTCCTGCCTGCAGCACCAGAGAGGCGAAATCCAGGCTAGGCTGGGCCTGAAGTCACAGGAGAGCATTACAAGCAGATACCACAGTCATGTTTGATTTACAATCATGCTAAATCAAAGGGGAAAGGTACCTGTAAAGTCTAAGTAAGCAAAATTTGATGTGGTGCAGAATCCGGAATCAAAACCAAAGGGAAAATAATGCCAGGGCAAGAAACCTGGAAATAGAGATTAAGTCCATCACAGTCTTAAAGGCTTCAGGTACCTCTCTGTAACTAAAGCTTGTCTCCAGCTGAAGTCATCTTCAGTCTACAAAATGTAATGGGGCGATATGAATGAATAAAAACTATTTAATGTGTGAAGGGTTGCAAGACTGAGTCCTAATGCCTGGACTCTTCCCCCAGTAGCTCCCAGATAACCCTGCTGCTCAGCAGCTCCGTGTGCTCCAGCCTCCCTATCAGGAATGCAAAAGGAAAGCCGGCTGACTTTGAAGTTTGGATGATCACTGCAAGCTTTGTCTTGCCCTCATCCTTTTCACTGTGTCTGGAATTTCAGTACAAACTTCACATACCCAGATGCAAAGGCAGAATTTTGAGCGGTATCTCTTCTGCCTCTGAAAACCTCTCAGGGATGGAGGTCTTGTTCCCAGAAGGTACAGAGAATGATACGAAATACAGTGTTAGCCAGCTTGGATACATAAAGCATGCTATAACTGTGTATCAGTGTTACATAATAGAAAGGGTATTATCATACTTTGAAATGAAAGCCTTTAAAAGTGAAGACTAGAGGGGTAAAAACTGATACCAAACTCTGAGGAAGTTTCACCTTGAAATTATCCCTTTGGGAACCATAAGGATAAAACAGAATCAAGTTGAAGGCGAACTGCACTATCTTGGCAAACCGACCATGACCAAATTGCTTTGGGTGAGCGAGGGAGGCTTGTAAATGCCTGCCGGACCCTGCAATGCCATGCTGGGTTCCCGACGGGAACTTAGAACAACAGAAAATGTTCTAGATAAAATCCCTGCCTACTCCGCACAAAGACGGAATCCTACTGACTTCTCCACATCAGAAATCATACTATGGAAAAGATGAACAGCATCTAGGAAAGTTCTCTAGAACTTCACAGTTTCCTTATTTTTTCCTTTTTTCCTAAGAGCCGCTGGAATAAAGAATAACCGAGGAGAGCCAGCAAAAATACTGTGCCTCCAAAAATACCCTCCCAGCTGGGGTTCGGCAGACAGGCATGATTTCTGAAGGGCCACAAGCCACGTGTCCAGCCACTGAGAAACCACCCTTGCCATTCAGCGAGGCCTCTAAGCTTTTGGTGACAATGGTGGCAGCCGCAGCTGCAGGCAGCTGAGCAGCTCCAGGAAGCCCAAGCATCTCGCATGTCTGCAGCCGAACAGCTGCACTATGGTGGCTCCTGGATAATCATTCCCATCCCTCTCCTGGTCCCAGAGGGGGTTGGCAACTGTTCCCTCGCCTCCATCTGGAGGAGCAGCTGGATGTGACAAGCCAAAGGAAAAAATTCCAGCAGGGCAAAAATAAAAATCTCTCAACAAGAAAATTTTTATGCTAGGAAATGTTACTAACCAAAATCCCATAGGGTCTTGCTAGCTAATAATTTAATTATTCAAATCCCTTTCCAAAGGCGCAGCTTTTCCCCCCGAAGAATGGGCTGGTGACTGGCAGTGCTGTAGGGAAAGGAATGTCTGTGTGGTTTTTATATTCCTCTCCCTTCCCTTCCCCTCCCAATTAAAACAACTTTCCTTCGCTCCATGAGCACTTATTTTGCCCCTCAGACCACCTTTCGTACAAGCCGTTCTCTCTATTTTAACTACACGCATCCCGTGTGTGGCGGGAGTGGTGGGGACCCAGCGAAGCGCCTGACCCCCAGCCTGGCTTTGCTCCCACCACGCCTTTGCTCCCACCACGCCTTTGCTCCCTGCGGTTTGCAGCGGTGCGCAGCAGGTCTCCCAGCTGTCGATGTGGCGCCAGGGAGCAGCACAGGGGACCCCAGCCCCAGGGGACCCCAGCCCTGGCTGGCTGCGAGCCCAGGCGATGTGCCCCAACCTGCTTTTCCTGAGCTAGAGGGAAGGCCTGACCCATCCATGCTGTGCCACCTACAGCAAACTGCAGCAATTTGTCCTGTGCAGTAATATCTGACAACACTCTCCACGATGGAAAGGAACAGTCACTCACCAAAAATAACCAGGTCTTCAGCCACAAGGCTGACAAGACCCATTCTTGTTTCAGGAGGCTGCGCTGCCCTCTTCTTTAAAACCTGCAGTCAAGGCTCCTTTGTGGAGGTTATCAGGCTTTTAAATACGTGGCTTACTCTCTAAGAAAATGAACAAACACGTCAGCCCTGTGTTTCTCCTGGAAATGTGCACTGTTATCTTTAGCAAAAAGATATTATTTTTATTTTCAGGAAAAAGCTCCAGGGAACAGTGCTTATAACCAAAAACTATGTTACTTCTCAAACAGCCAAGAATGGTTGCCTTCATCAGGGCTGGTCTTGAAACTGGAATTTTCCCCAAAATGACCCAGTATCTTTAGAGAGGGATGAACAGAAGTGCCAAGAAAAGCCCTCTAAGGAATGGAAGTGGAAAAGGAACACTGGGCTAAATTACACAGAACCCATCAAGTGTGCAGCCTCTCCATGCAGCCCCCATGGGAGCTGCCCGGAGCCCTGTGCCCTGACGCTGGGCACTGTGTGGCAAGCCAGCTCCCTCTGCCAACAGCTCTGCCCTGGGGAGCCGTATGAGACCCCTGCGAAGACCCCTGTATTACTGAGACAGCTCAGTGGTACATCTGGTTCCCAGTGCAGCATGGGCTTTAAACACTGCAGAGATTGGAAAGCATGTTGCCAGGTCAAACTAACAAGATGTACAGTGCAAGCAACAGCTTTCCTCTCCTCTCTCTGACTTCACAGGATACTCGAGCAAGAAAACTAGTTTTAAGTTGGAAGAAGAAATGTGATGTTTAAAAACACCAAATAATTTAAAAATACAACTTTAAGCAGAGGCTTAATGTGTTGAACCACTGTACCCCTCTGCACAGGGAGAACAGCAAAGTAAAAGCTCTTGGTTGCTCTTCCCATGATGGTCCTTCCATGGCGGGCAAGCATTTCCCTGGTCTCTAACACATCTATGGTCTTATCCCCACAGAACCAGCTTTCAACAAAGCTGACTTGTGTCAAAACTTGCTCAATATTTTACCTATGGAGATGCTACCCAATGAGCAGATTTGATGCTATCTGTACACAGCATTAGGGACTACACTTTTCATTTCTGATGCTCAACCTTCCGTCTTTGTACACTCTACCTGTTTTTAGACAGATCTTTCTCTTCTCCAAGTCTACCACTTCCTGCCTCAACAACCAAGCACAGAGGGATCACATACAGTCATCTGGTGATGCCACCTCAACTGTGCAAGCTGCAACAAGGAGCAGTGTGAATGGGGAACCCACCTGGTGACCATGCTTAGGCTACGGTAGGAATTCCCTTCTCCTTTCCAATGGGAAAGTTGCCTCTGCAGTATAACTCTCCTTCCATCAAAGTGAGACTCACCAGAACACAGTGCAAGCTCTTGCAAACTGTTGTTTTCTGGACATGTTGCTTTTATTTGTACAAACATCCCTGCTCCATCTGCTCAGCTTCAGGCCACATTGTTAAGGCAACCTAAAAAGCCTCCACTTCCTGCACAAAAAGCAATGCGGCTTCAATGACAAGGTTTCTGAAAGGAGCTGGTGCCAGTAGGAGAAACGAGGCGTTCACCATCGGCTACAGTGTGAGCTGAAGAATAGCCTTGGGGGTGAGAAGATGCCAAGGACTCACCAAAGAGTGAGTGGAAATGGAGGCTTCCCAGAGCGTATGAGGTTTTGCAGAAGCAGTTGTTAATACTGTTGGTGGTTTGCAAACTTAAGTCCTGAAAGTGCAAATGAAAGCAGGGCTATGAATAGAAAAGGTTACAGGGACAAATGCCTTCATAAACTTGGGATCCTGGAACTACAGTTAAGGGTGAAGTATGTTTCCCAGACCAAATGTTTATATACCAATTGTTCACAACATGCCCATAAAACTTCAGGAGCAGAGAGCGAGAGTGAGGACCTCAGCTAGTACATAAGCATGCACGAGCCCATTTTGGGCTCATCAAACTGCCTGGCAGCTGCCATGGCTGGCAAGCCCTAGCCTGCTAAGATCATGTTGACATCAATGGCCATGACAGGAATGGTCTCAATTTCCTGCCCATCCTCTGAGAGGCCAGCCACTGAAGAAGGGTCCATGGGATCACACACAGAGAGACATTGTGCCTCCTCTCCCTCCTGAGAAAACGGTATCTATGTGAGAGGAGACCTCAGAGGACTTCTTCCATGCCAGCTTCCTACCCCGCTGTATTTTCCCAGCAGCACAAGTAATGTGGCTGCCTGCTCTGAGCGGCATGACAAAGGCAGAAGGCACATGCACAGCTTTTTCGCCAAGGGCAGCAGAGGTTAATTCCCCTCTCTGAACACCCACGCAACAGCAAAGGCTCTTCAGAGACTACGGATGGGAGAGACAAAACAGAGAATATGCCTGAGGTCCTTTTGGTTGACCAAGCCTTCCTGCCTTGCTTTATTTTTGCTTCATTATTCAACCTTCTCTGTTTTTGGGAAGTTGGAGCAAAATTGATGCAGCTGGTACTCAGCTGGACAAGCCTAAAAATACGCCTTCTCCCCATATGCATGGAGCAGAAATTTCTGCAGCTGTATGGAACTGCTTAGATCAGAGGGCTAATCTTCAGCTTAACTTTGCTGATGTCCAGTACCTTTGCCAACCTATGCCAGGTAAAGAGTTGGTAGAAAACATGTCAGACTGTTGAAATGCATGGCACAGATGTTCATAATAACCTATGAAATCAAAAGTAAATACACCAAACCAAATAAACAAATCTAAAAAAAATATTATATATTGGTTGGTTTTTCCTTCCATGGGCATTAAAAGTAAACCAGTAATTCCTCTAGATGACTCCTGCAGTGCATTTTTAAAGAGGTTGCAATCAAGGACAACTGATTAAAAAGCCTACATGCTGAATGTGCTTGAACACTTCCACTATATAGCAAGACATGGTTTGGAAAGAAAACTAATCTCCTTTATTACGCCAGCCTCATGATAAGATCTCAACCTTCCTTTTTGTTGAAGTTCAAACCTATATAGGGTCATGCTATTAAAAATCCAGTCAAATTCCAGTAACAAAATAGGCACATCTGAACCAAATTACAGCCTCTTATAGCTGAAATAGATAAGCATGAAAATAAAGCATTTAGAAAACAGACAAGTTTTTTATATTCTTTTTCTACTCTCACTTTTATTGTTAAATACTCACATTTGACATTTTTTTTATTTATTTTTTTTTCTCCTGGATTCCAGATTGCGACACTGCAAGTAAGCCCATACTAACGGAGAATATGCATTTTCAGAAGCAGTAGATAAGGAAAGAGCTCAAAGTCTAACTGACTGGACAGAATATAAACTTAGAAATACAAAACTTAAGCCTGGTTGTTGTACCAAACAGTTTGAACACTGTGATGGAAGTGGATTATTGACAGCTGCCTCAGCCAGACATCACCAAAGAGAAATCAGATAAAGCAGAATTATATCATGTTCTTGGGTTGAAAGGAGAGGGGTGAAAAAAGAGTGACAAGCACTTAGGAAGCTTAGGAGGGGAGAAGAGATAAAGAAGGCTATGCCAGAAAGAAAACAAACTGGAGGGTAAGGAAAGCAGAAGTGCTGACAACACTAATATAGAAGCAGATGACAGGGAAGACAAGGAAGACAGTTCATGGTGAAAGGTAGGATTTATGTATCGCATTTCTGCCACCATTCCTGAACATTTCTGAGGGCACAACCTCCAAAAAGAACTAAATTTAATGTAGAGTACATTCAAAAACATGTGTGTCCCCCTAGCTGCCTCAGCTGCTGACTCCAAGGTTGCCTCTTCCCCAGCTCAGCTCTCCGGTTTGTTTGTTTGACCCTAGCTGGGCTCTCATCACAAATTAACAGACTTGCTAGTTACAGCACAAGATGATGAACACGCTGAATGCCTTCAACCAGTGCAGAAGCTCTCATCTACTTGGAGAAACTGGTTCATTTCTCATGGGAGTCACTCAGTGCTAAATGCCAACCTTTCTGTTCCCAGAGCTCCTTTGACACCAAAATGCATGGCAAATCTCTTCATAGTTTTCAGAATGGTTTGTGCAATAAATCTTAACAGACTGCTAAAACATGACCAGTTGCCGAGGTCCCAGCGGATTCACGGGAAATTTGGTCCCCCCCTTTCTAACACCCACTAAAGAAAAAAAAATTACAGCACCGCCACCCCTCCGCAACACGAAGACTACATAGAAACCGCTTCCAACAGCAGCCTCCAACATCAGAGAAGCGTTATTATGGTCTTCTGAGCTATTACGATAGAACAGCACTTCTTTGTTAAGGCAAATGTCAGAGGCAGGCACTGAACACTTCCCTCAGACCTGAGCTTTTCAATGTACAACAGTCTCCAGTGAACAGCCTTGTCCACTTCACGTCACTGAAACGCGAGCTCCATGGTGCTTCAAATAGCAGAAGCAGCTGCCAGCCAAGCTTCAAGCACTAAACAAGTATTAGTTAAAAAAAGAAATAAAAAATCATTTTGTTATCTACAGGTACCATTGAATCATCACTTCTGAAAACCTTCCCAGAAGCTCTGAGGATATAATGTGCAAAACAGCCCACTGGGAAGAGCTTCGCAAGCTGGAGCTGGAGCACTGTCCGTCATTCAGCAGCTTTGGCTTCCACCATCCTGACTATTTTTCTGTAAATATTGAATCAGTTGCTAAGGGATTTCACTGGACAATATGATATCACTCTGTTATTGCACCAGTGACTATATATCATCCCTTGAAAACAGAACAGCATTGTTTAAACCCGGACTTAATTTCTTGTCAATACAGCTGTGGTGGGAAAGTCTCAAGGATCCATTTGGTAAGCCAGCTTCCTTCAGCTGCTGAGCCTGCCGATGGCACTTTCTCCAACACGAAATGCAATACCTCCCCATTACAATGGGAAATCCTAGAACAGTTAGGACAGAGCTTACGATAAAGCGTATCTTCAACAGCAAATACAATCTCTCCACTTTAAGCAAATATACAGTTAATAGCAAAAGGCACGTTGTAATAATACATCACCTCCCAAGAACAGAAGCATATTCATGAGAAAAGCTAAACAACAGACTTTATTCCCTTAGAAAATCTGGTTTAAGTTAATAATTTGTGATATGGGATGGACAGGCGTGTCACAGACAAGAAAACACTAGACAATAATTTCATTAATGATCCTTCTTAGGTATCATCCTTTTATTTGAAGGTACCTAATGATTTTCATGGGCTCTTCTCGTTTTATGAGCTTCATCACAAACTGTTTGCAAAGAATAACTGTTGTTTTGTATTATAAGCTCTAAGGAGTGCCAGTCTCTCCAGCCCCAGGAGGAAGTTTCAGTTCCCCAAGTTGGATGAAAGGGTGTGAGTAAGTTTTAGAGCTTTTCAATAGCTCAGCGAAAGGTGGTGGAACAGCAGCACTAGGAAACTGCCCTCCTTTCAGGGCCAGCTACATTGGCACAGGCACGTTTCCAAGGGAAAGGGGATGAGAGGTAAGAGCTAGTGCTTGGATTTAGGCTCTGTATTTCAGGCTTCTGCACGACACCCACAGCCTGAGCTGTGAGAGCGTGGGGGACATTGGTCTTGCGCTGCTGTTAAGCACTGTCCCGTCCCATGCAAACATGCCACCGCTGCCCTGTTTCCTTATTGTCACAGCATAGCATGGGTGGTCCTGCCTGCACACAGTACTGTTGGATGCTTCTCTCAACCATTTAACTGCCTAATGCCAGGGCGCCTCAGCAGTTTTTGCCAAGCAGTATCTCTTGACGTGTAGAGAAATGCTAACCCCAATACAAATGCTCAAGTGGGCACATTTAAAGTTCTCTTCTGCATTGCCCTGTTGCAAATAAACCCTTCTTTCTCAGCTATGCAAAGGACTCACAGAGGGAAAATGGCTAAAGTACAATGATTTCAAAACACAGCCACTCCGGGATATCACTCAGTGATATTCATGGTGGGCTGAGGCACATCTGTGCACATTTCTCAGGCGTTTTACAGGGCCGAAGTATATGAAAGCTTGCAAAAGGGTTTCTTGTTAGAAGTGGAGCTTCCCCCAGCTCTCCCAGCGGAGCGGGATTCTTCTGGCAAATGCTCCTGCTCCCACCCAGGGGCTGGGCTGCCCCAGCCCCAGGCCCAGCCCCAGCCCCTTTCGTCGTCGTCGTCGTCGTCGTCGTCGTCGTCGTCGTCGTCGTCGTCGTCGTCGTCGTCGTCGTCGTCGTCGTCCTCCTCCTCCTCCTCCGCCTCCTCCTCCTCCTCCTCGGCAGGGCCTGGCTGCCTCGCAGGAAAGGCAGCCCACATACCTGAAGGTGGGACTGGCTTTTTTAGACAGTCAGCTTGGACGAGAGTATATATGGCAAGTCCCAGATGAAGGGTACATAATTAGTGATAAATCACTTCCTAACACGACCAGCACATTTGTTCTTAATTAGCCTCTATTCACATTAAGTGAATTTATGTTACTGCTGTTATTAAAAATCTTTGCAGAAGACAATCAATATAAAGTTACGACAGCAGATTGCTAACAGGCAACACATTATACATGGATGCATTTTGAAAATATCCATGCAGTGTGAAAATGACCTTCAAATTGTAGGAAAACAGTATCTGCATTTCCAATGGTCATTCCTCCTAGCAAAATGGATTTTACTGTACTTTTGGGCAGATCTCTCCCTAGTCCCCCTCCCTCTAAATCATTTAATGTGATGGAGATGATTAGGATCACTGATCTGCTCAAGTAACTACGAATTTTTCTGACATCACCCTCCAAGGAAAAAAAGCAAACCACAACCACCAAAACCCACAACCCAAACCCAAAAGCTGATCCTATGTTTGAAGGGTCTGGACTCATGCTGTGTGATGCATGCAGCTAGGGGAGATGTGCGGCTGTTTGACTCTTGCAAAATGCAAGGTGTGACCCTGTCATGAATAAAGTCTTTTTGTTTGTCTCTGTGCTGAAGCAAAGCAAGGAGTTTTGCTGGGTGGGGACGAAAAAAAGCGATCAGAAAATTCTTGCTACTGAGTCATGACCTGATGGAAAAAAATAATTTAGCTATTTCACATGCTTGGGAAGAAAATAATTTCAGCCAGTGGAGACAAATAGGGATTATCTAAATCAAACACGGAGAAACATCTGACTCCTTCTGGTATTTCTTGTGTTTATGTACACAATACTGTGACGGCTCGCTCCTGCAAAATGTTCTATACTTGATCCAGCTTCTGCGGGTCTGGTTTCAGCACCTCGGCAACAAGGTATGTTTATAACAGTAACAATTATTTTTCCCCTCCAAAAAGCTTGACCATCGCTTGCTTTAATCATTATCTACCAAAATGGGAATTCTTTTTACTGAGATGAATGCTAGCCAGTGTTTCAAATCTCTTCCTAGCATGGACCAAACCTTACTGGAGAATACATACCGAGAGCCACCCACTGCCACCCACGATGACACGGACAGCCCCATCTCCTCTCGTGGTGCAGCACCACCACAGAGGCTACAGCAACAGCATAAGAAAATAAGAAACACCTACTCTTCTTTGTTGCACTTTAGAAAGTGGAGTAGGAAAAAAGAATGGGCTACAATATCTGTCTTTTGCAGATTAGCAGCGTTAGGTGAATCCCGGTGTATAAAATACCATCTATTTTAGATCCCAAATTAGCATACCTTCAAGAGTATTAAACAACGATTAATAACTCCTTGAGAAACCAAGTAAATTAAATACATATCATCCTTTTTGGCACGTCAAGGGCAGTACAGCAGAATATAGGTGGGCAATGAGCAGTAACAGACATAAACTGAGTGACTTTTAAAAAAAAAAATCAATAAAAACTTAATCACAGAACAATATAACCAACATATATCTAATCCACTGAGACTTTCACAGGGAAATTTCAGTTTCAGCAATAAACCAAATTCATTTCAAGTTAAACTAATATGGTCATCTTGAATTTATTAGTGAAAATGAAAGCAATGTGAACTTCAAGTTTTCAAAAGCAAAAAGACATTTAATAAAATTTCTCTCTTTTTGCCATGGGACTAAGGGAAAAATCCAATAATGTTATCACCCGTGCAATTCTGGTAAGTTATGGATTCTTATTTACAACACGTTTTAGCTTGATTTTATCTTAATATTCTGTAATGATTTGCTGTCATAATTGAAATTTGTCCTATTGCTAATCATTACTGTAATGAAGAAAAATTATTTAGTTCCTAACTAAGAGAACACAACTAACTATTGCTATTAAAGACAGTCTGTGGGTACGTTGCCTGGGGCTGGTGCAACCATTACCCTCTATTAAATAACAAGTATGGATTACTTTAATTGGCAAATTGTTTTGAAATAGGAAAGGAGGGTAAACATTTTCTACAGAAACTTGCATTGCTGGAAAAATGCTTTTGAGAAAAGCATTTTGCCAAAAGTGTCATTTTCTAAGGAAGGACTGAACCTGAGATATTTCAGTTTGGACAGCCTGTGAGAGGGACCCATAGTTCAGTTCCCTCATGTCCACCATCCCGTCCGTGGGTTTTTGGGTCAAAGCACATCCCTGGGGATGCTCCTTGCTCCCGCGACACAGAGTTGGAGCTTCGCAGCCCCAGCAGGCAGCCCAGCCAGCAAGAATGGGAACAACCCACAGCTCCTGGCACCACTTCCAAATAACATTCTGGGGTTTGGCCCAAATGTTTAATTTGCAGTTAAATTTGTAATGTTCAGTCTGCAGCTGAAAAGACAAATATGTTTACAGAAAACATTGATGCATTTTTTTCCCTGTGTTCACTGTAATATTCCATAAATTCATGCCTGTTGTCAAATGACCACCAAAAAGCAGTGCTTAATAGGCTTCAACCTGCTTACTTTCCAAGCAGGCAGCTAATGGCAAACGCTTCCGACAAACAAGCCCTGTGCTGTACCTGCTGGGCACCCACTGAAGACCAAAGGGCTGCAGGCTGCTTGCACCAGGCTTGTCTCATCCAGCCTCATGCCAACAAAAGTTCCTCAGACCTAGCTGTCTGATGTCTTAAAGGAGGACTAGAAACTGAAATCAGCATCTCGTTTCCACCTATTAATAACTTTTTTCAACTGCAAGAATACATGCAATATTGGGATTTCTTCTTCAAAAGACATGATGAATGGCATGAAGAGGGAACATGACCAGAACAGTGAATAAAGACTAAAAATCCATCTGACAATGAAAGGCTGAAACGAAACACCAATACTTAGTGATAGAAAACGCTCCGCAGCCCATGGAGTTCAGTTTTGAAACAAAGCTGACACAGCCAAAGTGAGCACTGCCTACATTTAAACTTTCTTCTTCCCAAATTCTTTTTGGTAACTAGCTCTACATTTCAGAGCATATTTATAGCACACGCCTCCAGGAGAAGTCCTACCTGCTGACAGAGCACTCGCACAGGACACCTGAGAAAATACAGGCTCTATGCCTGGCACCCAGTGAGCTTTTACAAACACACCACCACACAAGGATCAAGTCCATGCTTTGAAATACTACAGCAAGAAATTACTTGGACTTCTAAACCCCACCAGTTGTATTGTAACACCACGCCTGTTTGCTTTGAGACACAGCGTGTCCCCAGGATGGTGCACAAAGGCATCCAGCGATCCTGGAAACGCATCGCTGCAGAGCCTGGTGCTGTACCCCACAATGGCTCACTGCATGGGCAGGGTGCTGTCTTGGCCTCTCCACAAACAGGCATAGGGCTGCCTGCAGCACCCACAGTGCCTGCCTGGTTCAGGTCTGGTCTGCATTTATCTCAGAAACCCTGTGCTGCCGTGAGAGACATCTGCCATCCCAGAGACCCAGCCTTTCCAGGCCCATGCTCCCAAGTTATTTGCTCAGCCCTACTTAGATTGCACATTTATCCTTTCTGTGAAAACAACAAGAAACCTTAAAAAGAAGCCATGAAAAAGCCTTTTCCTTGGCTGCAAGAAGAGCCCTGTGTGAATAAATCCACCAGACGTGCAAACAGCAGGTTGCGCACCCAATGTTTGTTTTTCATCTCAAACAAGGAGAGTGTGCTTAGTGGTGAAGGAGGCCAAGCACAGACTTTTACCCAGCCACTTCTGATCTCCCAATTTCTTTTGCACATTCTGAACCGCCTGAAGGCAACTTAGAAAACCCCACAAAAGGCATAAGGCACATCGTCCTCAAAGCGATGTTTGTTCCTCTTGCAGTCGTCTCGCGCTTTCTTCCCCCACTGCCCCCGTCCTCCGCCCTCTTCTCCTCCCTCTCCCATTGCTCCGCAATTTATTTTGTTTCTTCAAAAACATACTCCCTACTGTGTACATGTCTATGCGGAGCTCTAGTGAGCTACTAGGTTATCTGACAGATACTCTTATTATACCTCTTGCATCCTGTACTGTTGCACCACGTCCTTTCAGGGAAGGCAGTACGGCATTGCCTCTGTGTTGTGAAATGCCTGGCACATGTCTGGGTGCTGTAAGAAATAAGGATTCTTAAACCCTACATAGCTGCAAGACAAGCCTACACTCCGTATCTTTTCAGACACAGTCACAAACACTTCTCATATTCTCATTCAACAGGTCCCAGTGCTTCGAGATAAAATACCTGCGAAGGGCCACAGGCCCACCTGCGTTCGCCAGCACCAACCCACCCAACTTCTCACATTAAGCAGCGCTGAGCTTCACTACAGAATTGTTATTTAAAGTCATACTTCTCTCAAGTTCTGCGGTCATTCAGTCCTGGAGGCTTTAGTTAGGGCCTGTCTTTACTTCTGACACCACGAGAAGAGTAAAACCTTGTTTAATATTTAATGCATGCCTTGAAAGTGAATGGCCACCTCTCTTCTTCCTGCTGCAGCACCAGGGCCTTTCCCTTCTGTCACACGGGAGGGCTGGCTCAGAGACTTTGCCTTTTGGAGGAGCTTTCAAGGAGTGTCGCGCACAGCGAGTGATGCAGTCTGTCAGCATCACATTTCTGCGCTCCAGAACTGAAAACCTCTGACAGAATAGACTCCAAAGTTAGTGATGAAATGCAACAATACCTCAGGGCAGGAAAGACCTTAGAAAACCATCTTCTCCAGTCCTCCTCAAAGCTGGTAGCGAGAAATTTCCTTACTTGTCTTTTCTATGTGGCTGCTTATTAAAAATAACAACAACCATGGACTTCCTGTAGAAGGAGGAGAGCATGACCTGAATAAAATAGGCGTCCCAAAGTGATCTTTCTACAGACCCTCCCAAGAATACTTTTTGCACTCTTCATAGCCCAGACAGGCCCACGGTCCAGCACAGAGAAAAGCAAGGAGGAGAATCTATAGCCAGAAGCAAAAAGGACAAGAAGAAGGATTTTAAGAAAAACCTTAAGAATCCTGAAAAGAACCTTCACAATTACATGCAGCTATTTCTATGCAGAGTTAGCAGACTTGCCAAGGATAACACAAAGGGGAGGGCAATTATATTTGCTCACTATTATAGAAAAAATTCAGATGAACACAGTGCTATCACAGGGTGATGACCATATATTTCTCATTCCAGCACTAAAGGTAAAACAGTAACAACTGAAACAGCACATTTAAAAAAAACCAAACCTTCAGCTACACAGTATCTGTGAGTGTGCTAAAACTGCTGTAGCTTTTATAGTTACTTTTAGTAACCCATAAAACACTGGACAAATTTCAGAAGGAGGAAACCGTGAATGTTGTACAAATTCTCAAGAAGGTAAATGAGCAGCTACAGCTCTGCCAGCCCGATGCCAGTGCCCTGCCTGACATGATGTTTGACTTGTAAGGAATTAAAGGAAGACGATAACTTCTGTGCAAGCCTGTCAAACCAACTTAATACAGAGAATTATCTACAAACAGCTCTTCTGCCGGGAAAAAAGTTGTGACAATAGCCAGGGACTAGAAGGTAAAGACGATTAAGCCACACTTATTGATTGTGAGGGTAAAAATGACCTGAGTTGCTCTACAAGCCACAGCTGAAAGCCCCGTTACAGGAAGGGTGAGACGAGCCCAGCCCAGACACGCCAGCCGGAGCAGGATTTTGCGGGTGAAAGCGCAAAAAAACCCCCTCTCCCTTGCCTCTTAGTCTGGTCATTGGTCATGCCCAAGCGATGGGGTCTGGACCACATCTTAAAAAAACCACATGCCCTGCTGCAGAAAAATGCTAACAACACAGAAACATTTGTGGGCTGGGAGGATGCTGGAGAGAAGATCCTCTGGCCTCTTTATATCCTCTTTAGTTTCCTAAGCTTCTTCTGAAATGCCATTTCTTTCTCCTGATATTCTTATCCATTTGCATTCTCTTCCTTATTCTTCTAAGTTTAAATTTTCCACCCTCTTTTCTCTTTCACGTGGATCTATTTAGAAATCGGTTGTGATATTCTCACTTACAATACTGCCTACTGGTGAGCTAAATCCTACCCTACACTCTGTATCCCTTCCTACACCTAGATTTCACCCTAGAAAATCACTTCTGTCTTTCTGCAGAGCACAGTCAGCCAGGTTCTCACTATTCCCAGAGGTAGATGACAACGCTAATGTGTATATATTACATACAAGCAGAAATCGATGCTGTCTGCTGTACATCTGGATCAATATCATGGAAATAAAAATGGATTCTGGACATATGAATAAAAAAAAAATATGACAAAAAAGAAACCAGAAAATCTTTAAAGAACCCCATATAGCGAAAGGCAGAAAAAAGAAGCAATTCTACCACATAAATACCTAAATTTATTTGCAGTGCAACTATTTTTAGACACCCCATTTTAGTCATTAACCTGCATTTATTCTAACGTGGATTCTGGTGGTTTTTCTTTTAACTGTCTGTGGAGGCTTTTTGGTCAGATATAGTAACAAGCACTCACCACAGTAATTTTAATTAACAAGCTCTAATAAATTTGCACATGTTGCAATATACAGCTCTAAAAATACATGTGCGCATCCCGAAGACCGCAGCCAGACTGCTCCACAGCGAGGCTCCCCAGGAGCCACAGGCTGCTCTTTGAATATCAAATCCAACCCTGACGCTGGCACCGCTGCCCGCAGCACCCGGACAATGCCCTCCCACCCGAAAGCTGCCTCCAGTTGCTGCCCAGCCCTGGCACTCGTGTCCTGTTTCACCCACCGCATCCAGAGGTTCTGGCAGGCCTGATGCTGTATCCAGTTCTGCACAGGTGACAAATATCGCTCCCTTTTTTTGGTTAATCTCAATCATTTTGGCTAGAGCCAACTTGTCAGACAGAGGCCAGACTCGGCAGCTGGCAGAACCACAGTTAGGCAGCCGTGCCAAAAAGGGGAAGAATAAATCTCACTCTTGTCAAAACCTTCCATTTCCCACTGAAATTGTGCAGTGCACTGATGTTTGCCCCCATTTTTTTTAACCTGTAAAAGGCTGTTCACTCTCAGCGTGGGACACTGACCAAGAACAGAGGGAACAGTTATGTTTTTCCCCAGCTCCGATAGTCCCCTGCCCCAGAACCGACTCCCTTTCCTATGGGAACGTCGCATTCTTCAGTCAAGGGCATCAAACCCAATGCAGACACAAACCCCACCTGATCCTCCCACCCCATGCCCCGGTTCCCAGATCTGGTCCCGATCTCCTGGGGCTGAAGTGGTCCCACTGACATCAAAGAGACCGGTGCCAGGCACGGGAGCTTAACAGGATTAGTTTTATATTTTCAAGCAAACCATGGCATAAAGATGCAAAGCTACGTGGAGAACAGCTTTCCTGGGGACAGCCTTTCCAGCTTGGGCTTTTCGTGGCTGCCTGCTGGCTGCCCCATGCCCCACCAGCCACGTTGCTGTGCGCTCCCGAATCCGCACAGCTAGCGTAGAGCACTTGAACCATCCGCACAAAGCTGCCGTGGATCAGGCAGCGCTCTTGAGAAATGCAGTGCCAGAGCTGGGACGGGGATGGGGCCAGGGGAGCAAATCATGCAGCAAGGCAGTAGCCGACAGCCGGGTGGTGCAGCCGCCCACAGCGGGAGCGTGTGCGCAGCCTGGGGAACAGGCGTTACTGAGTTATAAGAAAATTCTTTAATAGCACCTGTGCAAAATAAAATTGCCTGTGATATGCAGATGGTCAGTCAAGATTGGATAGTGGTAACGTGGACGACCTCTGCTGCATGTGGCGTGCACATAGCTGGTCGGCGTGATAGCCCCTGGGACTTTTCTTTTTCGAAGAGCAGAAATGGTTTCAGGTGGATATTATTTCTGATACATACATCTTTCCCATCACAGATATTTTAGAGGTGGTATTGGTCAATTATTTTTTTTCCCCACAGTAAATTGTTTCTCATTTCAAGGGAAACATGCAGAAAAGGGTGTAATGTACTTATCACATACCAGAAATATCCAGCCTTATCATCATGTTTAAGTATTTAAAAGAACTAAACTATAAATGAGAGAGTATGAACATGTGCTGAACAGAAAGAGGATAGCTGCTGCTAGGCTTTGTGAACCTTTCCACAGTTTGGAGAACTTCAGAGAATTATACTCTGAATAGACAGCAACAAGTTCACAAAAGCTTTTTCTGTGCTGTACATTGTGCTGGCATATGGGAATGTTACAGTGATGCTATTAGCGAAGACTCTTTTGACATGATGTAAAGCATCTAATAATTATACAGCAAATATGATGAGACGGAATTGAACCTGATCTCAATTAGCAACCAGAAGTATCCTTCCAACTGAGATTAATATTGATTAAACCATAACAAGACTAGTACTTGCCAGTAAGAGCTCTATAAAATGAAGGAAAGGTGAGGCCAACCTCTAAGTTGGGAGCACTTTGTCACAAGCTGTAAAGACAAGTGATTCTCCTATGGCCTAATTTGTCCTTTTCAAAAATGGAAGTTTGGCTCTGTATAATTCAGGAAATTACAGTCATTTCAGCGGACAGTTAGACTGGCCAGGAGCCCAGAGCAGAGATCCACAGCCTTCGGGGATGGCTCTGTTTTCCTTTCAACTTTCCCTGTCCCTGGTATGGTATTAATCACACCAAATCCTGCTCTTCTTTCCCTTACCCCCTCTCAGAAATAGAAGCTAAGACATGGTTCCCACTACTGGTGTACTAGTACTTCAAAATACAAGTTTGTGCCTTTTAATTTCCCCCCTTGCACCAAATTAAGGTGGATATTTTGGAGCTGAACAAATATATTGGATTTATTGGCTCACCCGAGTGAGGTAGAATAGTTCCACCAGTCCAATCCTACGTTTCCTTTACATGGAAATGATTGGATTTATTGCTAGCCATTTTTAGATCATATTAAGTCAAACCATAACAACTAAGCACCCTTCAGGGCTTACTGCAGATTATAAAATGCTGCTTGAAAAACAGACATGCAAGGGTATGAGAGGCAACAATACAAAGCTTACAACAAATCTTATTGTCAAGATTCTTGATCCTATTTCAGTAACGTTTTAAAATGTTCAGGCCAACTTCAGAGGGCTGTTATACAGCTCATGAAACACTGAGTGCTAATATTCTTCAAATGTAAAAATAATACACACAGAACATCAATTGGCAACTACCTGTTAAAGCAAACTTCTTTTAATAAGTTTTTGTTAATATTTTTCTGATAAAGAGCTACTTGCCAAGAACAAAGACCAATGTGACAATTATTAATTACCTTAAAATGAGAGCAGGAGGCCAATGAAGCCTGGGAACCTCTACACCCTATCAAATCTTGGCTTGGGAAACAACTTAAGCCCATGTTCCTAGGCTGCCCAAAACAGAAATGCTTCCCTAAAAAGGGGCTTGAGTGCTTTCTGACACAGTAGCCACATGGCCCTAGCCAGGCAGCACAGCCACAGAGTTTCATTAACACGAGCTGCTCTAAGATCTGCTCCATGGTATGGCCTGAAAGACAGACCTTGTCTGTCCTGGTGAGGAGATGTCTATAGTTCATTAGTCGAATAGAAAAAGGCACTGAGAGTCCAGGAGAAAGAGGCAACAACTTTTCCAGGCTAGTACTGGAGAGATCAACTTTAAATGCAACGTAATGAATGTTACTGCAAAGATATAGCAGGCTAGTGAGCTACAGGCACAGCCAGTATTATCTTGTCAAGGAACTTTTCCAGCCATTTGAAATTTCACCTGTGCACAAAATTCCAATTCTTCACATTCAACAGCAGGCAAAAATCAGCCTAACATGGTGAGGATAATAAAATATAATACAGAAGCTTATTAGGAAACAAACAAGTCTGTCTCCAGCAGGCCATGATGGGAGAGCATCAGGAAGCCAAGAACCACCAAGATGCTTTTTTCATTGGGTGCAGCCACTGGGGCTTCTGCAGGTTACTTGGGACAATGGCATAATACCAGCACAGTGACATTCAAGTGCAACAGGGCTGTAAGAGAGCAGTAGCTGCCCAAGGATGCACTCATGCTTGCTAAGCCTCTAATCCCAGCTTTGATTGCTTTTTCCCTCCATAATCAGTTCAAACACAGCTAGACTTAATTACTGTTTGCAAATGTAAAAGTTGCTTTTCTTCTCTCTGCTTAGGATCTGCCTTAGGTCTCACATAGGGCTAGCATGGGTGAAGACATGGGCCAGACCTCCTCCAGAGTCTGGTGTTCCCCTACTACACGGTGATGATGATGATGATAATAATAATAATAATAATGATGATGCCATGGTAATAAAAACTGCAGCGCCTACTTACTCAGCAGTAGCTCTGACTCAGGGGCCACTCTTGCCCGTTTCCTGGATCCATCTCTGAACAGACCCTTACATCCCCTTCTACAACACCTCTGCGCATCCTGGCTCTGGTCCAGCCCAGCTCTGTAGTCTATTCTCACTCACCTCCTCCATCTTCTGGTACACTGTTCCCTCATCCACTCTGTTCTTCCCTCCATCTACTCTACCCTTCCTGCCTTGAGGAGAAGCCCTGGCCAGACAGCCATGGGCTGGACAGGACAGTACAGTCCCTTGAATGCTGGCCAAGCTGATATTCATTCCCATTATGATCCTTGTACCTTGCTCTGGAGTTCAAATGGGCATTTTGGCCAGCACAACTGCAACTGATTCCCAATTCAGGTCACCTTCACATCACAACAACCATCAGGCTTCAGTCATTAGGTCCACCCGCATTAATTATCCCTTCACAACTCTTCTAGATGTTATTACATTGCAAACTCCTTTGTTTGGATTATCTCAAAGCATCCCATTTCTTGTTATTATAGAAAGTCAAGAAACATAACATGAGCAGGGCTCCTAAAATGAGATTTATGTCCAGCTGCACTGTGCAAGCAGAGTTACGGTGCAGAGAAAATTACAGGCAATAAATAAACGTGTATATAGATAGAGGATGTCTTTTAATATGTATCTACAAAACATTCTTTGGAATGCTTAATGAGAAACCTATTTCTGGTCCTCTAAAACCATTTTCTTAAGACTTAGTGAGCTCTGTACTTAACAAGGGTTAGTGGGCCAGCAAACACAGTATTTTTCATTACGATTTCAAAGGATTCCAGCAGAGGCAGATATTTTCAAACATTGCATTTGCAAAATACTGCTGCTATTAAACCTGTAAGATGAACTAATTGAGTTACCCACCACAGAAAATCTCAATGTCATTTGGTATGCTGCTGGAAGTGCAGAGGGACGGTGGGTATCCCTCCAAAGTACAGGTTACACCCATAAATCCTCTTTCACTCACCCCATGAGCTTCTTTATCTGATTCTCCGGGATCATGTAACACTTCTGGAGCTGTCTTTCAAAAAATGGACATAGCTGGGAGTCTACAATAATTTTTTTGTCCTTGCCTTCCATGGCCTTACAAAGCAGTGTCATATGGATAGACGGGGCTAATTTGATAGAACTGCTCACTAAAATAACAGCTGATACTCAAATATGATCTGACAAATACCATCCAGCAAGGTTTATTCCCCACTGCTGCCCCCTCTTGTCCAGAAACTGCCCAGGATTAATGAGCATCTCTTCCTCTCGCTGCTGTCTGCTCAGGCACATCCCCAACACCACTCGCACACTGCCTGGCTCCAGAACAGGTTGCTATTACTCTGGCAGGACACCCTGGCACCCAAGATGGACAAAGACCAGAATAAATCATGTGCCTTCATTGCTTGTGCACATGCAAACAGCAAGGAAAGCACTGCTACCTCTTCAGCAGCGTTCTCTGTCACTCAAGAACATCTCAGCATGTTTCATAGTTAACAAGAGTCTGAACATACTCACTTAAGTCAATACACAGGTCAGAAGTACACACTACAGTCAATAAAGAAGGCGAAGGTGTGGAGAAACCCACAGATGACAGACAATAAGCACAAGAAAGAGCAAAAGATGAGGACGCAACATCACACTAATTTCACAACAAAGAAGAGGTGGGTTTTGAGAGTTGAAACAGACAACTAATAAAAACTGACACATTTAAGTTGAAGATATTATCATGAGAAAACTAAAGACTCCCCATGCATCAAGAAAATGAGCTTGAAAAAGCAATGACCGGTTACGCCAGTAATTTATAATCTCTCAGCTGCTGAGATTGTGAACAGTGGCACTTTGTAATCTTATAGGGAAAGCAGCTCTAATGCCATCTGGTCATATATTTCCGGCCAAGATAATTTAGTGGAGCCTGTAATGAAAAAAGTTGCGCATCCTCCTAAAAATCTGAATTATGCCAGCTGTGCCACAGTGTCACTTGTTTTTTCAAGGAGAAGGACAGCTGTCATTCCTTTTCTCTGAAGATAGGAAGCAGACTGCTTTGCTTAAGAGACCTAATTTTTCTTGGATTGCCCTAAATTACCTAACCTGTCACTGGGAAAAGAAAGGGTGAAGACCCTGTTAACGTTTTTTGTTTGATTTTTTGCTGACATACATATAGCGCTCGGTTTCTATACCTACCTTGCTGAGCTAATGTGAAGAAGGTGATATTTGGACCTTAACTCTAATCTGAACTGAAGCCAGTACAAAGAGAGTATGGGTTCTACAAAAATCAGCAGACCTGCTTTGGCACAAAACCAGTTGGAGAGAGGGTGCAGTTAAGCTCATCATCTTCACCTCTCTTAACGAAGGAGACATTTCATATTTCAGATATTACCTCAGCAACTTACTGCCAGTTTTAAATTGCTCTGTCATCTCAGATTAGCACTCATCATTCATGCTAATGTAAACTAAATGGTACCTCTCCTGAAATATGTGAAAGAATAAATGGGATTACAATGAGGGTTGCAGGGCATGAAATTTCTAATCCCTGAGCAACTAATCGTTGCAGGTACTTCTTCTGTCCACTGAGCCATCAATTTGAACCTGTGTATTTGCTATTATGTTATTTTAAGGTCAAATCTTGTTTGCCTTAAGCACACAACTACTCCCACTGGCTCCAAGGGGCTATTTGCAAAAGCAAAGATATATAACCTCAAATGAGCAGCAAAAGAGATACCACCACCAAACTGCCTCTATACACTTCCAGGACACACAGGCTAACAGCACGGCTTCAAAACCATGGCCCAACCTAGACTCCTCCACCCGCTAACAAAAAAAAGCAGCAGCAGGGAGAATTATAGCCCAATACTCACTGTGACAGGAAGGAAATAGCATTGGGAAATGCTTATTTTAATGACAGAAAAATATTTCCCAGGCTTGGGCTTAGCAGCAGTAGAAATGTTATTACTTTCCAAGCTGGAAGAGGAAGTATTTCAAGGGCTATTTTTTGACACCTTAACTGTGGCTTGATTTCTGCATCTATTAAGAAAAAGTCTATATAGCCTGTGTTGTGGATGCTTTGCAAATCTTTGCATACAACTCCATTTTATAAGGCTAGAGAGTGTGATAGAATTGCATATAATTTACATCAGGCTGAACAGCTATCAAAAGTGAATGTATATGAAAATACTAAAGTCCCCTTGGTTTTGTTTCCAGAATTAATGCTAAATGCAATGTCTTCTTCATTTTATTATTTCTCAGAGTACACAGAAGGAAGACAGAAAAGTGCCCTACGAAGCACTGCTGTGTAAAGAGCCCTGACTGCATACGGTTTCCTTCCTAATGCATGTTTGTCAGCCTTTTAACCCAAAACATCCTTAAAACATTAAGAATATAGAAAGCTCTATTTCCCAGCGATTTGCAGTTTCATCTTCCCAGCATGCTTATGCTGAGTGAAATCCATTTACAAATACCATCACTGCAAGCACTTCAAAGCCTAGGAAATGTCTTTTAATTGTAATTACTGTGCCTGTCTTAGGCCATCCTGAGCCTCCCTTCAAACGCCCATTGATTTTGGTGGGACTGCAGAGTACCGAGCAATGACACTGGCGAGTACATTAGCTCTGTTATGCTGCTCTGAAATTAGACAGAGAAGAACCAATATTTCTGTGCCGTAAAGTTCCAGCAACCCAGACGATCACGGGAAGTGCAGTAAGTGAACGGCTTTGAAGGATGAACATTTACAAATATGGGACCATCTAGCTCTGGAAATTACCTCTCAGAGTTATGACGATGTACTTCAGCTTCTCTCTCATTATGTGCAGGCGAGTTTTTAGTCTAATTTCTGGGTTCAGGGCTTTTTGAAAAGAAAGAGTCACTCATTTCATTTTGGAATAAAGAGAAATGAGAGGAAAGAAAAATGAGACAAAGACATGTCTACAAAAATGCTTCTTAACATGGATTTCTCCTGGCTATTGCTTATTTCTCAACTCCTGGCTCCTTAACAGAGCCAGTCTCTGTTTTTAACAGGTAATGTTAACTTTCCTCTATGCTACTCCTTCCATGCATAATAAAGTGCATTTCAGGTACTTACATGGCTGTTGTTACTAAGGGATGCATGCACCTCTTTAGTCTGTCTATCTTTGTAATACCTGTGGGAGCTGGGAAAGTCCTACTTCAGTCTCAGGCTCAGAACATCAGAGATATTTAGGGGCCTGCCACTGACATAAATGGGATTAGCTGCCCCATGGCTTTTCTGGCTCAGAGCCTCCGCTATGTCCCTAAAATCATAAAGGACATCTCAAACGAAGCAGGGAACCACTCTTAAGAGTCTCACTACCTAGGCTTGCGGGGCTCATTTCTGAACCAGCTTTTCCTTTTTGATTTAGTCTTATGTTGCTTAAAGATGAAGATATTAGATAAGGTAAAAATCATGTCCTTACTCTCTTCTCCCTATGCATACCTTAAAAGCTTTCTACTGTTGGCCATACACTGGCTACAAGCACTTTGGTGTACTCTGCTTTACTCGAGCTCGGTTTTCTCTCCAAAGGCTCTGCATAAAAGTCCGCAAATAACTACCAAGTCTCTTATTTAGCTCAACACTCCTGACTTCGTTCCCTACAGAGCAGCAAATAAGACTTTTATTGCCCTTTGCACCTGGCTTTGTCCTGCAGAAGCACAAGCGAGCAGTTGCTTCTGCAAAGCTGAGCACGTTCAGGTGAGGGCTGGGCAGCTGTGCAGTGTCTGTACACAGGCACCCTTACCAGCATGGCTGGCTTATAATGGAAATTTCCACCTTTCCTGAGAGGCTGTACCAGTTCCCTTCCCAATCCTGAGCAACAGATGTACAAAACACACAAGCCACCTACCCACATGGCACAACAGAAGCAGCGTAGCTCCTGTCCTCCACGCTTATGAATTTGTCTAAACATACTCTGCTTACAAACAGTGAACTGGTCTGACACAAGGTAAAGAGTACACAATTTTCATAAAGAAACAAAAACTCACTGTCTCAAAACCGGGCTTTATACAGGCACCTTCAGGTGGTCAAACAAGCAGCAACCCTGAACCTCTTGCCTTGGGTGGGTTACCACAAGCACCCTGGCCTCCTGATGCAATGGCACTATGACCTTTAGCGACCAAATATTCCGGACAGTATGGGCGGAATATTTTTTCTTACTGCAACCACAGGAAGACGTGATTTTTTCCTCTATGGTCACTAAGCAGCCCAGAGTAACCCCAAAATACTGTTCCATTCTAATTGCCACAGGCACACGCCTTTGAATAGAGAAGAGACGGTATTTTCCACTTCCTCAAAGCAATTACCTCTTAAGATATGTGTTAGTTCAATCTTTCCAGGATTTAAATTAAGCCAAGTATTAAATCATCCAAAGCTAACTACCTGAACATTTTCAGCGTCTTTCAACGTCTTAAAAACAGTCAGTCTTTGATGCTTGCTACTTTAAAGCCACAGAATTTTGTCTGGAAATTGACCACAAATTCCCAAAAGTGGAAGTTGAGAAAAAAAAAATAAATCTACTTCCAGACTCAAATTAATACTTTATTATTTAGCCCATATGCGAAAAGTGTCTTCAGCCTGTTAGGAGGATATTTATATTAACTTGAGGTACTCCAGGATGTTAAAAACAGAGGGTTTGTATTAGGCTTACAAACACAACAATCACGTTTGCACCTCTGTTGGGAGTAGGAGGAATGAAGATGAGAACTCCCTCTATAAAGGATTATATTGTGGTTTTGGACTTGCACTGTTCACTTTGTCTAAGACGTTAAGATGCTAGCACTGTCATGATGGTAGTCCCTCAAGAGCATGAACACAGGTCTCATTCATCAGATCAGCAATTCTTGTAAATAAGAAATTACAAATTGTTCCTTGGATATTAGTTTTGATAATTTGACAGTGTTGAAAAATAATTTTATTCCTAATAGGAGTTCAAAGTGCGACTGCTTCCTTGCCCAAATTGCCTGTTTGCAGCAATCTGAAATGGAAGTATTTTATCAGCTTAGCTTGACACAGTGAATTTCTATTATTGGAGTAAAAAGAACTTCCAGTATCCGATTTCAGGTTCCAGATTGTTTCAGTTCATTGTGAATCTCTGGAAGTATGGAGCAAATGTACTCTATTTCCAGTTTAACACTGCTACAAAATACCCTAAATCTGCAGCTCTACAGATATATGTCTGGGTTTACATACAAAGAGGACAAAACTCTAGTGAAATAATTAGCAAGATTTACTGTAGCGTTATGACTGCAGAAGAGACCTGAGAAGATTTAAGTGTGCTGCTGGTGGCTGCTTGCTTCCTGGGTTACTTGGGAAGCTTCTGGTGCAGAACACAACAAATATCAAACAGTCCAATTACTGTGATGAAAGTGCTCAGTCAACACGCTGTGACCCATCACTCGGGTCTGGCAGGGAAGCATTTTATCCATATTGCGGCTTGTGGTTTGAGCAGATATCGCCCGCTATCTCAAATGCCTGTCCTTTTAAAATACATTGCACAATAGAGACCTGCAAGTTTTACGACAGCACAGATTCCAATCTTTTTAGTCCTTTTCATGAAAATTAATCATCATACTTTTTTAAATGGAAAAAGACCAAACCTAAATTGTGCCTGCTGACAGAGTTCTGTGTATCACTCCTAATTCCTTTAAATGTGCTTTTCGTGTTTGCAAGAAATATCTCTTCTCTCTTTGCCTACATCCCCCAGTCCGTCCCCTAGATGTCTATAAACATGACTGCTGCTGATCAGGCTATTTCCTCCTGACTGCTGTCTGCCAACATCTCCCATCTGTGTGCTCAGGAATATGCCTCTTAAGAGCCTGAATGGAGGGTGTGCAAGTGTTACTGGTTACAGGTTATTTATATATTCTCCTGGTGTTAAGCTACCCCCATCTTCAAAGTAGAGTCACCTTCCACAGAGAATCCTTCTGATCTGCAAATGTGGAGCATGCAAAGCAGCAAAATTCTCAGCCCAGATGCCCAGGAGGGATGGCCTATTAAAACTCAGCCTTTCCAGCTTCTTTGCACCTAAGTCTCAAGGTGGTTTTCTGCCTTATCCACACAGTGTCCACTTCAGTGGCCACGGAACTGCCCCTCCAGCAATTTCAACAGCCTCTCTATCAGATCCTTGCCATGTGTCATGTTTATTTAAACTGAGGCTTTACACTCCCTAAGAAGGGCCACGCAACCAGGAGCATGTCTACTCCTTTAGGAATGAAGAGCAGAGACACCAGGGAAAGAGCTGCTGGGAGGACAGGCCAGTTTGTTTCAATAGCCTTTTTTTGGTGGTGCTGTTGCAGGGAGCAGTCAAAGACCCCCCAAGAGCAATGCCTGGCCCTTCAGTGCAGGATGAGGCACGCGTTTCCTCGCCATCCCTGTGCCCCACCAGCTCCCATGCTGAAACAAGACCAGTGGCTGTCAGGATCACTGACATCCAGCACTGCAGTCTCTTAACGGCCTTACACGTATCCCTTCTTTAGTAAGTCTTGCCACAGTGCTTACCCTTGGTCTAATAAAGACATTTATTCCCACAGCTATATTTCTGTTATTATTGTTCACTCAGCAGTTGGGTTTGACGAGGTGATTTCTTGGGGTGGCTCATATTCCACCCTCGGTTCACCTGGGCACACTCCTGAGGCAGCTGTTATCTGGGCAGCGAGTGTAGGTTTACAGCAAGCATTTCACATTGCATGCCGGCTACGTCCTCCCTTCCCTTTGAAGATACACGGGGCAGGTGCCTATCGACCCTTTACCACAAACACCTCCAGCAAAATTGTCCCAAACTGCTGCTGTGGACATTTCCAGCTCTTCCAGGAGCATTATTGATCTCAGCATTGCTGACCGAAGAGC
This sequence comes from Sagittarius serpentarius, assembly GCA_034782735.1. NCBI lineage: Eukaryota > Metazoa > Chordata > Aves > Accipitriformes > Sagittariidae > Sagittarius > Sagittarius serpentarius. Next base: position 18,194,619 of record JAVKLA010000084.1, read on the forward strand.
TCCCAGCTCTGAGGCTGCACAGGCAGCCCCACCAGCACTCAGAACAAGTCAAGAAAATGGCCCCAGAAATCTCAGAGAAAAATTGCGGCGTGCAGCTATCGTGAGGAGAGGACTGTGAGCCCTACAGCCTCGCTCTCTGAGCTCAGTAACTACAGACTCAAATAACAGATAATCGGATCTTGTAAGCTCACTTCCATTAGCTCCACTGACCAATGGTTTCTTTCCCTGTTTTACACACAGCAGACAAGGGCTTGTTCTATTTTCTTTGGCCCCGAGAGATAAAATTTTATATTTGTTACTGTGTATTTAATTTTCTGGGTTTCTTTCAGAATGATATAGTCTGTCACAGCTTTATTCCCCAGCGCAAACCTGAGAATCATTGGGCCATATCCTAACCCAGTTACATCAACTTATTCAGTGTCAAAACTTGGCTCAGTTTTACAGAAAAGGCTCTTCAGTAAGTCAGCTTCCCAGTAAATCTTCAGGGATGTTAATCCACAGACAGAACCTACTCCAGTATGATACATGTGTGGCGTTTTCCTTGGCTAGGAATAAAACAGAACTACTTCAGACACACTGTGCTTCAGCTGTATAAAATGTCTCGATTAGCATTTCTCGTTTTGTTTTCAGAAATAAAAGCAAGCAACAATAGACTCCAAATCTCTCTCGTTCATAGCCGAAGCTGGCCTGCATAATTAAAGGTAATTGTTAGCTTCTTAATAGCTTGGCATTTTCCACTGCACCTTCTAGAGAAGAGAAAAATCCAGACAGAAGAAATATTGAATTGTGAATGTTCATTCAGCATTCTCAGTAGGCATTTTCCTCTTGTATTTAAGCCAAAACAGTAAGTAATGTAGGCAGGAAGCATAGAGAGCAATTGCTTACTGGTGACCAAAGGTAAGAAAGGTCAAACCTTTATTTCCTATGTTGCTCCTATGCATGCAGTGCCCAGAATCTTTTAATTATATTTCATGGTACTCTGAACTTGTACAAGGACATAAAATATATTTATAGCTCACTTAAACTCTTGGTAATGAAACAGCCATCCTACGCAGGACCTCTGCTAATCAACTGAAGACTTTCTGTGCATTAACTTTAAAAATGCAAAAAAGCACTTGTTCATTTTCCAACAGAAATGCTTATCACAGTTTAAAGGCAACAACAAAGATAAGCTATTTTTTTTTTCCTCAGGTAACAGTTTGAGTCTGTATCAGTTCACCTGTGATGTTTGAAGTACAAAAATACAATTTCACCAGCGATGTACATTTATTATAACTGTTATTATAGCACTGGAAGATCTCAACCGCGCTGTGCCAAACACTGAAGAAACAGATAATAAAAACATCACTGGTCTCTAAAGCTTTTCCTGTCTAAATATGTCATTTTCTCTCTTTTAGACAACAACACAAAAGGGGTAATAAAACAAAGAGGTCTTTAAAGATATCACTTAACTAATCATACTTGATGCAAATTTCTGATGAGCAGACTGAAAAGCTCCTGGACTGCTCTGCTCCTATAATTATACACCTCACAGCAAACTTTCCTTACGCATCTTACACAAATCTTCCATGCTGGGGATCTGCTTTAAGATGAATTTTTGGGAAGAAGACCAGCCAAACATATAAACTGTTTCTAAGGCTGAGATTAAGGAAAGAGGTCGGTGCTCTACCACAGGATCAGCTAGCTGCCTTTGCTTTCTTTCCCCTCCCCGAAGCTGTCGGGCAGTGATCACAGGGAGGGGGGCAGGCTGGTCCTCCACTCCAGGCTGCGGCTCCCTCTGCACCCCCGGGGCCAGCAGCACACATCCAGCCACCCAGCCAAGCGGGGAAGGGGGCTCCCAAAGCACTGGGCTCCCCAACTGGCTGCTGCCTATTTGATGCCACAGACCAGAATCTCCAGGGTGAAGGTGGGACCGTATGATAGATTTGTAAAGACTACAGTCATGTCTGTCTTATAATTGCAAAGCCAAACATCCCCATATTTAGAGAAAGGAAAAAAATCAAGTTACTGGTGAAACCTTAATTCAGCTCCCTGATGCGTGTGCATTATGATACAATCTTTAATTAGCCTACGAGGAAATTAATAATTATGTACTGAGTGCAGGATTTGGCTGCTGTACAGTAAATAATGCACCACGTTACCCAACGAACGATGATGATTCAGCAGACATCCTCTATCACATGCCCTGCAAGGGGCCTGTGAGAAAAAATATTGTCTAGGATCACATCATAGTAAAGGCTGAGTATCAGTAGTTTATTCGTGCCAGAGAGGGAGGCACAAATTAAGACTGCACAAGAAATCTCAGTTCTAGTCTTTTGCCTTCTTGCTTTTTCATGACGGACTATGCAAACATGAAAATATTTAGTGTTTCTTATCTGTTTCATACAGCAGACGTGGGCAAACAGAAGCTGAACTGTGTACCAGTTCAGGGACCTGATGGTGACGGGTTGGGCACTACCAGGAAGCCAAATGTGCTACCGGGCTGGGCTTCTCCGCAACCTGCAGGGAGCTTGACGCAGTGAGGGGACGAAAGGAAAGCTTACCCAGCTTAGCTCAATCATGTCTTCTCCAACCTGACCAAAAATGGCTGCAACAGACACAAAAAGCAGAGGATGCCAAATCCTGCAGCAACAAAACCAATTATATTCTTTTCAAAGAGCTCCTCAAGCTGGACAAAATTCAGGTTCGAAATAGCCATGATTTTTCTGAGCTGCAGCAAATGCATGCCTACCATTTAAAATACTGTCTGTTTTTGTCATGGGTACAGCCAACTGCACAGCTTTCCTATTCACTTGAAAGTGTGAAGGAGGAGGATCAGTCAGTGCTCCCGGGCTCTTGACGCCAGCCAAAGCAGTAAGCGTTGGAGGAGGAGGAAGGCTACCTCTCCACCATTAACTGGGAGCCAAAATTGGAGAGCAAAGATACAGACAAATCCTTGATTTACGGTGAACCAAGACAAACAGGATGCTCTACTTCTGCCCTCAGATGTCACAAATAAAGCACAAAGCAAACAAATTATGGCTATATATTATTCTTGGATATTTCCACCTAAGCCCTTGCTTTTCCTAACGAGCAGGAGGGCAGGAGCAGAGCTGCAGGCATGGATGGGTGCACCAGAAGAGAGCTGAAATCCTGTTCTCAGGAAAGTAAATTCCAGCCATTTCCTCCACCACAAGTTTACTACATGCTGCCGCGCAATACTTTTATTGGCATTCATTAGTCCTTGAGGACCAATTTATTCATTTTTAGCAGCATTAAAACAGAGGTTGCATTTTACAAGTGAATCGCTATACTGCTGGGGCTGTAGGAAGCCGCTCAATTATCTCCAGTGTGTTAAAAGCTGAATCCAGACTCGATACTGATCTTAAATTGTAACAAACATTATTTCCTTGAGCCTTGATTAACCGACAGTCTGATCCCCAGCTCGCAGCTGTCTTGAGCTTTTAGGGAGGGAGGCTGGGGCTGTTGGGTTTATTTATTTTTATCATTGCCATGCAGCTTGGGAACCTGCAAAGCAGAGGCAGTCACCACTGGGGTGCTCAGCAGTGCATTACTTGCAAAAAAGTATTGGAAATGAAAACCAAAAGGTCGAAGCCCCCACTATTCACAGTGAAGCTGCTCCTCTTTTTCTATCTGATTTCTCCTTCATTTGGAGCTTCATTTCTGTTTAAGAACAGCTGGAGACCACAATTTAGCATTCACATTTAACTAGATATTTGTTGCATTAATTAAATTAACAAGCTTGTTACCTCTTGACATGTAAATATACTATAATATTCATTCCCAGTAACACCTATAAAGATTCCTAAAATTGGGGCTTGCCCCATTTCAACTGAAACACACACATATACATACAGATCTATGTATTTCTTTATATATTTGACCCTCTCCCTTAATCGGCATCTCCAAGCTACTGAGTTTCAACAAATTCATGCTCTTGACTGTACTGCTTTGAAAAATACAACAGCCCTCATTCTTCATGTAAGAATGAAAATCCAAGCAATTTTCATGGCTCCCTTTATGGTAATTTTTCCTGTTTTGTTTCAGACTATCATTTGGCAGCTCTTGCAGTTTGAGCCAAGGAAAGAGATTATGGTGGTTGTTCTAAGTAGAAGGTGGAGTGATCAATGTGGAAATGCATGTATCCCTCTTGGAGATGCAGCTATGACAAACGGAGACAAGAGTTCCAGCACTACATGCAAAAATAAAGCTAGGTAATTGATAAAAAGGTGCTTCAGAGGGAAAAAATGAATCCTTGTTTCTTTTCTCTGTTAATGAACGCAGACTCACTGGTTTTCTACGACGACTCTTGTATGGGCTGCTTTCATGCTGGCCTTTGGGTGAACTGTGCAGTAATGTTACCCCCTTGGTCAGCAGGAACCATCGCTGAGCAACGTGGAGCAACTTTCTGCAAAGGACAGATCTTGCTGGGATAGCAGCAGATTAGAAGGAGTATTACTAAAGAGAACTCTTCAAAGGCCCTCGATGAAACTGTCATTTTTACATGTTCTCTCCTAAAGATGGCAATCTAGCTGAAGTAAAATTCATAGTGTATCCTACCCTTGGCTCCACCAACTCAAAACGCCTGATGCTGGACTCGTGTTTTGCAGAACCAGGTCCTATGGAAGCTTCTATTTCTCTTTATAGTGAAACAAACCCAGCTCATTGGCATCTTGGCCAAATCTGCAGGTTTAATGAGAATGACTTAACACTACCCAGTTTCTTCAGAAGTAGTTACGAATTGCCAGGTAAAATGAGGGTTTTCTTTCCCTCTAACCTGGCTAATTTCAGAAAATATAAGAAATAGAATCAAAATACCCCAGCATAGCCTGGAAGGGAAGTGAGGCCCTGGAAAAAGCTCCACACATATTACACCATGTTAACTGTGCTTTTAAATGCAAGAAGCTGTAGTGGTCTGAAGGGAGGAAATTAAATGAGAATAGGAAAGTGGAGGAGAAGTGAAGCATCCTTAAGCAGCCACAGCAAATACAGAGGTGAAATGCTGTCAGCAAAGGTATTCACCTCTTTCTACTGCAAAGAGGGATTGTCTTTGATTCTCCCTGTAGATAGATCAATTCTCAGCCTAGTTTTCAAAGGCACAGAGCGTTTTCAAGCTCCCATTGGTATTGCTGGTACCCATGCTACACTCTAAAGATCAGCCCAACTCCCTTAATCACACAGGTTACCAGATGCTAAAAAACTCTGTTATACTCTTGCCCCCCTTTATACAAGTTGTTTGCAGACCTCCGTCATGGTTTTGATCACTACTTCCACTTTGGAAGGAGCCTTACACAAAAAAACACTCGTATCAATGACCCAAGGAGCATTTAGAGCCACTGCCTATTCCCTCTTAGGTTGGGGGTGCTGAGAACGAATGTATGGAAAGGTCTTGGTTGATAAACCCCTGTAACACATGGAAGGACATGATGTCTTTTGCTGTCTTACCAGAAGAGGATCACTTCATTTTATGAACTAGAGGGACTTCTGGTACTCCTGCACCTCATCCAAAGCCAAGAGACTTGAGCTCCGTTCCCACCTCTAGCACAAACCTTCCACTCATCTCTTCCCTCCACAGTCCACTCACCCAAGCCTGTTTTTTGTTTGTTTGCTTGCTTTATCTAAACAAAGTCCTTGGACCACAGGTTGAGTCTCAGACGGTCAGGATGCCCTGCAGTGCGTTACAGTAAGAAGCAGCTTCTTGGCTCTATGGATGCGTTACTTCAATGCCAATAACTAATAAAGCACAAGCAACAGTATGCTGCAAGCATGTCTGGTGAGAGAGAACAAAGTAATTCTATCATCTCAAACGAGAACAGGTATCTCGAAGTACTCAAAATAACACAACCTCCTGTGTCAGGACATGCCACATATTTCAGTAGTCTATTTTCAAGCTTATTGTGTATGCCAGTCTGTAAGCAGGGACAGCACCTTGCCGCTGGAGCCCTTGATGCTCCCAAATTACCACAGCACTTGGCTAGGAACAAAGACATGATTCTTGGCAGATGCCAAGCTGGGGGGCAATTACCAACTCAAGAGTTGATTCAGAGCGCCTACATTTCTTTACAGCAAGAGCAGCCCAGGAAATCCTAGTATTTTCCTCTTAGAAGAAACACTAAGCATCAGAGAGCTGAAGAGTGAAAACTGCTTCATGTGGAAACCAGTAAACCAGCTGGAAGACGGCTGAGCATAACCTGGTTCAAGACACAGGCTGTTCTGCAGAGCCATGCAGAAAAACCTCAGCTGTTCATCTCCCATTTCACTGCTCTGACCTCCATCTGGCCATCTGGGTGTAATGCTTCTTCAGTCACCGAAGGCAACGTCCAGCCCTTCTAATGAAAGTTTGGCTGCTTGGCTGCTTACTCTGTGAAATCAGAGGTTTTCCAAAAGATTCATGCATTGATTCCTGAACGTTAAAATAAACTCTGCCGACACTTTCTCTTGAAATGACTATCTGGACATCATTAATTTCTTTCAAAATATGCCTGTGTCATCCAGTATCTCAGAAGAGCAGGTGCTTTCTTTTATGTCTCCAAGCAGATGTACATTTCACTGTTCTCTGAGCACTCAGAGGCAGCTTTTTTTGAGTGTGTGACAAAACGCGGTGACAGCTGCTGAAACAGGAGATGCCTGATCTACCTTTTCTACCTCATCTGACTTCTGCAGGGGTGAAGCCGTTTGTCTCTTGGGGTGTGCAAGCCCTTGCGGGAGCCACCCCAGTGCAGTGCTCTCATCCCAGCCACTGCCACTGCCTTGTTTTGTTTTCTTTCTATAAAAAGAGAATATTGCGCCTATGCCATCTGTTAAGCAAAGTGCTGCACGTACACTGCAATATACCCTGCAGCACACAACGGAGCCTTACAGATTAAATGTGAAGAGAAGTAGCTGTAAGGGGAGAGAAAACTCCAGGTGCTGGAGCTGTTACAGGTGAGCCTAAGCGTTTGCTTTCCCGAGGCAGCTACCTGTCAGGATTAATCTTGCCGAGCCCAGGAATGCGCCTCGGTAGATGCCGCACCCCATTCCGGGAAACCATAAATACCAAACGAGATGCTCAGCACCACACATGAAAGCATCTTCTTTCTGTGGAACATGATTGCGGGGGAGTGACAGCCAGACTAGCATCAATCCTGCCTCGTGCTGGGGCTTTTTTAAGGTGGTTCCTTGGGGGAAAAACAAGGAAGGAGGCAAGTGTGGGTGCTTGCTGCCTTCCTCCTAAGGAGGCCTCCAAGGGAACCCCTTTACTTGTTTCTCTGTCCTGGATCCACCTGAGACCCTGCTTTTTTATTTCCAGGTTAAAGGACATCCCTCTCTTTCTATCTTGTCCCAAAACCAACCGTAAGGGAAGGAAGTCCGGGGGAGCCAAAGGAATCATCTTTGATAGCCCATCTTGTAAGTACTTTTGGTAACACGCCCCAGAGGCAAAGCTGGGGGACAACTGGGCTTCTTCTGAATGATGCTGCCCAAGTGCCACGCAAAAGGGGGCACAAAAGAACTAATGGTGCTTCGAGTAGCACAATTTTGCCAAACAGCGTACCTCCAGCCTGTCAGAGAAATGCAGCACAAGGTGATAAACACTTACTTAGCAAAAGTGGTTGACTCCCAAGTTTCTTTTCCTCCTGTTTCTTTGTCACCTCACTAGGAAAAAAGATTGTTAAGCTTCCTGCTTATCTCAAACACCTTCCTCCCCTTAATTCCACCCTCTTCCTCAGTTTCCCTGACTCTACTTGCTCTTTGAATGGGGGCTGAAGTGTTTTAGGCCCATTTATACTTTTGAGATTGGGAAAAATGCTTGTGCACAGGCACTGCTTGATATTAGATGTTCAGTTACGAGACTAGGAGAAGGCCAGTGCAAGACTGATGTTTAGAAAGGCAAACATCAGGTGAGCTGTGGAAGTCATCCCAATGTCTCCACCACGTACGCGGAGCGATGGCTGAGGCCCGCTGCTGCCTCCCACCTGCCCCGGAGGTCAGCACTCTTCCGCAGAGCTGAGGCCATGGCCAAGGCCACCAACTGAGGCCACACACCACAATTTCAGGGGCAGAGCCCCAGTGTGGGGAGTTACCACAAAAAAGAGCGTTCCTGGCTAATTAGGGACTTCTGGATCAAAAGCAATACATTTAAAGTCCAAACTCAAACGCTTGGCCCTAGGGAGCAGCCAGTGCCAATGCCAGGGGCAGCAGGAGGCAGCCAGCTCACCGAGCACCGGCTGTGACTGCCAGAGGGACACTGCTGGCTCCAGAAGTGCTCCTTTCCACAACCTTTGAAACAAAGGAATTTATTTCAAAACACAGCAGCATGTCCGTATTTTGAGACATAACCAGCCCCTGGAAGATTTCTTTCCAGTTTCTACATAAACAGTATCTTTTAGACAGCACCTCATCAAACCCAAACCATGCGATGCCTCCACGAAACACCCACAGCCAGGAGCGGTGGCAGCAGGACACTGGAAGTGTGGAGCAGCTGTGCTGGGGCAACATGTTTGGGGACACAGGCACTGCAGTCCCTGTAGCCCAGACAATCATTGCTGCGGTCTTGTGTCAATCATTTTCTGCACAGAGTATTTTCACATCTCTTGGAACACATCTTTTGGGATGTGTGCCACCAAATTTGGATACCTTAAATTTTCCAGCTGGCAGAGCTTGGTTCATGTTATCACCAACTGAGAAAACACCTGGAAAATTCATATGCAGGTCTGGATTTTGTAGTCCAGGTTTAAAGTCAGCTGGGTAGGACAGAGCTCTGCCTGCTGGGCTTGCTCCAGAGCCTCCTGATCAGCTTCCTTAAGCATCCACAGTATACGCAAATAAATGTATGTATATATGCCTCTTTCCCCAAACAGTCCTTTTAGGAACTGAAACGTTAGGTACTGTGGCTTAAATAAGTCAGTTCCTCTGACAAAGACACATTTGGTTGAATTTTAAACAAGGGACCTTTAGAAATCTCTAAAATTTTAACCATCAGTGAGCGTGTAACAGCTTCTAGGACATTCCCCACCTTGTAACATTTAAAACAATGATTCATCTTCACCAGAAATATGTAACTGTCTAAAACTAACTCTTAAATAATGTTAATTATCTGCATGGTCTGTGTTTCAGCATACGCAATTTCCAGCTACCAGCACTGGACATTACGAAAGCTTTTACATGACATCAGCTTTCCAATGAGCAGCCACTTATGAAATACATATTTTTTAATCTGCATTTGATTGCCACAGCTTAAAAATCCCAGAATTTATGAGAGCTACAAATCGTTTTTAGACTGTGCAGTGTGCAATAAAAGCCAAGATTTTTGGTTCGGCTTGTTGATATTTCCTGAAAACATGAAACAATTCTGAAAGGACAGATTTCCTGGCTCACAGCTAAAGGTCAGCAGTCACACAGGGAGCGCTTGCTAAGTGTACCAAAATGATTGGGAAGGAAAGATTGTCACAACATTGCAGGATTATTAAAAAGTGATTTAAGCAGAGAAAAAGGGAGAAATGAGAGAGAGACAAGGATTAGACTCTCAACAAGTGAGCTTTCATCAAGACTAGAAAAACAGCCTTGTTCCTTGCTGCTTGCAGCCCCTCACTGTCACTCTAAGCACCACTTGCTCTTGCTCCCTCTTTCTGCCTCCTCTGCCAGCCGTGCAGCCCCAGTCCATCCTGCCATCCCAGGCTGCACTGGCTCCAAACATGACTGCTCTGACCAGGCATCACAAATCACTCCTCCAGCCTTTCCTGCATGGTCCAGAGGTTCTTCCAGGCTCACCTCTGTAACACAGATTATGGAGGCACAAGCTTCATTGGGATGGACAGGAGTTCTAAAGTCCCCTGACTGTGTGCAACACTGACATACAGTTGTGCGATATGCAAACAAAAAAAGCTAATTTTCCCAAGGAATCTCCCCCAAACCTGCCCAATGTATATAACTTGCTCTCAGCACAGCTCAAGAACCAAAGCACTTCACTGGCTAACTCCTGTTCTGCAGCCGGCAGAGGGGGCTCCAGCCAGCTCTCACCTCTTTCTTGAAACCAACTGCTCGAACAAAGTTCCTCGTCGAAGTATTTCATTTTATAACAACAGATACCAAAAATTTCCCATCCACTGAGATGACAACAGTTTGAATAAAAGCATATTCTGCACCTAAAATCTCTGAGGCACGTGTAATGTTGGTAGCATCTTTAAAACAGTATTTAGCACCAGTCTGAACAGAGACTATCCCAGCTCCCTCCAAGATTCTCAATCTCCTTTTCATTTTCATTATTCATGTTTTTCTTTTAAAGTATGGAGTATGTACAGTTTTCCAGGGAAATAAACTCCAAGCAAAACCAACCTAGCAGCCTTCAGCAGGTCCCCACCACAGGCTGTGCACCCAGGTAACTACACCCCACCCCGCCTGACCAAGAGCCCTAGGACATCAGAATTAACAAAGAATTTGTGCATATAATCCTGCTAATGAAATACTGCTACTCTGACCCCAGCATCCTCCCTAACACTGACTTATCAAAAGCATATGCTCCCATCACTCCCATCCCAATCACAGTGTGCTTTTTTTTTCTTTTTTAAATTAAAACCAATTGGTTGTAGAGCAAAATACTACCCTTTCAGCTAAAAGGTTAACAGCAAGCCAATGACCACATGTGTAGCTTGAATATGATGCCCCCATATCCTGCTAATTACAGTAAACTAACGTGAAACAACAAATGCACTAGTGAGCAGCTAAGCAATACTGTAGGCTGTTAAACTTTAAATTTAGTCCTAGCAGATCCTGGAGGAAGGGCATCCCAGGAGCCATGTGTCCTCTGCTATGCAGAGAGAGCATTCAAACATAGGATCCTGTTCCACATATATCACTTTTGAATATATGGCTATACCTATCGTATGTCATCTGTATTTCATATGTATATTTTCTCTAAAAATACTTTGTACGAGATAAAGGGCACTGCTCTGGGCCACAAAATGTTTGCCCCAAAAGCAGCCAGTGAGACTGAAACAACAGATTATAATTCCTTGCAAGGGAACAAAGCCATAGCTCAGAGCAGAGGTGCTCTGACAATTTAGGGCTTTACAGACCGCAACCTGCAAGGATGAATTATTCTCCAAAGCAAAATGCGGAACACTAGCATGTAGAATATTACTTCAGAGGCAGATTGCTGTAGCCTTGCTATTTTCTAGCCAGAGCTTCAGGGCAATTTACAAGTAGAGACTATTGCCACGATCAGCAGTGAGATTACAGAAGCAAGATTTACTGTGATGAATCTAGAAGAGACAGCTCCAGGCCTAAAGTTCGATGTGCCACACCTGCTAGCAGAGAATATATGAATAATCCGATCTCCAGCCTGCAAATACTACAGGAAAGTGTTGGACATCCCCATCCAGTGGAGCCTCCCCCACTACGTCCTCCTAAAGCCAAACAAAATCACTAATATGAAGACAAGCTGTGCATCGATACCTCTGCAACCCAAAAACCTGCACCCTAAGCTGCTGCTAAGGAAATCCAGCAAAACCAGGCATCCGGTGCCAGAAAGACTAGAACTCAGCACTACCTGCAAAAAGTCTTGTTAACTGTGAGATTAATAACATTAACTGGAAGATAGGGTGGTTTCCACAGCAATGTTTCAGAAGCTGAGGTGATTCCACTGCCCCATCACCAGAACTCCCTCAATGTTAAACCATTTATGCAGTAGCTAAAGAAAAAATAATAATAATGCTTATAGGTAAAGTCATGCTTGAAACTCAGACATAATATGATGAATTATTTTTTTAAAATAGTCTTGCATAAATTATAAACTCTATATTGATTGCAAGGGTAGTTAAGCAAACTAAAAAGGTATAATGGGAGTAGGAGACATTTTCTTGGCCTTGTGGGCTCAAGTGAGGTTATTCCCCACTGCAAAACACCAGTGATCTGTGCATTATGGTCTTAAGTAACACTTGGCTTATTGAACACTTACTTTGTTTGATGCTTAAAAGAAACTCGGCTATGCACCACAGCTCTAATTGGCATCTCAACACAAGCATCCCCCTTTAGTATATTTGGTTTAGCTGACTATTATTCTTATTGCTGTTACTATTATTAATCCACTAAAACATCACACTCATACTAAACCAGTTCTTCACTAGGCTATCTCTGCTCATCAACATAATCCTCAAAGCTTCCATCAAATTTTGTGCTCTCTTACATGACAGATGTAGAACTATATTCTTTTTAGTGTCTGTGGCAAAAACTAAAGAGCAGATATACCAGCCAATGCTGCAACAGGCAGTGGAGGGAGAGGCTGCCAAGGCTGGTGGATGTTCTGCATTAATCCTTGCAAAGGGCTGGATTTTAGAGGTTAGAGAGCACTCTCAGCAGCAGCTACGTCAGGTTCCATTCAGATATCAGTCTGAGCAACCAGCATTGTAAGGCTCTTTTGAAAATCCTGGTTATCACTTTTTAAGGCAGGTGAAAACCAATTAGTTTTCAGCTTTTAAAGGAATGCCTTTGCTGTGGTCAACCTTGGTCACAGAGTTACAATGCATTTTGCAGAGATGCACTGCTTTTTCTTTCTCTTTAGTGTAAAAGCACTTAATCTTGGTTATCAGCTCCCTGAAGGTCAGGCTTATTTCTTTAGATCTATTATTTAATGCTTGAAATTTCCAGTTCCACCTTTCTGGCTATTATAGCTTCTTTCCCTAACTCCTATTCTTTTCACGATAACTCCATATGATGACTGTTGATAAAGGCAGCAGGACCGTAATTCTAAATGTCTGACCTTCTTCAAAATCTGATAATGGATACAGTTTCTGAATCATAGGTCATCTCAATTTTGTCAATAAACCATTTATTTCCAGTGGCCTTCAGACCTTGAGGCTTACTATGCACTGCAAAATGGATTCTTCAGGGAACAATAAAAGTAAGAGAGCCATCCTTAGCCTTTGCTTAGCACATTAGGAGGGATACTGTACTTTGGAGAGTATGTTTGTCCACAACATCTTATGCACCACAGTCTTGAAGACCTTCACTGCTGTACAACATTTTCAGATGTTTGCATGAAACTGAAAGGTATAAGCGTCTAATGTGAACTATCCTCCTTTTCATTTGCAATCTATATGGAAAGGACAAGAAAAATCCACGCCTCCTTAAACCCTCCCCACCTACCAAGGGCCATCCACTCACCTTTACCATATTGTTCAACTTATAGCTCAAGGCATAGTGCCAAGTTTTACATCACTACCTCAAATGTTATGCTGCTGTGGTAAGACCCAATTACGCCATGCCTGTAAAAGCTGTGTTGGTGCCAAGGTACACAACTTGTTGGTACGAGTGCCTGCCAGCCTCCTTCAATGTCTTCACTGAAATGGAGTTCTCAAAATGACTTGGTCTTGCAAAAACACTGCCAGAGGTACAATTCCTCTCGAAGGTCAACATTTCACGCAAACTATTGAGCAAGATGCAGAGGAAGGCGTGCCGAACATGAAACCCCTGGATTGAACAGTGCTTGGAAAGTTAAGCAGTGACTGGATCCTGAGCAGGAGGGAACCGAGCAGGTTTTACTTACTGTCAAAGCTTCTGTGCTGTGCTGTTAGGGTCGTCTGCACAGAGCGACCGGCCTCTTTCATCATGGCTTCGAATTCACTTCGGCTTTTGTTTGCGAAGTTCTCCTCCATCTCGCTGGTGCAGCAGGTATAGCCTTGTGGGCAGATTCGCAGGTGCTCCCCTAAAATGAAAGAAAATGTAGTTGAATGGCCAGGTCTGGAAAAGTAAGGATTTCACCCCACACCACCTCAGCATAGAAACATTCCAGCTCCCTGGTAACCTGGATCTGCATCAGGCTTTACATGTTTACCCCCTAATTTGAGTTACCCTGCATTAGTATAGCGGTTGGTATGAATACAGGTATAAATTTTCTCACTGCTGATTGTGAGGGAAGGAAAAGTGAAGGAGATAAAATTCATACACAGGGCAAGGAAAAGGGAAATACAAGTGTCTCCTGCTCAAAGTCTGCCCTAGAACCCAGCTCGGCCTACAATCCCGGAAGACATGGAAGTTTCCGGCTAAATGACATACTAGTTGTCCTCATTAGTCTTAACATGTATATTAGAACAACTGTTTGAAACTACTTTGTCAAGGAAAAAAACCCAACTCCAACATGCCCCTCCCCCCAACCAATCCCCCCAAAAACCTGTCCTGAGAAGGCATTTCCATAACCAGAGAGGTCAGACTAGTGAGAAGTTTTCAAATGACAGAGATGTGCTAAATGCCAGCGGAATCTGGTTGACCAATTCCCCACCACACATTTCAATGGGCACATGAAATCTGCCCATTCACTTTTTTTTCAATGAAAAATTTATCTCCCAGAAAGAGACAAGACCACCCAAAAAAGAGTTGCTATGTCAATCACTGATTGAATATACCCTTTGCTATGGGGAAGGAGAGGCAAGGTAAGAGGACTCAGCAGTCAAATTGAAAAATTCTTTAGTATGGGAGCTCCTCCTGCCCTCTGCAATCTCTTTATTGTGGAGAAGCAAGCGTTTGCATAGGCAGAGTCAGCAACATTTTAAAAATAATTGCTTAAGTTCTTATGAGTCCTTACAAAGACAGACACATCCACCTGCAAACACACCCTATGTTTCTCCTTACCCAGCAATAAGAATTCATTTGAATGAAATCAGACATCACGTTTTTTTTCTTTAAAGAATAACCCCCTCGCCTTGTTCCAAGCACGCACTGAGATAAACCAATTACAAAGAAGTTACCGTACTTAACATAATTTGATTGGGATTGCCAATGATTTTGCTGGCAGTTTTACAGGACTGCTGTCTTAACGTCATAGCTGAGCTAAAACATATATTTAAAATCGTGTTTTATCTTGTGTGTCTTGACAGCTTCAAATCCTGAACTTGCACAGTCCTCCAGAGTTTCCCATTAAATCCTTAGCTATTTCCAGCGTAGAGCCCTTCGCAAATGGATGCCTTAGGGCAAAGGGTCTTTGAAACTGGGCATGTGTCCTACCCTTGTAAATGCCATGCCATTAGTAGCCTGACTAAGAGCAATTCTGACAGGCAGGAGTGTTCTGTAGCTGATGTAATTTTAGGCAGAAGCCATTCAGGATGAGTTTGCATTTTGCTGGCCCTCGGGTCCCTGCTCACAAACAGCTCTGGAGGAACCTCTGCAGGATGCCTGGGCAAGCCTGCCCTTGGAAAACAGATTATCGTGTGCATTTGCACCAACAGAGCAGCCTTCCTGCCTATGTGATGGGAATTGCTCCTTCACCAGCTTTTGTAGGAGAATAACTCCCATCATCACGCTTGTGTTGTGCTCCCGGCTGAGAGGAGTGTCAGGGAGAGTGGCGTGTCCCGTGGGCTCCAGTCTCCCACAGGACACCCCCCCCCCCCCCCCAAGTAGTGGGCAACACCTCGCCACACCGTCAAAGCAACAGGAAAAGCAGCAACTTGCTTCAATATAAAAACTAAGAGTCAAATATAAACATCATGTGGCTCAATACTTGCCATACCAAATGCAATTCAAGTTACAGTGCTTGCCTAAGCCTTTCCTTCCTTCATAAACTAGATTGTTGCAATTCATTCCCTGAGCTCATTTCTGTAAAGCTGCATTTGAACAAGAGAGTCATCGTGAGGATTGCTGGCATGTGACAGACAGGCAGGAAAAGGGAGCTGTAATTTTTGACAAGACACAGCTTTGTTTCCTGTCATGGCAAATTAAAAACTTGCTTCTTGTCCAGTCTCTTCTGTCCGATTTCTGCTGCCCCAGGATTTCTGACAAGGATCGAAGTTTTGTTGACAGTTGTTTTACTGCAGTATGCATCCTTCCACACTGCTCTTGGTGCCCTCAGGACAAAGCGAGGCCTCTTCAGTGCCCCGCCTCTCTGAAAGGCCTATAAACAAAGAAATGGATCCCAAAGGATCCCAGTGGTTCCCAAAGACTGCCTTTACCACCACCGGCTCAGTCGCTGATAAATTTTGCAGATGAGATCCTGGTCCTGCAAACCCTTGCACTCGATAGCACCCAAAAGCATGAGCACTCCCACCACCTCTCCACACACCGTTACCCACCGGGGCTTGCAGGCTCAGCCTAAGCCACGAACAACCCTTTACAAATCTCCTGTTTTGGGTAAACCAAGACAAAAGCAGTGGGAACCGACCGCTTGGGGAACTCCCATCTCACAGCCTGCTGCCAGCAAGCAGGGCCTGGCTGCCCAACGGTCTCCTACCCCCTCAGGCAGGATTGGGGCAGGAGACCTGCCTGGAAGTAGGGAGAGCAAACATGGTCGCCCCAGCAAGGAGACTCCTACACGTTCATCAAAGCTGCCAGTCAGGCGGGTTCCTCCCCGCCCCACCCACCCCGCACAGGCTTGAGAAACAAAAGAAAGGGGGAAAGTGTGGGGATTGCCTCTGGGGAAGAACGGGGCCTGCCCCCAGGAGGAAGAGGGGCGGGGAGGAAGGGCCCCGCGCTGGGCCCAAGCTCCCTGACAAACACTGAAGAGCCGCACAAGTGTGAAGCCCGCTAATTAAAACGTGACATGACCAGACAAAAACCTCCACGCTCCCACCCCAGGCAAAGCAGAGAGCGTGTTTCAGCAGGATGGCATCAGCCCAACACCTCGACGTGCCAGCAGAGCTTCAAATAACCTCCAGCCAGCCGGCGTCACTGAACAGAGGAGGAAAGAGACAGAGGGGGAAAAGAGGCAGAAAGCAAGGGAAAAGTCACACCCATAGCTAAAATTGCTTAATTTTACACAACTTTGTGAATGGAATATAGAATTTTTTAAACGCTTGAACTCAGAGCAGTTTCAATGCCTTTTGAAGCAACATTTATCTTAGCTTTCTGCGGGCATTTGTACGGTAACCCAGCACCACAGCAC
Organism: Sagittarius serpentarius; assembly: GCA_034782735.1. Taxonomy (NCBI): domain Eukaryota; kingdom Metazoa; phylum Chordata; class Aves; order Accipitriformes; family Sagittariidae; genus Sagittarius; species Sagittarius serpentarius. The sequence goes on from JAVKLA010000084.1 coordinate 18,211,462, forward strand.
TTTATCTCAGTGGGAAGCAAAGTTTTTATCATTTGTCTTTGTAATTCAAACTCAGTGCACACAACACAGCTTTAGAGCAATATGAAAATGCTTTGCTTTCTTTGCTCTTTTAACTTGACCCACCCTGGAAACATTCACTATTATTATTTAACCTTTTTTATTTACTCCAAAATAAACGCACTCTAGACTGTATTTTTGCTCCCCTTATATTTCAAAGTTCATTTGTTTGCTAACTTGACGTTATGTCATTGCTGAAGCTGCACTATAAATATCTCCAGGTTCACTTGGCAGGAGATTATCTGCAGATATCTATGGAGAGCTAGAGGTGTTTTACGAGGAGTAAAACTGCAAGATACAGTACGCGTTCTCCTCTCCACTGCTGCGTCAGAGAAATTTCTCCCTGTATACAGCTGACGTGTTGCTAACCACTTGCTTAAGAGCACATGCTCCCAGCCCCTGGAAGAGCTTTACAGAAAGCAAGTGAGCACAGCAGAAGCCAAACCAGCAGCAAGCAGAGGGCTGCTCCAAACCTACTTGAAGGTGATGGATACACTCCCAGGGACTCAGGCCAACTCTGGGTCAAGCCCAAAGAGAATTACACTATCCCATAAGAGTCTGTAACTGAAACCCAGCCATCTCTCCCCAGCCTTTGACTTGCAACCCCCCAGCTGAGCAGGCCTGGCAGGGGAGCACGGAGGTGCCCAGGGTGCGTTCGACGGCTCGGCTGACATGAGCTCCGCACTGCCCTAAGCGCTCTAGATTTAAGACACATTTGTAAGTAAGAAAAGGTGCACTTTGGGATGCTCGGCTGCCCTTCAGAAAGCTTTCGGCTTGCCCAAGCCTTCAGCAGCCAAAATGTGTGGTTCAATCTGGGTCTCCCTGGAAGAGCCAGCTCTCCTGCAAAGGCTCCTGAAGTCGGGGTGGGATGTAACCCACCGGCTTCACCGTCTCTTGGAAATGGAGACAGGGCAGAGCATGCATGAAAACAGCATTGAACAAATACCTGATTTATGATTAACTGCCCTGGAGTGGAATAGAAATAGGCAGGAGGCTGATGACAAGAAAATATCACACTGCCTGGCTACGGGGCTTGGATTGTCCTTCAAATACCCTCTCAGCTGGCCGGGTTAGCAGATCATTTTGGCTATCAAATTCATTACTGCGTTTGAGAGTGCTGAATATTAAATCACTTGACCACTTTCCCCTCAGGGACAGAGCCAGGCTGCTTTGTGGCAGGGTCCCCACAGGGCGAATAGCCATGCCTGCAGCCACCACCAACATGAGCTGAGACGGGGCTCAGCTCCCTGCTTCTTCCCCCATCTGCTCCCGGCCTCACTGCCCTGGCCCACGCAGGCTCCCCTCGGCCGTGGGCCTGCCTGCCACGGGCTGTGCCGGGAGCTGCTGCAGCCACGGCATGTGGTGTAACACACCGAGGCGGCAGGATCTCAGCTGACTGAGTTCAGAAAAGCTCTCTAGCTGTTCGCTGCTGCCGCATTGCACCCCACCATGAGGCTCCGAAGCCACGAAAACAAGGGAGAAGGGCAGTCCCAGGGGTGTAAAATGCAATACCGAGAGAATTCCCCTTGGCTCCTTTAACAATGTAAATAGTGCTATTTCTATCCCTTCTCACAGGCTGTTGGAGATTGAATTCATTACAATGCTTGCAGAAGGTTTGGGGTTATTTGGATGTGTCAGAGTATCTAAAAGCAAATTATTACGAAATCATTCCTCCCAGAGGTTAATTTATTTCAGGCAGTGATAAATCTGTCATGAGTATTCCCTCATATTTGTAACCCTCCTCCCACTCGCTCTCCAAACTGCTCCAAAAACTCATCTCATGCTCCTAGACCAAAACTGACCCGCAGCTGTCTCAGTCTAGCCCCCTTCACGCTAGGACACCTACAGCCCAAACCCCCTCCTCGGGGGTTTCTGGGTGGACATGTCTCAGGCAATCAGGCTTGCTGAAGTCCCACACTGCCGAGATCCCCTGCCAGGCATGGCAGGGACAGCAGGACGCAGCCCCCAGCCCGGTACAGCCAGTGAGCGTGACAGCACCTGGCAGCCGAGGAGCTCCAGTCCTCTCCTACTGTCCCTGGTAGGCACTACCGTCTGTCAGCCTCTCCTTCTTCACACTTAAACCCCATCCGGGCTAATGAGCATCACAGCCAGGAACTGAGGACAGATCAGTGTAATTCAGACCATGGCTTCCCCCCGCCCCCCCCCTTTTTTTTTAACCATGTCTGAGTATCTGCAGCTGATGCAAAACGAGCCTGGAGGAGGTGCAGATGTTAAAAATACCTTGCAAAGAGGTAACGCAATGGAAGTAAATCCCCTTCCTTATGCCTCACAGCTTTTCCTGCTTCAGGTGTTCCTGTCCCCATCTCTCTTGAAACACGTATCTTTAAAGAGAACACGATTTAGTGCATGCTGATAAGTATCCAACAACACAGCCTCTAGCACTAGTACCATGATGCTACCTTGAAACCCAGTCTTGTCACAGGTAACTCCTAGAGGAAATAGGGGTACACAAAAAACATTTGGACTAGGAGACAGTCCTGGCTGATCATCCTTGGAAGAGCTCTTCATGCTCTTTTCATTCTAGACGCACTGAGAAACATCAGCTGGCAAGCCACTTCCCAACACTGACACCCCATAATATTTGTGTAAGGTGTCCAGGCATACAGCTGGTCTCTCACAGTAGCTGCTAACATCAAACTGCACCGGCTACCAGACTGCTCTATTAAGGAGAATGCAAATCAGGAATTTTCCCATATTGCAAAGGCAGGTGTTAGCTAAGCGCTGTGCAGCCTGCTTCTTTGATTTGCAGTCAGCTGTCAGCAAAGTACAATATCTTCTGGTTTCTGATTATGTATTGAGAGTATCGTCTTTTTTGGCTTCAGTTTGCGCATAATGTTAGGGGAGTCATAGCAGGCCTGAATATTAAGTATTGTGTGGCAAACTTTCACACTTTGATCAAAATGCACTGAGCTATGTTCTGCCCGGTTTTAGAGATACCACAGGTTGAGGATATCCATGGTGGGGCAGGGCTATGGGCTGGCCAAGAAATCAGGGGCAGAATATGGTCATGAGGAAGGGCTGTGCCCATGTGAAGTCACAATTTCCCTGCACTTTCATATCAAGAAGCACTCTCAGGATAAGAAGCAGAGGTGGCAGGGTGTAGCTGGGAACCAGCCCCGCCGTGGACTGCGGTGGGCCTCTTGGATGAGCCAGTCTGGGAGCTAATGCAGCGATGGGAAGAGGATAGCCAGAGAGAAGCTGTCTGCTTCACCAGCACCCTGCAGGAACTCCCCACGGACCTCAGCACATGCTACGTAGCAAGACCCAGGTTAACCTCAGGCAGCCCAAGGCCACCACAGAGCCACGTCACAGCTCACACGTGGAGGACTGCGGGGAAGAAGCAGGCACTGTCTCACTTGCTGCATCCATGTCAGCCTCCCTACACACCCCTCTTCTGCCTCCTGGCCTCAGCAGGGCGAGAGAGATTCGGGTCTAGCACAACCAACTCCTATTTCTCTTTGCCACTGCTGAGGGAGTAGGTGGGTATCTCGAGGGACTGATAACAAGGGCATGAAGTCTTTTCAAGCTGCACGCCATAGGTCTGAATTTGTCCCGTGTCAGCAGCTTTTATAATGCCTTACCATCTGACGGCTGATCAAATAGCTTGTGCTATCTGAGATGAACTAATGTTTTCGTTCCAGATAAAGAAAACAAGCACTACGTTCCACATCAGTGATGAAAACAGCAAACTGGAAAAAATAACTAGAGAATATGCTTATTCTGTTAAAGCAATGCACATGGTTAAGACGAGACAATAGCAAAACATTAAATGCTTGTTCCCCCAGTCATTCAGACCAGGATTATACCAACAGAAGTGAACAACGAAGAGCAGATAATCCGTAAGATTTGCTCTTTCCACTCCTTACCTTTCTACTCCTACCAGGATTTAATAAACTACCAAAACACTGTTAACCAAATAAGACAATTTAATCTGGCTACTGCGTGGAGCTGGCTCCCTACCAGGTTAGCACTGTTCTGTAATTGCATTACAGTGAAACCCAGACACAGTGAATAGATACAGATATTCCTGAAAAATATCACAACTGGCATCCTTGGAGCAGAAACCCACTGACGGGTGGAAGGGCTTTGGGACTGACCTGTTTCCTACCAACAGAGGCTGTTCAAGCCTGGCTCCCAGGGAGCTGGGCAGGAGGGTGCACAGGAGGCTGAACGGGAATTTCCTCTGTATTTGCTTTGTTCATGTGTCAAAATATTTCAGGCTCCAAGGCTGTCAGCTCAGTGTCACACTCACACACTGGAAGTGTGGTATCAATTTGTTTAATCCTAGACCCTGATGTCAGAGGAATTTATAAGGCAGGCAAACATGGGCAAAAAAAGTTAATTAACAGAGGGGAAAGAGCCACCTCCGTGTCCTGGAAAAATATTAAGTACAGACTAGATAAGAGTGCCTTCAGAAATGACAGTCTGAAAATCCTAATGTCATCTACGTATGTTACAGTGGCAAACTGCCCAAAGGAAGGGAACAGAGAAAATGTCACAAATGCTGACAACAGACTTGATTCTCACTGAAAAGATCTGCACGAAAGCACTTCACCCACGCATTGCTCCTTTGGGTTTTGGGAGTGTCTTTCTGAATGAAATAGAACACCCCTTCCCATCACTCTGCTCCCCCAGTTTCTCACTCAGGACCTGGATCTGCCCTTAGCTACATGGGCCTGACTCTGCCTCTGACCCCAAGCCGCACACACGCAGCAGGAATCAGCACAGGGTGCAAAGATGCAAGCCTATGTTTACGGACAAAGAAGAAAATGCTTTATAATTTGCAGTAGAAAATATCTTTTCCAGCGGTTTGAGAGAGGAATGAAAGAATGAGGGCCAAAGCCACACATACCACAAGCAGTGAAGGACCTCTGTCTAGCAGAACTGACTGAACACACCAAAACCCAACACTCCTCAGGTCCTCTTCTGGGCATTGGACCCACCGCTGGGGAGCTCCTGAGCAGGCCTCTGCTCCAGGAAAGGAGATGATCCACTACGAAAAGCTTCAAAGGGGAGCCACGACATGGTCTACAATTAGAACTCTCCAAATAAATCAGTCTTGAAAGAAGCCTTCAGTTCAGACTAGACCAGTTGCAAGGATCATGGAGAAACACACAGGGAGTTCACTGTTACACTCTTTCCTCTCCCCTTCTCTGAAAAACAGAAAACTCTTAAAAAGAATCTTAGACAAGGGAAGAATTATCTTGTCTCTTCACATAACACTTGTGGGGAAGTATTGAAGTTGTGTGTCATAATGCATCACTATCAACCTCTTTCAGAGTTGTTCTGAGCACATCAGCTTCTCACCAGATGTTTTGGTTGGTTTTTTTTTTTTTTCTTCTTGCAACAAAGAGTCTTTTTATCCTCAGTTTGCTGCAATCTAAAATAAGATCAAACTGGAAACCTATCACTCTTATCAGATGCAGCTTCATTGGAGGCTTCATAACAACATAAATATGTTATTACATAAGAGGCAAAGCAGTTCATTAAGCAGAATCTTTTTTTCCAATTTCTTCTCAGAAAAGTGTCTACTGGAGAAACTATCAGCTCTTCCCTGTGCCCTGGCAGCTTGCTGCCAGCAGGATCAGACTGGAAAAGGAATCTCAGTAGTAAACTGAGGATTAAAGATTCAGTTCCCGCTAAGAGGTTTAAGAAGTGAAGGCTTTTGATTTATTCTCTGTTAAAAAAACCAAACAAAAAACAACCCAAACTTTGGGACAGCAATTCATATAATCCATGACAGGAACTTGATGAAGGGTTTGGTCAAAACCAAAAGGCTTTTCCAGTCCCCCTGCTGAAGCCCTGCAAGGAAAATGGTGATACTGCACTTTAGGCTATTTTGGGATACGGAGCCTAAGGAGCTTCAGCAAGCTTGTAAGATGGTTGCTCAAGAACGGAGAGTGCTCGTGGCCAGTCCCAATGTTTTCAGTGCAAAGAACTCTCATGCAACCTCTCATGGAGAAGTCAGCATTTAGAGAACATTTCCTTCTAACTCGAGCAAAGCTGCTCAAGCAGTAGATGCTGGTGTGAAAACCATGAAAATCCATCTTTCTGGGTTTCAGACATGTGCGCAATACAGGGCCTCTGCAGGATGCCCCCTATTTCTTATCCCTCTGCCACCCTTGCAGGACACTGTGATGAGCAGGACGTGCCACACGAGAGGAGGAGGTGGGCATGATGCACAAGTGGGCTGCCACGCTGCCCACCTTGATGAGCCACACTCCTGGCTGCTAGCTCGCCCAAGCGAGGACCACACGCTGCCTCCTCCTGCTGAGCACACCTACAGACACTGTCGGTAGCACCAGGGACTGCAGGGGAGGCTCATTCCCTTCCTGCAGGAGATGTGTTGTGTCCAAGAAGGATCTTGCCTTCAAGCAACAAAAATCTCCCAGGGGAAAATAAACAAACTAAAAAACCTCAACCACTCTGTCTGCTGCTAAGAATGAAAATGACTCCTGAGTTCGCAAAAAACTTTGTCTTCAAATAGTTATTAAACAAACTAAGTTCTTGGACCTGAATCTGATTCTGAGAGTTTGCAAAAAGGAAGTGCCTATGCCTAAAAATTTAAGAAATTAGGTTTAATGACACTCATGAATCTTAAATTCCATAAATGTGTGTACACTTTTCAAAATTAAAAAGATGCATGTAACGAATTGTCTGAACCCCACAAATTCAAGATCACCCTTTTTTAGATCTTCGTAAAAATGTAAGAGACTTTACCCACGCAGAGTTGTTGGCTTGTGCCATAAATTAGGAGTGCTTATACCTCCTCTAAAACTCTTTGCTGTATGTGTTGGCAGGGATGTGGGAAGGTGCAGGACTGAAGGGGTAAATTCGAGTTGCTGTGGGCTTTTTCACTTTGCAACTTGAAGCTTTTGTCAGCCCCAGAAATGCTTCGTTCTTCAGCTATTGCTTTGCTTTATTTGTCTCATAAATTTTTTGGCCAGCAGCAAAAGTGCTAAACAACTGTGGAGCCCTTTTCTACAATTTGAGCCACTGTGAAAGGAAATGGCAAGTACGGGGTCATCTTGTGGGAGCATGAAATTGCAGACTTCCAGTTAGACAAAACTGATGCAGCTGATGCAGAACTTGGACAGACGAGTATGAGCATCAGGGCTGGAGTCTGCAGAAGCCTCTGGCCACTGCATGTGAGAGATCTGCAGGAGAAGGAATTAAAGATGCTGTCTTTCACTTCTGGTTGCAGAAGCATGTAGGTGAAACCTGTGCCATCACTCTTCTTTTTATGCTTCTATCTCATCTTCCAAAAGCAGATTACAGAAAGCTGCCTGTTAAACCCGAAGATGCAATGGATATCCATAAGGAGCTCCTCTTCTACCCTTAAAATCAATCCAGCGGTATGAGGAGATGAGGGCACCAGTCTGGTCCTGCCACAACTGTTTCACAGATTTCTGTTTCCACAAGAGTCAAACCATCACCTTTCACCCCCACACAGAGGAGTGACCCAGAGGACCAGGTTTAAACTGGGAGGAACATTTAAAACTCCAATGCCCTGCTAGATCTCAGTGTGGCTCATACTGCATATGCCCAAAATTTTACCAGAGAAATTTATTTTAGGCAACTTCTGTTTGAAAACTTAATGGAAGCATAGCTGTTCTCTCCTGAGCGTCAGGAACAGATGACTAAGAAATGTTGCCAGTATCTGTCTTTCAGCGAGATTAGTGTTGGGTTTGTGTGGTATCCTATTTATAACTTTGACAAACAGCTCACCCAATCATTTCATACTTAATCATAGCTGTCTGCCCAGCTCCCTTCAGAGAAAAGCTTTTCAAAAAGTATGTGCCAACATAATACGAACAAAAGGAAGCAAACCACAGTCAAGAAAAAAAGACCTTGCTCTCAAAACCAGCAACCAGCAAAAGCTCACAAGCTATACAGAAACCAGGTCTTGGTAAATCATAAGGCATAATTAGAGCGTCATTATTCATGGGAATGCATAGCTATAGTTAGTCAGTGTTTCCACTGTAAACCCCTATTTTCATGGAGCTTTGCAGCTCAGCTGCAAGGAATTTGTCTGTGATGAAATTTGGCAGTAGAAATTTTAGAGCAAGGATTATTTTTTTTTAAACCATTTAAAGATTTTTTTTTTCTCCCCACTTTCAATTCCCCTCTTACATCTGAGGCTGTAGCAGTACTCATAAAAGAAAGAAAAAACACTTCTCCGTGCTCTTTGATGTTTGGTTTCTGTGCATGTCTCTGTGTGGTTAATGCGATCAAAAAATACCAATTTAGCAGGGGTTTTCAAATATAGAAGTCTTAAAAAATTGAAGTTGTGATTCCCACAACAATTACAACTCAACTTTCCTTTGGACGTATTCATAAGTATTACTACCTATGGTGTTAATTGCTATACATTAAGGGGCCTTTACATTCAGAGTAAACCCTGCATATTCATCTGGTGCCGAAGATGGGTTTACATTTCATGGGATAGAGCTGTTAGATTTCTTTACATCTTTCTTTCTTTGAAATAACATTTTCCAGGGATTATAGGAGATTACTTTCTGCTGGACTCGCCCCTAAGCCCTACGTTTGCCCAGCTGCTTCCTCCTCGCCTACCTGACTCTTCCGTCAGGGCTCACATTTCAGCACATCCACAGGCATGGTTGGGACCACCAAGAAGAAGCATGAAGAAGGGAAAGGGACAGGAGAAACATCTCAATGGGATATTTTATCCCAGACAATAATAAATAGAGCCTTTCATGATGTTTTCAACTACTCAAGAGCAACAGACTGCTGTTTGCATTCAGAAGAACATCAGAAGAATGCATTTGCTCTTTTCCAGCTAGCTCTGGCTGAAGCATCCTAGAGATTCAGCATCCCTGGATACGAATGAGATTTACTTTCACACATATGGACCACACGCTAGCAAGGTACAGCAGTCTCTGGGCACTATGCCTGGTTGTCCCTGCATGCCGCAGTCAGCACGCATCAGAAGGTAACTGCTTCAAGTCCAGTCCCAGCTCAGAGTGGTGCAACAGTTACCCAGCTTGAAAAAAACAGTCTTACAAGCCTCAGTCTGGAATTGGATCACTGTGAATGGTCTGAGTGTTCATACCAGTATCTTTGGTGCACAAGTTTTTAAAGAACAGACTAGTTTCTCCAGGCAATTTGATTTTCTAGTGAAACAGATGCCACCATGTAACACCACCATGCTTCAAACCCTGTATTCCTGGACCTTGATGTTGGCATATGGGAAAGCTTCTACCACCTTGCAGTGCTCATGCCTTCCTTGGAGCTTCCAACCCCAGCACTAACAAGCTTCCCCTCGGACAGCCTGGCAGAGCTGACAAAGATGAGAGTGCTTGCAAGGTACCACACAGCATTCCTGAGGGGAGCTGCCACCAAGCTCCCTGCAATCCCAATGCACCCTTCACAGGACTAGAACAGCAACACCACCTCTTCTGATTGGGAGGAAAGCAGATACACCACTACCTTGACCACTATGATTTGCGAAAACCATAAAAGAAAAATTCTCTTTTTAGACTGAAAGTACTTATCTCTGCTACAAATTGTAGCAACCACAGGATTTGTATTGCAGAGAGGATCTGAACTCCTGCCATGTCTTAAAAAGAGTACAAAGCAGAATTCCTAGATATACTACTTGAATCTGCTTTTCAAGGTGGTAGTTAGAAATTAAGAAGCAAATGAACTCAGTAAGATTACTCAAGTATCTTCAATCATTTACAGGAATGTTAGCAAGATCTTGGCTTCAGAGGGCTGGATCACGCTTTCCCACTGCAACCATTATTAACCTAACATAACATGTTCGTAGAGTAAGAGACGATAACGATGCTGTAACTGGTCTCCATAGAATATGGTTATGATTAGGGAATATCTTAGAGAAACTGTCATTCATTAAGCACTCAGCTAAATGCATAAAGATGGGTGAGGGAAAAGCTCTGCAATTTCAGGAATTTATGACTTGAAAAAGGTCTCTTCTTGACATTTTGGTTATTGGGCCTTTTTCACTTGAGTGTTGCTAAAAAGTGGCAGATTCAGTTTAAGTGCAAACTGCACAATTTTTTTCTTCACCTCTTTTCCTTTGAATGTAAGTGCCGAGTCTTCTGCAGCCACCTTAAAAGACATCATGGGCCAGTCAGTAAAAGATGCAACTTTTAAAACCTAAATTTAGTTCTCCTGATACTGTGTATCCAAGTAGGTATGTTATTCCCATCTGGGAAAATCTGTAGTGCTTCAAAATGCATCTCATACATCAGGTCCCAGGTACTTAACTAGGGTGAAACCCAGGATCCCAGTCAAAGTGCCAAACTCTCCTTTTGATCCCTCTGTTCTCTGAGCTCACCGAGATGCTTTTGCTCTTGAATAATCACATTCTTTGTGCATCATGGCACAATAATACTGTCACCAAATTTTCCTTTCTTGTTTTAGCAAGAAAGAAGGGACCATCCTCAGGATTCATAAAGCAGTTTTATCAAGTCTGCAAGTCCACGCCACTTCCAGATTCAGTTAAGCCTCAGTGAAACGTTCTTGGCACTCTTAAAGACACAATATACTACGTCCACACATTCACCAGTTTGGCTGCTATTAGCGTAAGTCATGAACGTAAGTCAAAAACACTTTCTCTTTTTGCAAGCTCTTAAGAAAAACTTAATACCCGTCTGACCAGTAAGTAAATGTCACTGTGACTACCACCACGATCAATATGTTTTTCAGCAATGCCTTGCAGCATTCTTTCCCCTGGCCCTGCCCACCTCTTGGCTTGTTTCTGAGCTACTGACATAAAACCAAGTACCCACAGAGAGGCAAAGGCTCCCAGAGCAGAACACTCTGTTCTCCAGAGCAATCATACTTGTGTGCAGGTTGCTTGCCTCCCACCAGCTAACTGTGTGGCCTTTATGGACCAATTTGGTAGGAACCTGGAGAGAATTTCCTCCTCTGAGCACCCATGGAAGTAAACACTGTGCAATTCTCTCGGTTTTGGTGTTTACAAGCAAGTCATGTTCCAGCCTCCAGGCTTCCCCAGGGTACTGCTGAGGGACTGCTCCTCTCCTAGCATATGTGCTCACACAGCTTGAATGCCAGTCACAGTGAGCCTCAGTGAACCTGCACTGGAGAAAATCCAAGTGGAAATCTCATAGGAACAGGTGTTGTCACTGGGGATCCTTATAAACAGGATGGGCAAACAGCTCTAAATATACTGTACTCAGCAACTCTTATTTGCTGCATTCGCTGAGACCACATGGTCACAGAGGACTTTTTCATCCTCCATTTCCCAAGATGTTATGACCTGTCCATCTCTCCTTGGCTGGGGTGTCACGAAATGGTATAGATTGTAGAGGAGGTTCTTGCACCTCATCTGAGAATCAGGACAACACATCCGTCAGGATGTAAGAGTGACAGTCAACTATACTTACCCAGCATTAGAAATAAGAGGATGCAACAAGATCTGCACCTTTAATTGCATCCTCATTGCCTGTGACAGCTGAAAATCCCTTAATTAATACACTTCACACACTGTCTATTTTTGATCTAGTTCAAATTCCAGCCATCAGCAGAGTATGTTTGTCCCATTCCTGCTGAGAGTCCCCCGGGGATTTGTGATGCCCATCACTCAGCTTGGCTCGAGCAGGAAGACAGCAGATACCTCTCCCCCACTATGAAATACTCCCCTCCCTTCCTTTCTGAGTTGGACCGGCTCCCTCAGCTTCCTCAGCGCCCCAGATCGCCCTCCTTCCCCTGGCATACAGAACGTAACCCTTTAATAAAACAAACTCCCTGTCTTCCACCTGTCTTTCAGACCCTGTCTCTGAAATTCAACTGTGAGACTTCTCTGTTACATTTATGAAAGGTACGTAACCAGTCTCTTGTAATCAACAAATTCTACGTGTCCTGGCACACATACGGCTCATCAGCTGTGGACCATACTGCGCTACTGCAGGAAGGAGAAGACGGTGAGGTGGACCGGCAGCTCAACTGTCATCTCTTCTTGTTCTTTCCCAGGCTCTTGTCACCGACACAGATTACCCACTCACTCCTCCTTCTCCTTCCTCTTCTTCGACCCCTCTTATTCTGATCCTGTGGTTCCCTACATTTGTGCCGAGTAAGTGAGCAGTGCTGGAGTGGCAGCGCAGCAGCTACGCTCTAAACTCCATAGCCCCTGTGAGCCAAAATCTTTGATTTCCTGAAAGTCCCCACTTTCCTCGCAGCACGTTGCAATCACCTAGCTTACTGGGGACACGGAGGAAACATCCCTGATTCTATCCCAGCACAACCTTCCACTGACTACCGGCTCCTCCCTCTACTTACAGAGTTCTACATCTGCCTTAATAAGATATTTATTAAGAGTGCACAAATAACAAAACCTGCACTTTGATCAGCGGTTGCCTTAAGCCAGCAGAGACACTGAACTAATGACTTCTGAGGCAATGTCTGACAAGGGGAACAAATGGGAATGGATCAGCTCTCCTTGCAGAAGAGCTGCTGTTAGAAATTCAGCTCCTTTTCAACATGATGCAAAGCACTTGCTGTAACTTCAGGTTGTTGCCCACCTGAGGCCTGAAGCTGCTCTCACTGAAGTCGACAGCAAAACTCCCACTGACTTCAAAGGCAGAGGGACTGGACCTCCAGTGCTTTCAACTCTTGTAACCCATCTGTGTTTAATAGCACGTTAGCCAAACTGGGAAGAGCTTTCATATCCATCAACCATCTTCTGAACAGCAGAGAGAGGTTTGTCCAAATGCAGGCAAAGCCTTTTGCTCAATTACTTTAATCACAGCCGCTATACAGTGAATGGCCTGATATCAGAAGCTTGAATAAAGTGCCACTTTTCAGAAGTGAAGCATGCTGCAAGTAAGATGCTTTATAGACACTACTGGCCTGAAGCAACAGTTCCTCCAAGGTGGACTTCATATACTCTGTGCCAAATGGCCAACTGGTTCTTAGTTATGACCCTTTAGACTCTGTAATTAAAGATACTGGTAAAGATGAGCTTCCTTCACAAGTCCTGAAAGCACCTGATTTCATGCTTTTGCCTGCCAGAAGATGTGGACTTCTAGATGGATTTTAGGGTTTGGTTTTTTTGCAGCCTGAAACATTATATTTCAATAAAGGGATCCAAGGGTCACACGAACAAGTTAGCGTATACTTCCCAAGGCAATTCAAAGCTACCAAGATTTCGCATGAAAACAAAAACAGTAAATCAGTTTCAGGACAGGAAAATGATCTCAAAGCCTTAACACACTCTAACATGGGCAATTTTCAATGTGTCCCTTACTCATACCATCTGCTTTAATTCCCAGCAAATTCCACTGTCATTGCTGATTAGTATTCAGAGAAGCCAGAGAGACTTCTCCTTGCTCAGCTGTATGGGGCTGAGATCAGCTGTCAAAGGGGTGGCTTTGCCTTAAAAAGGAATTAATGCATAGTGATCCTACGGTATAGGTTTTGCAGGAGGGCACTCCAGAAGACCACAGTCCCTCGGAAGCTTTACCACCGACCAGTCAAATTCCTGAGACCTGTTGCTGCTGGGAAACCTCTGCGTTACAGCGACCTGTGTCATTCAGCCAGCCTTTCCTCTTCTCAGCAGTCTGTTCTTCTCTCGCATCTCTTCCTCTGACTTCACCCATTCAAACTCCTTTGCCATCATCTGTCCTTTTTCCTCACCTCATAGATGAGCAGCCTGACAAAGGCACACTAGGAATTTTAACTACCTGAATGCAATGCTGAGGTTGCTTGCTTAGTAGGAAGAAATAAACCCCATCAACTGCACTACCATGGATTCATTGTCTCTGCAAGGCAGAATGGGCATCCCTGTGGTGTCTCTTTTTAAAAGAAAACAAACTTCTCATAGGAAAGCTCTCCATATTTCAAAAAAAGAAACATTCAATGGAGAGGCCTTACTAAAAGTATGTGTTGCACTAAGGCTTACAATCCAAGTGGTTTAAAATAACAAATCATGCTTATCTTCACAAAACTACCAAAGCAAAGGCACTGTTTCTCTCACTTTGAGCTGGAGACATAAGGCTCAGCCCCAGGCAGGCTTCAGGAAGCCCCTGAAGTGTACTGCTGCCTGCTGGCACCTGGACGAGACCATCGTCATCTCAGATGAGATGAATCATGGTGGTAAAGGACTCTGGCACTGTGTCCATCTTGGATGTGCACAGCAAATGGCTGGCAAAATGGTCAAGGACCAGGATGAGAAAAAAACCGCACCACGTCCCCTGAAACCGCTCATTCACAGAAATCTACTGCTGCGATAGGCTGGGCGTCAGCATGCCCACCCATCCACAAGCACCGCACTTGTGCACAAACACACGCGCATCGCCAAAGCCTCATGCAGTGACTCCCCCTCCGCTGGAGAAGCGACTGGAGAACCCAGTAGAAACAAGCCCAGCAATTCAGATGCAAATGTCAAATCTGCCTGTGCAGAGGAAGCACAGGGGAAGTGGAACAGGCGCAATCCACAGCACTCCTGCATAACAAGCAACAAGTCTCTCCATAACCAAAGTGAAAATATCACTTCCCTGAGGAACGGGGTATTAATTATAAGCCTGTGCAGTTTCAGCAATGCCTGCTACGTTTATTTTGATCCTCACTACCACACACACAGGAGCGGCAATACCATCTTTCCTTGGAAGTATTAGACATTACAAACCTCATTTAAGAAAACAGATTTTGCCAGCAGGCCATCAGAAAGATAAGAAATAACCTGACTACACTCTAGGCCATAATTGTTTCAGGATTTAGCCACTGAAAATACACCTTTTGTGGCCTGCTAGGGTTGGGAGATAGCATCTTTTTTAATCACCTTTGCTCAAGCCCTTCAGATGCTGCTTAATAGCTCTATTCAGACCTAGAAAGCACAATTCTGGGCTGTCTGTCATTCCTGCTTGCAATCACTACTTGCTTCCTGTGCAGTAAAGGGTTGCTGTCAGCTAGGCTGTATTTTTTCTTTATCCTAACTGATGAAAGTTAAGATTGTGGGAGGCCCTTACACGAGCTTATAACCCTTGTCTTTCCCAGCAGCACATCTACTGTTTTGCTTTTGGTTCAGCTCCCAGACCATGAACCTCTGTGCCAGTGAATTAAGCAGTATCTGGTGTTTATATCTCTCACTGGTCACTGCTGTTTTTTCCCCCAGGGCCTGACTAACACTCAGCCTTTTCAACTCGTGTACTTATCCCTCGTGTTTTTCAGTCACTGCAAATTTGGTTCAGTTTCAGCTAAAGTGGGATTGATAGCCAAGAACTGGACCCAGACAAACCTTTGCTCGCATTCACATGCCGGGGCCAGACCACCATAGAGCCCCAGGTGGGGAACACACCGCAGGGGGACCCACCTTGTCTGCTCTTTGCTTTGCCCAACGTTTCTTGCATCTCCTGTGGGAGGGATGTGCCCCACCGTGAAGCAGCGGCTGCTACCCTCTCGATTCCAGAGCACGCTCAAGACTCTGAAGCTGGATCTGTGAAAACTTGTACTGTTTGGATTCAGGACACTACATAGTTACTGCTACAAACTGGGAGCTGAGCAGCCCTGAAACGTGGCAGTCATTAAACATGTCTCTTGAGGTCAGGGCAGGTGACTCATATGGGAAGCCCTTAGTCTGGCTATCTTCCTGTCCACTCTGGCCATTACCGCCATGGGTGTTGAATTATTAAGATAATCTGATTAATATTTTCAAGAATGGTTTGTTATTTTGAGTGACTAACTCCAGGCATCTTAAGGAGGCCCAGTTTTCAAAAAGTGCTGAAACTTGCCTTCCAAAACTCAGAGCCTCTCTTGTTGCAGTGAACTGAACAAGTTAAGGCAATGGAAGTAACTATGAAAATCTGGTAGTAAATGATGAAAATGGAGAGCATGTGCTAGTCAGGAGCAGCCATCTTTCTGCATCCTTTTTTCCATGTTTCCAATGTTACAAATCCAGCTGGATTTCTTTTAAAATTCTCTTTCTGTTGCGAATAATGAGGTGCCCACAGGGGAAAAAAGCCACTGAATATCTAAGTCGCTCCTCATGGCAGCTGTAGGCCCTGCAGCAGAGCGAGGCTCAGGCTCCCACCCTGTCGCCTCTCGAGTTTGTGACATGATGCATCAGCAGGTGAAGGATCTCTGCCCTGTGGAGAGCCCCCGGCTGAGCGGTTGCCTCCTCCCTTTGCAGCAGAGCCGATGTGCTCACTCAGGGCTGCGGGCAGGAGGACGAGAGGAAACGCACAAGGGGGCCAAAACAAAGGGGGGTGATCCCCGGGGACGGGGTGCAGGCAGGCCATCACGGAGCTTCTGACAGGCCTGCTGCCAACGCACTGGCCGGGCGACAGGAGCCCATGACACTGAGAGCCATGTGCAGCAGAACAAAGCAGCGCAGCAGCTGCCGGCTTACCTGGGGCTCCAGCTCTCCCCAGCAAGCGCCTCCGCTTTGCCTCTTCAAAATCCCAGCAGATGTGAGCTCCCCGCGGGGAGTGCCTTCTTCCCTCACGTCAGAGCAAGGCGGTGAGCGGCTACGCTGAGATAGCAAAACTGAGGTCCCTCAGATGAGGTAAAAACGTACCTTCATTGAGCACACAGGGGGCTGCAATATGCTTCAAACTGTGCCTGCAAGCCAGGACACACCAGCGCAGTCTGTGTCCCAAAGAGAGGCATGTGTAGAGGGGACAGAGCCGGCACTGGGAGCTGCACACCTCCGCTTTGCAGGGGTGCCACAGCTCCCAGGGTGAGCAAGGGCTCTGGTTTTGTACTTATTCAGAATAGCAGATGTTGCTCTGATACAGGAGTGAAATCACGGCACGAGGCCTTTTTGAAAACACCAGGGAGCTAAGTGGTGTCTTTAAGGACAGCAGTAGGTTTATAAAGATGCTGCCGTGCCCAAATCACATGGCGATGAGCCGAGCAGCTACAGTTGCTCAGGGGCAGAGAACACCGAGCTGCAGGATCAAAGGAAGCCATCACCCACTGCCTGGAGCCAAACCCAGCCAGCCAAAAGCGCACTTCCCTCCCCACTCGCCCTCCCGCTCCCCATTCCACCCTGCGTGGATGCTGCAAGCCCTGGTGGCTTTTCTGCATCATTTGGATGAACTTGAAACTTTCCTCAAACAACTGCCAGGTCTCTGCAGTGCATCTCCCTGTCCCCTTATCTGCTCGGCTGCTGACAGCGTGCGGGAGACGAGTGAGCAACCGGCACTCTGCGAGTCGCGGCACGCCACCCCCCAATAACAAGGCTGTGTTTGATCTCCCCCTGACAAGGAGCGGCTGACGCTCTTGTCTTTGTCTGCCGCGTTATCACTGGTGCGTGAGGGGGAAAGGGAGAAGAGATGGGGGCGGAGAGCAGCCTGGTCCAGCTGAGCCAGCGGGCAGAGTTTGGAGAGCCATGGCAGCAATGCCAGCCCGGGTGGGGAGAGCCCAGAGGCAGAAGGAACAGCACTGCTAGCTCCCTGCGTGCCCAGGGCCGAGCCTGCCGCTCTCCTCAGCCTCAGGGCCAGCCCCTGCCCTGCAGCGAACCCACAGAGCCACCTGCAAGTGTCTGCTGGTGCAAACTTGGCTGCTCCTCCCCTGGCAGAGAGAGCGCGCGCTGCTGCCCAGCGGTTTCAGTTTTATACGCTGGCTCACCTCCAAACGACATTCTCCCTGTTCCTTGGGGTATAAAATACCCTCAGCACTTTGGGCCTCAACTGTCTGAGTGAAAATCCACCGGTGCATTTTGGCTTCTAACTGCTCACAGGTATTAGCTGCATGCAGAGCTGAGAAGCACCTGCGGACTTGGCCTCAGCGACCAGAGTGCAGCTCTCACAGCAGAGCAAGCGCACTAAGCGAGCAAACAGAGTCATAACCAAAGGGGATCTGGGGCAACACCTTTCCAGTAAAGCACCCCTGACTGACATTCTGTATCCGACTCCCTTAATTCAGCTGAAAAAGGTTTTCCAATTTAAGGAGCAGCTCTCATACACACTGCTCTAGGATGTTTCGTAAGGTCTTAACTGAGTGTGAATGGCATGGGAGGGAAAGATGTGAAGTCCAGATATGTTGGGTATTGATTTTATGCTATTGTTTAGTATTTTAATATACAATAGACAGTCACAAGCTACAGTAGGTATTACAACGTGTTGCAAAGATAGTGCACATGCAGTACAATGGCTCTCAGCTAGAACAGGCTTGGTTTAAGCAGTCATAAAACCAGTATTCTTGACATTACAGTAGCAGGCTGTTTCCCGAGCCCAGGTTGTTTTTAAGATAACATCTACCATTAGCAGTAAAAGGTATTTAAGGTTCCTTCTAAATTACCTTTTGAGAAAATGTGCAATAGGATGCAGAAGGGATAGTTTGCTATTCGCTGTTCAGGTTTATCCTGAGGAACAGCTCTGAGAGCATATATCCACTGGACAAGGGTTCTTGTGTGTGACAGGCTGCGCTACATATCTGAATTTTTTATCAGTTCTTTGCTTTGGCTGTATACAAAGCAAGAAATTTACTTTACATGTAGAGAGAGCATTTAAGTCAATAAGTGGACTTTTTATATACTTGCAGCTTCAACAACCCAAGAGCAAGAGCGAAGAAGTGTCTGAAAAGCCCTCTCTAAACCACCTAAGGCACTTCAGACTACAGCACATGCTTCCTTTCCTACCACCCCTCTGCAGAAGCCTCAGCACCCAAAATGCAGTCTTTTGACTCACTTCATTTCTGTGGTCTAGTTCTCCCCCCAAGACTCCTTGGCATGTGCCAACAATACCTGGAATTTCTTTTCCACCTCCCATCTAAGGTCTGGACAGGGCTAGAACTGCTTTGCTTGCAAGAATAGACACAACCCTGCGCATTCAGCCCAGCACAGATACTGCGGATCAAACACGCCACTTGTTTCCAAAGACATTGCCTCCCCCACCGTCTTTTTCCCAGTGCCTCTTTTCACTAGGTTTAAATGTGAACGGGATTAAATTCTGCTCAGATGATCTGCCTGGCAGCTTCCTTCCACCAGCACACGCAGCCATGCCTGCGAGTACCCGCTAGGAACCTTTTCAAAACACCTTTTCAATTCACTGCTATGGCAACTAAAGAAGTTCAAGAACCAACACTTCATCCTCCTCCCCCTTGCTTTCAGCCTCTCCTCCTCTCCCCTGCTGACCACGGCGAGAGCAATCTCACAGCCCCTATTCAGCTGAAAAGGCACGCCATGGAGTTAAGCCTGTGTGTCTTCCATGTTTCATCCAAACCACTCAAGTGGCAAGGAGCGAGACAGCCTGCCTGCTGAATTCCCAGTCCCCAAACGCTCCCCTGGCACCATGAAAGCTGTCATTTGCATTCCCCAGTTTCCAAGTGTTGAACAGGGTTCATCTGTGCTGTATACACCTCTGCCGTTGCCTTCCTTACCAGCTGTTTTACCTGCAACGTGCTGCCGTTGGCAGCCTTATGCTTACTGTGTCCCAGTGATTCCTGTTTCACACACGCAGCATCTGAAAAGCAATTAGGGGCCAAGCCTCCTTCCCATTGATTCCAGTTGTTGCAGCCTTATTACTGCAGTGGCCTCAGGGGAGCAGACGCGTGTATGTATGTATGTATGTGTGCACGCGTGCAGCTGACAGTTACATTCTTTCCCCAACTGGTCACCTTGCAAATTCAGTCTGGATCTGGAACGTTAACAGCAACATTTGCTTATTTTGGCCGTAACTTCGGTAAGCCAGGCTCTCAATACAGCCTACCTGCACATCTATTGTGCACAGTCATTTTTCAGAGCAGAACTGTTCTTCAGGACTAACCGTTTCAAGGAACCGCAACTTACAAAATTGTTTTTGTTTAAAATAAATCACAGAAGAGTTCTCTGCAAAATGGCAATGCACCTAGGCAGTTACTTAAGGGCGGTTACTCATTTGCTGTTTCAACTCCACCAGGGTCTCAGCACTGGTGTCACTAAATGATCTCCATGAACGTGCAAGAAAGCCTAGTTTTTCCGAGTTTTCCAGAGGGAAAAATCCTTGTCAAACATCATTACAACCCAACGACAGAGAAGATGCAGCAGGCAGTCTAGTAGCACAGGCTTGGACAGAGGAGGCTAAATGCTTCCAACCTAAATTCAGCCGTACGCGCACCACATCCTGCTGCTTTTTGCAACCAGCAATCCTGACAGCCCAGCCTGAAATCGGTGACTATCCTATAGTCCACAAACACTGATGGCAAAGTTGAATCCTTGTTACACTGCTTTTCCTTGTGAATTTATAATTCCTCTTTCAACACAGCCAGTGTCGTTCTGAGGGACTGCGAGCTACCAACATCTTAGTATCTCATCTCAGTTCAGACAGGACACACGTCCCTGCTGAACTGCAGGTCTTGTGTTCTGTATTTACTCCTCCAAAAAAGGACAACAGCTGATAGATAATTGTGATTACTCCGAACATTAAATACTTCCCTGAAACCGCTGTGTGCTTCACCATTTGGAAAACAACATCTGAGAAGTGGATTTTTAACTTCTCTAAAACTATCGGTTAAAATAAATTGAAACATAACACACTGTGTTGGGAAATGTCAAATGCAGTCCAAAAGAAAGATTACGGTGTCTTCCTGCCTTCTGCACCCTACTTCTCCCGCATGAAGCTCACAAAGTTCTTCAAACAAGACTTGACTCCCTGTCAAGCACTCTTTCCTTTGCACCTTCCCCTTACAAGCAGCAGATTGACAGCTGGCACACCACTTACACTAGGGCAACCCCCCCCAACTCTACTCCCAAGAAAAGCCTGAGCTCTGCCATGGACTCCCATCCCGTGGCCTTCTTTCTATTCATTACCGGTGAGCAGACTCCCAAGCCCTGGTTTCCATCATGCCTTCCCTGTCCTATGCCTGTCTGCTCTGCTCCTGTGAGCTGACAGATTATTGAAGGCTACAAGAGCACAATTCTTGTACATATCAATAACCTGCCTGTTCCAGAAAATAAGCAGGATGAACTAGCGGATACTACGTGTGCTTCTCGACTGAGAAATAAGGTCAGCAGAGAGTCACTGCATACAGGAAGTCTGGTCCCATCAGCAGCGTGTGTCTGCTGTTCCTTTAAAAATTCATTCCTGTACTTGCTTCAAGGAACACCCGGATTGGTAAGATTTTCTTTTTAGTAACAGTGATAGTCAAGGATAGTCAGGTGAGTTGCGTTGGATCCGAGGCCCAAATCCAACTTTCAATTACAGTAACAAAAGCAACAGCCTATTATTAATGGATGTAGTTCTGACACAGTGAATTGGTTGGTGTAAGCCAGAGCAATTCAACTGGCCCTCATTTGCTAATAGCTAGCATCCATTAATTATCCTTATTGCAGAGGAGTATGTGTAAGGGCTGCTCAAACGCAAAGAGACTGCACTGCATCATTTTCTGCTGTCACAGACTTCCATACAAGGGCTAATCCTGAGCAAGCCTCCTCCATGCTACTGCCAAGGACGCGCTTTTGATCTCCTTGCACCTGGGCATGTATTGGAGAGAAGAGGGATAGATGAGCGGTGGTTTGGAAGGAGCTGGGCTACTGCCTGGTCCTTGCAAGACTTGCTCCAAGCGTGTCTAGGGGTAGATCCTGGGAGGGAAGGCAGATGGGGAAGCGCTCGCTGCTCATTAGCAATTATGTCACTGCTGCCAGCAGCCAGCAACCTAACATGGGTTCTGGCTGCATGCTTGTATGGATTGTGGACATGCTTGTATGGTGTGGACATTACAGGAAAAGGGTAGGCGAAGGAAGCTCTGTGCAGAAGGGGTACTGACTTGCTCAAGTTTATGCACCAAGTCTGCAACAGAGCCAGAAACTGTATCTGCAACTCCTGCATCTCTTATTTGCCCCTTAACCACCAGGCTGTTCTTCTTTGTGAGTCCTTGTGCTATGACTGACAGGCGTGTAGAAAGAAGGGCCATCTGCATAGGCCAGGAAAATGCAGTATATCCAGCTCCAGAATCTCAAAACTCCATCTTTATACAGAAGTTTTGTGATAGAAAAAGGTTCTGTGAATATCATAATTTCCATATTATCACTGTCTGTACACAGATTGCCATGGCAGTGAGAATTTAAAAGATAAAAAAATGCAATTTAAAGATAAAAAACATTTTAAAGTTGACAGTTTCGAGCAGTTTCAGTCCCGTGCATCTCTCATCAGTTTTCATTCATCTAATGTTTTCTTTTAAATACACTCAACAAACTGAGATGCTCGGAAGGGAAGTGCTGTACCAACAAATGCACTTCTGCATGCCCCCCACAGCATCACAGCCCAGGGCAAAAATGGCACTAACAGCACAGGGTAGGGATGTCTCCTGCATCCAGTGCTTGCTGCACTGTATTACAAACCATAATCTGTCTTTAACCTCTCACGTCCATCACACTCACCCAGCCACAGCAGCTTTAACAGACGCAAAGCCTACAATACCAAAGTGTCAGAGAGTATCAGCCGCACTCTGCTGGCAGAGTGTGTTTATCCTGGAGGAATACAACACCCAGGGCAAGCACAGAGGTATTCTCAAGCATAGGGTATTCTGGCTTCAGTAAAAAGGAGATAAATATGGTATGAAAAATGAGACTGTGCCTCAGAACCCTGCCTACATACCCACTTTATTGCCATTTTGTGGATTCAACCACGAGCAGCTTTTTTCAGTATTTCATTAGCCGGCTACCAAAAGACAAAAGGCCAGGAATACAGCCAAGCAAGTAAAATGATCATAGTAGTTATGGCAATAGCCACCTTCATAAAACCATCCTACACTACTTCACGATAAGATAAAGAACAGAAATTTGAAAGCAGTGACTGACTGATGCTGTCCTTTGTCCAAAGAAAACACTGACTCCTGCTATTGGGAAACATGAGACAAGCAGACTCGCTGGAAGTCTAGCTCTTAAGACAGAAACCGTCCTGTAAATTCAATATGGCCCTCCTGGCATGAGCCAAGGTATTCCTTCATTTCACTTCCACAACTAAACACTTCACTAAAGAGCAAACAAGATGTAAGCAAAGGGCAGCCAGCACACCAATATGCCCACTGAAATGGCCTCTGCTGTTGCAAAACACACTGCTGGGCCAAACATGAGACTGGGAATGGGAGATGAAGTCTTTCACTTCCAGGGCTTTAGTATGAGCCTGGACAGGACTGTATCTGTCCCCACATAAAGCTGTTCTAGGGTCTGTGCAGACTTGACTGGTGATTTTAGTCCAGCTGAGGCCAAACAAGCACCTTTGCTCACACATGCAATGCTGCCAGCAGATATGGCACCTACCAACTTCCTGGGGAGCTCTGCTTGCTCAAGAATTGTAGGATCAGAAGAAAACAAAACAAAAATCCCTTGCTGATAAGGATCAGTCTCACAGTTCAGGACTATCTCCTGTTCCCAGGATTGCTTCTACACACCAAGGAACAGGGGAGGACTGTGCTGTACTTCGAGCTGGAAAAGCGATACTATCTTGCTTTACAAGAGGCCTCACGTTTGCCAGCAGCACTGTCAGGTTTTGTTCTAAGATATTTTGGGGCTTGTTCATACCTGAGACGAACTGTTTCTTACACGCTTTCCTGTGTGTGTTTAGGTGACCTAGAACATTTGAGAGGCGTTTAATTTGAGAAAATACCTGGCTGTATTTTGAGATTTTTGTCTCTGCCTTTGTCACAGTCCATTTCTTGAATTCTCCGTTCATTTCGGGGAATAAAAAGAATGCCTCCTTGCCCTTCAGCGGAGCACCTTTGGACTTTTGATGAGAAGCCAAGAGACAAACGGCTCAATTTCTCCAGCCAGCGCAAGAGAAGCGATGAGGAAAATTTGTCGTCTCTGCTGCAGTATTCACAAAGTTGACATGCAAACCCAGCCTCGTGCCAATCAAGCACACATGCCCTGCAGGCTATGAAGTCCAGGGGCAGGAAGAGGAAGGATTTTTCATGGCTCATTCCGGCACTGAGAATTCACAGAAAGAGTCACCTCTCTCGTACAACCACCTCTTACATTGGGGGAAACCTCAGAGAAATCCAGGTGCTGCAGTGAGATGGGGAATCCACTGCGTGGATCCTGACCTAATCCTGTTTGCGCTGTTTGGTTTTGGGAGGGAGAGGGCAGGTTACATTAGTGTTGAATATATTTCAGAACAAGAGAGTGCAAATATCGTATAGGGCTATTCTCTTTATTAAGTGGCATGCCGTATTTCTGAGCATATACTGTGCATTAGTGAGAGACAGTGGAAAGCTCGCAGTTCCCAGTAAAAGGGATACCACGAGCCAGACCTTCATGTGTTATAAATCAGCACAGACACCCACTGCTATGCCAATTTAAACTACCCAAAGAGCCTGTGTTCCCAATTCAAAGTGGCAGAACAAATAGCAAGTACCACATCCATATTCCTGATGATCAGAAATGAAGTGTTACAGGTAAGGAGAAATTGTAAAACAACAACATAAGTAGTGGAATAAAAAAGGGGAAAATTGCTCATCATTTGCACCCCATCTGCCTTGAAAGGCAACAGCGTTTTATTTCCTTTGGTACAGGAGGGTTTGCATAAAACATAAGCAAGGTTGTACAAACCCTTGGGGTTTAATTTGATTCTAGTTTATCTTTTGATCAGCACATCAAACAATTGTGCAGTATTTTCTCTTCCTGCCTCCCCTCCCAATTTCTAAAAGCTGCGTGAAATTCCTGTGTGCTGTCTCTCATCAGGGCAGCAGAGAGCCTTCAGTGTAACGCCATTATATTTAAAGTGAAGTCTTTGCCAAAACACCCCAACACAGGGACAGACCTAATGCCTGCAAAGGGTTTTAAACAGTAGATTAAACATGCCTTTCAGTTTTTTGAGCCTCTCTGGAGTGGAGAGATTATTACTGGATAGAGAAAGGGGAGGAGAAGGCAAAATTACTAGCCATCACAGCAACTGCAAGAGGCCAGCCTTCTGCCATCTACACCACCAGGGACCTGTCACAGCTAGACAGCAATCCAGGTGTAAACGTCTGTGACCTGTCTCCTTTGTCCGCTGACCAAATCACTGGTGGAGTCTCATTCTGCTCACACCTTGGATTGCAGTCAACATTATTTCAGTGGCTACTTCAAAGTAGCGAAGTCTTTGACCTCGCAGTAGGAGCAGAAGTACCAGCTGTGCCATTTGTGATACAAGGTAAGTCCAGAAGGAAACCAACCCGTGCCACCAAGAACTAAAGGGCCTCTGGGCCACGTGGCGGACTCAGAGAAGCGATCACAGTTTATACAAAATAGTTTGCCTGGCTCATTACACACGTCTGGACATACCTCATAGCTTGCAAGAAAATCATGATGTAATAAGAAAAGAGGATTACATTTTCTTACCCAGCCTATAAGCTGCAAAACCCAAGTTTTCAGACAGACTAAAGGTGGAAAAAAAGCCAGGAAATCTGAGTGACCAGGGACAGTGCTGCCTCAGTTCAGGGCAGTGGGAGATATGTCTGGTCAGTCCTTACTATAGTAGGAGCTAACAACAATCGGGTGTGTGCAGTTTCAGATCTTTCCGTTGTTGTTGCTAAACGATACTTGGTTTAGATTACCTCGGTGACTTCTCTGTCACTGATGTTCACCATTCAGCCCCACAGAGCCACAGCCTCCACATGCACACCACTATGAATACACTTTACCTTTACCAAGTATTTCCTCAAAACCACAATTAATCTTTAAACCTAATGCAACACTATGCCCCATAAAAGGCATTATGTTGCCAGCCCCGTAAACCGAAGCCCCCTCTATTACTTATGGAGTGTAAGCGGACGCGATGAGTAGGATAACCTTAAGACTCCTAACCTCAATGTCCAGCAGCAGCCCCAAACCCTGGCTGACTCTCACTGTCTCTAAGAAGTCCTGCACTCACTTGTATCTAATAAAAGCTAATGGGAGTCCTCCTGCTCTAAGGGCTTTTAACAAACTCCTCAATCCCTCTGAGTACCTTGCTGCAGTCCCCACCAGGAGAACATGCTCGTGACAGCAGTTTCTAGGCCGGGGTGCCCACGGCTTGCCATGCATGCAGTGCTGGAGGCTGTGGCAAGCCACGTGAGCTACAGGGCAAGTCCCGCTCTCTTGGGCACGTAACACACTGCTGCACGGAGAGCGTTTCGCTGCTGCTCTCACGGCACCTCGTACAGACCTACCTGTGGGTACCATACAGAACATCAGAGCCATACAGCAAGCAGAAGGCCCAGCAAGACGTAAAGCAGTTTGCTACACTTTGTATTACATTCAGGCCTGACAATACATTAAACTGATTTAGCTCTCCTGTGCTGGACACGGGCTTATTTTAGACATGCTTTGTTTCCTGTTTTCATTCTCTTCATACTTCTCATAATCTGGTATAAAACTCCGGGTTTGCTTTCAGCACCTTCTGTAGCTTGATTTAAAGGCTAACAAAGAGCTCAGTGCATATTTTACATTTGAGGATAATGGGAAAAAAATCCTACATTTTTATGACCAGAAGGGGGCCACTGGATCATTTAATGTGACCACCTGTAAAGTACTATTTCCCTCTGCTGAGCCCGGTAACTGCCTTCGACTTAATTAGAGCTTGAAGCATTGACAGTTCTGGGTTCCACATAAAGACCAAGCACAATATAAAACAACTTTAGAATAATAAAAAAAGTTCTGAGAGCCTCCTGGGTGTTCCTCGCATATCATAAGGAACTTAAAACTCCCTTAACAGTCCCTGCAATGTGTTTTTATGCTCCAGTCTCAGTTCCTCTGAATAAAAGCAGACATTCTTCACTGACCCAAATAGGCTACAATAATCATAAAAAACTGATCTTCCTTGTGGGGTTTGCTGCTCCTGATATTTAAGGGATTTTCTTGGGCAAGTAATTTTTAAAACCTCTCTATGGTTGGCTACATAAACATTCACATCCTCCTGGGTTCTTAAACAAAAGCTCGGAGAAACAAGGATGGCAAATTAAACAGAAGAGTTATGAAGACAGAAGCAGGCTCTTATCACTGCACTTAAATTCTGACGATAAACCCTCTGCAGAGGCCACTTCTAGCTCCCTTCTATCAGTTTCCCTCTCCCTGGTCAAAAAAAAAAAATTATCACAAATCAGCTCAACAAAATAAGCGTGTTGATGCATGCACCAAGCTGCTTCACATTCCTTTCGTCGCTTACGGCATTTAAGCCAGCTCTACTGCCTCACGGCTTGGCGCTTGCCCTGGACGGGACCTTTTTGAGGAATCTACTGGCACTGCCTCGAGCCCCCTCCTCAGCCCTTCGCTCTCAGCCCAGGCAAGGCGCCCACTTTCCGTGCACCCAGGCACACACGCACGCCCCGGGGCCCTGGGACCTGCCGCTGGGGTAACCGCAGCCACTCTTCCAGCCAGTGAAACACTTGCCTGCCATGAACATTGCAAATAAGGTAAGACGCAAAAGCGAAGTTTGATCTGCAAAACTCTTGCCACTACCACTCAATTTTGGGAAAAGCCCTCATAATGTCTTTTCAGGTAAGTTATCACCAAGAATTTCTTTTCATTTAGGAACGTAAGCCATGCACTGTCCTACTGTTATTGCAGCATCAAAAAAGCTGATTCAGATGCCTCAATCCTCCTCCTAGCAATGACAAGTAGGCACTACAGTCCTGAAAGTTCATCCTGAATGCTTCTGTTCTGGGGTTTCCATCAGAGGCATGGTTTGAAGCCCACCATTGGGACAGGAATTGTTCTCATTCCTCCAACTTCAGAGGGCCACAAGTGAAACTGAATAAACCTACAACTAAGTAAAAGCAGATGAGAAACAAGAGCAGAAGGAGATGACAGAGGAACAAGGAAGTCAAAGAAAAGGGAAAGGTGGCCATGGCAGAAGGATGGGACTGAAATATGCCCTAAATATTTCATAGTTAGTGTACTGTGTGGAGATTATTGCTTGGCTTTTCAGGAGCACTGAAAGGAGTCAGCTGTCCAGGTAACCAGCACCGTGAGGCACATAACTCATGCCTTTAACTGCTTTGGAAATCCCAGCTCAGAATGGCAAAAAGACTCTGTATTCTACAATTACCTTTGCAGTAGCATTATTTTTCCAGTACATATTAGAGTATATTCACTCCCCATCCCCTCATTCTGGCAAGGACCTCCTGCTATGTCAAGAAACCTTTTTGGAGGCTCCCTACCTAAAGAACTGCATGCAAGTTAACAAAGAGCAATTACACACGTGCAAGTTAGAAAGGGCAAATGTTTTCTTTGCATGTGACTGCGACACAAGTAGGCTTCAGAAGCATAATGAAGCCCCCCCTCCCCCCACTTTACAACAGAAAACAGAAAAGTTGGAGAAAGAGAAGAAAAACCAACGGGAGTTTTCACTCACTCTCTTGGCTTGCAGGAGGCACAAGGATCCCGTAACTTGAGACCTACCTGTAATGCCTTGTCCCATGCACTTAAGACCTGCAGAATAACCTATTTTTTTCTGCATTAGAGGAAGTCCAGTGCAGGGAACCCCCCTCTTAGGAACTCCTGGATCTGTGCACCAGAGTGCTGAGGCTGAGCTATACTCCATTTATTTATGCAAGTTTTATGCCTGGAATAATACTAGGTTACCTTGATGAATAAAGAAGAAAGATGTTATTCTTCACCTGATTGCAGTTCCCACTGGACCTGCCAAGATCGCCGCAATGCCGCCAAAGAGCAAATGAAGGGGCCATCCTGTATGGACAATGCTCTCCATAGCATGCATCATCACTGTGACCACCCCCCTCCAAATGTCATGTATTTTAAAGGCCTTATTGGGGTACCAAAGATTTAAGCCAGCCATGTACATATTGCTCAGCAAAGCCCTTTCTCTTGTTTAGAGTTACCAGGATGCACAGAATTATTTTCCTCCTAAAACCTGTGTTACCACAGGAAGCTCATACCATAAACTCTCCTACCAGGACTAACATATCACAACACACTGTGCTTGAGACCATGCCATAAAGCAGTGGTCACCTCTGACCCTGCAATCATTTGGAAGAGTTAAACTCTCTTATAAATCCTAACTTATATGCCAAGTGAGTACAGCCATGGAGCAAGGGATCAGATCTAGCACTCACAAGTAAAAGCCCATAAAAGAGGGGGAAATGTGTCATTAACATTTACTCCACAGACAGACAGACTGGAAAAAAAAGCATTTCTCATTTCTACAACACGGCTTGTGAAACTTGAGAATGATATCAAGGCTCACACATCGCTCTGGAAATCAAAATCTCTGTTTAGATGCATGATGCTAATTCAGCTGTGCCTTGCCGAGGTAAATTAAAGGTCAGATACAGATTTGAAATCTTGTTTAAGCTTCTTACTGCTTTAACAACAAGCACTGAATTACTTGAGTGTTTTCTTAACAGTGAACCTGTTTGGAACCTATTTCAGCCAAAGATATTATTTCCACTATCTTGTTACATCAGTTCCTAACCAAGAGGTAAATTTGCCTGTCATGACCATGAGTGCAAAATCAAAACATATTTCACAGAGACGGGTTCACAGTGCCCCCTTGGTGGCCAGTCAGAGCTAATGAAGTGAAGGAAATTAATTTATTGGGAAAAACTTTTCAGACCGTAATCAACCATGCTTTTTATTTGCTTACTGTTACCGGAAAAGCGACTGTGTACTGTTCGCCCTAACAGTCAGAAACGGCACCCCTTGCCACTGCAGAGAAACACTATGAAGGATTTTAATTGATATCTCAAATTAACTTGTTTAATTAAGCAACAAGAACAATACGTGTGCATCACTCAGACATTCACCCACCCATAGGTGCAATATTTGTCACAAGAGGGCAAGCACCTCCCCAGCCCAGGAAACGAGAGATTCACATAAAACTCGAAAACCAGTTACCGCTGACAGGGACTAAGCTGAGGGTGTGGAGGCTGCTGGGCTGTGCTGGGCACGGCCAGTGCTCGGTGTCACTGCCCAGCACCCAGGCGACCGCCTGCAACCGAAGGGGAAGGGGAAGCTCTGTACTCAAAGCACAGCCCGCGCTCTGGTCAACAAACAGAAATGCAGCTCTGCAGTATCCCCGAGTTCAAAGAGCTGCCATCTGGGGAAACGTAAGCAGCTTCTCCCACATCTGCTATCCCACGCCGAGCTCTCCACAAAGGCAGCAAGGACCGAGAGCCAACAGCAGCACCCAGGCTCGGCACGGTCCGGCCACCGACCTCACTCACACATGGGGAGAGAGGCAGAGAAGCCAGTAATTCACCGCGGAGTCCAACAATGGCAACAGCAGGCCAGGTTTAAAGATAAAGGTTGTTAGAAGAAATTGTTCCGCTTGCTGCTGGCAACGTAGATTGTGACTTGCATGCAGCCTGTGTGACAAACTCCAGTTCTAGCAAACTGCAAAAATTGTTCGGGGCAAACTCAGATACTCATCTGATCAGATACTCAAGACAGAAGGCATTGTACAAGAGTACCCAGGGATGTCTGTGTGATCCACCAAGTAACAACAATGTTGCATGCTGATTGCTTTCCAACGGCGGTTCAAAAGCAGAGAGAGCATTTGAAGAACCAGATTTATTCTCCTCTTGACTGGTCTCCCTGCCATACAGAAGGTGCTTTGAGATTCTAGTGGTGATCAGACTGGATGGGACATTGACACAGCTCTAGGCCCTTATAACCTCAAAGGGTCGAGGGACACCTAATACTTTGTTCTCCTTATGTCATTGGATTGTTGCGATTTTTGGCAGGGGAAATGGTGGGCATTATCTGACTCATAGTAATATCAATGGGAGTTTTATCTGCTGAATCCTGAGTTCAGGACCATACCCGTTCTTACTTTTGGCTAGACTACCACCTAGGAGGAGATACTGTAGCATAAGAACAATTGAGTGTAAAAAAAACCCCAACCAAAACCAAAAACCAAAACACAATCCCAGAAAGTTCCAAGTGATATAAATGCTTACAAAGATAAGCACCGGAGATGAGCATGGATCCAGTATTGCTTGGGAAGCAACAGCTCATCTATGAGGCCAGACCCGTAACCTCAGCAGCCTAAAGCAGGAGCCCCTCTCCTGCCACAGTAATAAAGACCTAAGCGCCAGCTCTAGGAAGGCTGCGGCAGATTCACAAACCCGCACACGCTGCCCAGCACTAGACCAAAGCAAAAGCCGGTGCTGGGGTTACTGGCACTGGTCCTTCCTGCCGTACACAGGCTGCTTTGGAAGTATCCGATCTATCCCTTCTATCGAAGTAACTGGGGCATGACTTGACACCTACCAAAGATCTCTGAGGAGATATGAACGTGTGTGTGTTTGTTTTTCTAACTTTATTTGGTCAGTCAGCTCTACCTTTTAATTATGCCTGTCCTTTATTATGCTGACAAATGGCTGGGTGCGCAGCCGTATTTATTGTTCCGTAATAAAATAAGCCTGCTTGATACCAACAAAACATAAACAGTTTATTAGAGTCAGGAGGAATTGTCCATTGTATTAATTAGTTTCATTTCTCATTTAAAGCTGTGTTTTAATTGTGGATAAAATTAAGTAAATTTTCTCAATTATATAAAGTGCATACGGTGAGCTGAATTGTGTATCGTACAATTACACGTAGCTTTGGGATTCAGAGAATAGCTCTGTACCACAAAACTCTCAGCAGTGAGAAGCCCGGGGCTAATATTAGTGAAATTACTTATATAACTTGCTCTTTTATTAACGTGAAAACAGACTATGATTAAAAGCTGGAAGCTGGAGAAAGGAACTATCTGGACCAGTTTACTAGACTAATGCTGTTTATTAAATTCTAAAAATACTCTAGGACATAGGTGTTAAAAAATGGAGAGGTTTTAGAAAATTTAGATGCACAATTTCTCTACAGCAGCTGGCTAGGTTGCACCACCCGACCTGCACTTGGTATGCACTGTACATACTGCATGTCCATTTGAATTCAAATAATAGTTGGTTTTACTGCTATATTCTCAGAAAATTAAGGAAAGAAAGAACAAGCACAACCATTAAAAGGCTGAATGAGGACTGGTGATTCAACTGTGCAGCTGAACAGAAAGCAAAGGGCATATGTCTACATAAACCAGAGTGATGTATGGGACTAAGCTCTGGCCTTGGCTTCACAAACACCTTTTCAGACCCTCTCCACCAATATCCGCACGCGTGCACAACTGGGCACCTTGGCCTCACATGGAGCATGTGTGAGGGTGGGTGTCTGTCTTAATAAATTAGACATTTCCGATCTACATACAAGTTAACTAAATGATTTTCTTCTGGAAGACGCATGTGCTTAATAGACTATTTTTCTGCCCATTTATATCTGTGGCAGCTGGAATTTTCCAGCTAACAGCTCACCATAGCAAAAATGAGAGGACGCATTCCTGGGAACCTCAACTCCCTTCCTCCTTAGTCTGCAATTAATTTCCTTCAGCTTATACTGAAAGGTCTGCTTGTTTTTTTCTTGGGCTTTCCCCGTGGAATGGAAAGAGAATTTAACAGGGTTTTTGGAACAGATGTTTGGGGAATCTGGTATTTAGTCTACGACAACCGCTTTGTAAAACTGTTCCTTACTTTTGCATAAGCCACTTTATAAGCCCAAATAAATAAAACTGTTCCAAAGTTGCGCTTGTTGACTCTATTAGCACTATCACTGCTACACTAAGCACTGCAACTTGAGTTCGTATTAAGCCAATGACTGAGCTTTCCACAATGTTTCAAAGTGGCATCATATAATTAGATCAAAATTGTATGTACTGCAGTATTTGTCACCTTGCATTGAAGATTGTCTCCTGACAGAGAAAGATGGTACCAGATCAACATCCATACTTTTTGCAAAAAAAGAAAATCTCATACTGGAAGCGAGCTACTACCTACTCTACCAGTACATTTGCTCATTCTGTAGCTTACCAAGCATCTGATCTGCAAAACTCCACAGAACTTAAGGGGAAATCTGTCCATCTAAGGAAGCACCCGGGTTCCTTCAAAACTGGTTCTGTTCACTGTTCATCCAAACAGGGAAATTTCCTTCAACAGTACGAATTAAACGTTAATGCCATTCATAGTTCTGAACACGTTTCAGGGAACTCTACTTCAAGGGCCGCAGGAAGGGCCGTTCCCATGGCAGCTTTGCCATGACAGAAAGCCCTCTGTATCTCAGGAGATTTTGGAAATCCAGGCACTGAAATGGGGCTCCAGCATCAGCATGTGTTATTGTACACACAGAAAGGGCAAACAAAAGATTTCCAGTGGTTAACACAAAGTTAATTCCCCAAGTGCAGTCCTCTTCAGGGTCCTCGGAGCTTTAGAAATGAACAACGGAGATCTATGAGTGCAAAAGTCTAAAATCAGAGTCATACCAGGGGACATACAAATTTCTGGAAGCTGCTGAGTAGTCTGCCCTTCTGAAATTGAGAAAAATACCTAAATTTGAGTTGAATGAGCCACATTTAGGTTCTTCTGTTTGAAGATCTCTATATAAATGCTCATTACGTCAAGGCTACTGCAAGCTCTTCCTGTGCAGTGCTAAGAAAGGATGTAAGTCACATAGGAACAGGATTTTCAGCTTCTGACTTTGCTCATCTCCCAGACTCAAGCACTGGCCTCACTCTGTGCCAGAAACAACAGTGACACTCTTAATTACCCCGCTGGGAAAACAATACTAAACGTATCAGAAATCCAGCACTTGAAAAATCAAGATATTAAAGATTTCTTAGAAGGCTGAAATCTGCTTTAAATATTTTATGACAATGTCAGTACTATGAGAAGGGAATTCTGATATGATATTTTGAATAATAAAAACATCCATCCGCCCTTTTGGAGAGTATTCATTAGGCTCGGCACTACATCAGCTGCAGTCAGCGTCACTTCTACCCTTACCTTCCACGCCTCAAACCTTCCACAAACCACTACACCTTCAGCCTGGAAGATGGTCTGACAAAACCAGGAATAGGAAAGACACTCAGGTAACAATGCTACGGCTGCGCCTGTGGTGGAGCTACCTGGCAAGAAAAAGTGGAAAGCATTGCTCATTAAAACCAGGTTCCAAGTCCAACTTCAGACTTTCTGAAACTTCCCTGAAGAATGAATGATTTAACCAGCCCTAAAAGTGAGCAATACTTCAGGCATGAACTTAATATTCATTTATCTCATTGACAAACAGGCAGCTTCCCATCCACCTGATTTCTCTCACCTCCTATTTTTTTCCTCCCATGCTGGAAGAGCACATTACCCACCCAGAGTAACTAAACTTACAGCACACAGGGGAGCACAGCCTGTGGTGAAAGCTTCACCTCCTGGAGACTGCCAGGAGGGAAATCAAAGCAGCCAGGGAGGCACTCAAGAGCGGAGATCCAAGCACCGTTAGCAGGCAGATGTGCAGTGCTCTGTGCCTGTCAGCTCCCCGTAGCCAGAAAAGGTGGAGAGACAGGAGCATTATTTTCTTATCTTCTTTTGTGCTTTTCAATTAACACCTCTAAATGCGATGGCTCTTTTTACCTTATACAGAGACAAGCTCAGGCTGTAACATCACAACCTATGACCATTGAGAGCATACTCTTCCTCTCTTTAACAAAAACATTGTGACATTTGAGAGATTTTTTCCCAGCGTGGCAGATGCATTTATTTTCCACTTAAAAGTGGCTTAAATCACATCTGGCAGAACAAGGAAATTCATTAAGACATATTCTGATCTTGCTTGATGTTTTAACCAAGTCTCCTACCACCCACTCCACCTTTTAATATCACATAGGCAGGTTTAACAAATTGCTAAGACTCACTGATGAGCATCCTGTAGAAAACAAAGCCATTAAAACAAAACTTAACAGGCTCTAGGGAACAGGGACACCCCCCCGAGGCCATATGGTCATAGCATAAGGCAGAGGTGATGGTTTTCTAACCACTTAGAAGCTCTGTCCAAACCTAACAGCTATTCCCAAACTGACAACTGCTTCATGTGACATATCTTGCAGTAGGAAAGCACAGCGTGTCTGCACAAAAACGGAGATAAAGGCAGTAACACAAACAGTGGCTGACTGTGTTTTCACTGCTGGAAAAAAGAGAGAACAAATAGTTCACTTAGTCTCACACTACTGTCAAAGACGGAAGGACCTCTAATCTTCTGGGGAATGGAGCCAGAGGCATGCTGGGGCAGTCTGAATGCTACAGAAGCAAGGCTTTGTGGAAAACTCTATAAATGCTGTTTTCATGTGAAACACAGCGACGAAAATACGCAGAACTAAGGAGGAGAAGCCTGCCCCTTTCTCCCAACACCAGCCCAACCCTTCGGCTGTGTCCGCTGCTCTTCAGCTACCACGCTGCTGATGTGGAGCCGACACGAGCCTATCCCTTGTCTGTCTGCCAGCATGTCCTCGCCTCTTAAAAACACTTATTTCTAGCAAAAAGACCCTTATGGCCTATCTGTAAGAAAACTGGAAACCTAGTCACCTGGGGAACAGGGAGGGAGAGCACATTTGGCAGTCCTGTGGGGAGGCAGGCAGGCAGGAACGGGGCCAGGTTGATCGAACGTTTCCAGCCACCCCCCAAAAAACGGCTACGAGAGAGGCTGCAGGCAGGACACGCAGGCCTGCCCACACTGCTGTTGAGCCCCATGGCCACAGACCTTCCCCCTCTGGCACTGAGGGTCGTGTCTCTCTTGCCTCCCATTGTAGCACCCTCCTCCTGCGAACGTGCCTAAGGGCAGGGCAGGACCTTGGCAGTCCCACAGCTTCTCACCGAAGCGAACACCATGATTTGCTCACTGCAGCAGGAAGCGTGCAGATTTGCTCCTTCATGCACACGTTTCCACCAGCCCCTTGGAGCCCCAGAATCCCCACCTTGCTTGGCCATGCGCTCGATTCATTTTTTTTCTCCAAGGAATTTGTGATGTATTGGCCCAGGACTTCTTAAGACCCATCTCCATCCGAGTCACTGCTCCCCTCCATATCACAGCACAGCAATAATGAGCATACAAGACATCTTTTCCTTGGGCCTTAAATCATTACAGCAAAATCTTCTGCAAACCTGAGGCCAGTGCACAGGAAGGGCAACGAAGGAGTACATACACCATGTCTCCCGCCCACTACATAAAAGCATCTTTTGCCTTGGAAATAAGATGCACCACAAAGGTGCGCCGAGGAGGAATAAGGCACAAAGGAGTGATGTGGTTTCTCCTGACCACTCGCACTACGCTTCAGCCATTGGCCACGTCCAGTTCACTTCTCTGCAAGCTGGGATACGGCAGCTGCAGGTCACAGTTACAAGCGTGGGCAGAAACGACCCAGAGAAGTAGAGAGGCTCCTCAGAGCTTGGCAAGGAGCCTGCTGCTTTCTCCAGAAAAACACCAAGAGCCTTCCAACTGGGTTTGTTTCATAGCAAAGGGCTCTGTTACAAAGCTGTGTGGGAGAAGGAAGGAATAAATGCCCCCAAGGCTGTTATGAAGAGCACACTTCAGAGCAGCTGCTCTCTCTGTTATCTAATCTTAATTTTAACTGAGGTTTTCTCTTGTTTTGCCCGGGGGTACCTAGATCCCTCTGCACATGCCCCTCCTGGGGCAGCCAGCCACAACCTGTCCGCACACGCCGGCATCCGCTGTGGCCATCGCTGGCCCCTGTGCTCCCCCACCGCACTCTCGTGCTGCTCCCAAGGCAGGACCGAGACCAGGCTTTACACACACTTGGTGCAAGCTCCCCTCTGAGACATTCCCTTTAATGCCACCTCTTCATCTGTTAAATGTCTCCAAATTGCCAAATCCCTCAGGGATTCTAAATATTAAACGAAAAGGGTTATTAAAATACACCCAGCAATAGAAAGCGGGGTGAGGCTGATGGTCACGGATAGCCTGAACCAGAGTTAATTAATACATGCTCACTCAGATTTTTTTTTTCTTCCTGTTTTGATAAAGGGCAATTTATAGTTGGCATGACTGTCACAACGCCCCACGACCCTCAGTCTAATTATAAAATATAATGTGGAACTGCAAATGCAAAATCCGAGGGAAGAAAAAACCTGGCTTCTGCAGCTTTTACTTTTTCCCATTCCATCTTTCTTTTCCCAGGGTCTAACTGTAGCTCCGAATGCATGACAAGCCCAGAACATTAACGTGTGTTTATTTAGAGACACTTCTAATATGTTTGCGTTGTGTGTTTCTAGAGCTACAGACCAAAACAAGCGAGGTAACAGCTAACCAACTGCAGAGCAAATTCCCAGAGGGGAAGACAAGAAGGGTTAGTTGCTGAATGCATCTTAGTCAAGAGAGAAGCTGGAGCTGTTTTAATTGTTCATCAATCAATTAATGGCACTCTCAAATGTCTAATTAAGCAGACAACTGGAATTAAGCAAAGGGCATCTCTGAAATGCCAGCCCTCTTAATGAAGGCACTTCTTATATTCAAGTGAGTACTTGATTAAGGTGTGCTTGTGTGGAGAGATGTGCAGAAAAACCCTCAACCAAATGATTAGTGTGTCTCCCCGGTAAGCCTATGAAAAAAATCAGTCCTTTGGTAATGCAACTTAACCTTCACGTCCAAGCGAGCACTTGAGCTAGGCAGCAAAGTGCAAAACCAATTAGCCTCATTTAGCGCGCAGGACTGTGGCGCAAACGCTGTGATGGGCATGCTGGGCTCGATCAGGAAAAAGGTAATGGGGCCGAGGTTCATGCCCGCGGTGATGGAGACCTTGAGGATGCCAATGACAGCACAGCAGGCCGGAGGTTTGAGACGGGCACTCCCGCAGCAGGCTCAGACAGCAGCAGCAAGCTCCTGAGGGTTTGCTCTCCTTCCACGGACAAAGCCAAGGCAGGCAGTGAGCCCCACCATCAGTTGTCAGGATGCATCAGCCCAGCACAAGCTTGGGAGAGGACGTACGTCCCTTGGCAGCTGAAATGCCGCTGCTGGCATGTCAGCAAAGAATCATCCCAGGGGGAACGAGACCGTTATCTCGATGGAAGAAGGATGACACTGAAATGCTTGTGATCACTGGAAACGGATGGCTGCTCAGCTCCCCAGGATTCATTGCAAAGACAAGCAAGGGAATATGAAGATGCTGCCACCATCAACTACCTGTACATCAGCGACACCACAGACCCTGAGCAAAACCATGCAATAAAAGCAGAGCAGCAGCAGGAGATTTAGCATATATCAGAAAGATTAGAAATTGATCCTGTTTTCCTTTAGTGCTCACAGGTATCGAGAAGTTTCCACAAAAGCTCCAAAACTGGTTGCACACAGTGCATTACACAGCATATGCCATGGGTCTGTGCCCCAGCTGTTTAACATGATCATTTCTACAGCTGTGTCCAAATACTTTAAAAAAAACAAAACCAAAACACAGAAAGAAGAAAAAAATTTCCAGGGTTTCCCTGGAAATCTTCTACCAAGGGATGAGGCTGTTCCTGTTCACTACAGTTATCCACAAAGCAGCCTGACCAAGAAAAAAAACCACAAAGTTGTCCTTCAGAAAGAGGATGAAAAGTGACAGAGCTCCATCAGCCTTGTCTGGCACATTTACCTACACAAGGAACTCCTGAGCCTCTCTGCATCAGGGTTAGAGGGACCCTAAAAATAACCCAGTGAAAACTGGTAGAGCTATCCTAAAAATCTTCTCGTGGGCTTAGTCCTGAAGTGTGACACTTTGATACCGACTTTGGCCTTAAGCCGAGCTTACTAGTACATACCAGTCTAGGGAGATCAGTTTTCTTTCCTCTTTATCGGCTTTTTTCCGCCCTGGCAGATACTCTGTCTCCTTGTCTCCTTCTCCAGTTGCTCCAACATCACAAATTACCATCAAAACTTTGTGTACTCACTTTCCAAACATGTAATCTGATAAAATAACAACTGCTAGGTTGGCTTTACTCTGCAGCAAGGGAGCTGTGACACTAGGATTTGTATTTCTAAACAGATTGTGTCTCTTAAAAAAGAAATTAAAAAAACCCACAAGACAGAATAAAAAAAAAAATCCCAGAAACCACCTCCCTTGCCACGAGGTGCTCTTGCAACAGGCATCTAAGGGAAGAACAAATGCTGCAAGCTTACAACAGTAGAAACTCTTTTAATACAACGGTTTCCTCACATATACAATCAAGGTAGAAAGGCCTGAAGTGTGACACGTTTCTTGTTTTCCTTATTTTCTGAAAATCCCAGTAATTATTTATGCTGTTGCTTCTGGAAAGAAATACTCTCACAAGATAAAAAAACAAATCGAAAAAAACCAGTCATGACAGCAGCTCCAGCACTTCCTTGGAGCTCAGCTTCAGCAAACTAATATTGGCTTGTTCCAATATTGATAATTTTTT
Source organism: Sagittarius serpentarius (assembly GCA_034782735.1). NCBI lineage: Eukaryota > Metazoa > Chordata > Aves > Accipitriformes > Sagittariidae > Sagittarius > Sagittarius serpentarius. The sequence continues at coordinate 18,250,663 of JAVKLA010000084.1, forward strand.
TTAATATATTTTTTAAAAAGTCTACATTTCAAACTCTTTATATAAGGAGCCCTAGATGGTACAAAATCGTACCTGAATAAGAAGAAATCAAGCAAGCTCCTCCACAAAGGAAATTACTATCAAAATTGATGCTTCCTGCCATGTTAAAATTCCAATAAGCATTTATCTCAGCAAATCCTCGGCAGCCTCTGACATTTCTATTATTGGGGCTGACTGGGTTCATCCTGCCCTTATGAGAATAAATAGTGGAACATAACAGGGGAAGGGAGCTGCTGCAATAATATGCACATCAGTCATCAATTTAAAGCCCTTCTTTGGCAAGTGAGAAAGTTGGCTTCTCCCAGACGTGATGCCAAAGGGAACACGGAGGAGAGGACAGATTCAGCAGCTCCATCTCCCCTGGTATCTAGCGAGGTTATGGTGGTAGTGCCTCATTGTCCATGAGCCAAGCAGCACAGCGTGGCTGGTTTTCAGGCCTCTGGGGGTCATGGTTAAGGAAGGTACCCAAGAGCAAGAGCTAGCCTGCTCCTGCCAGGGACCACTGCCCATCGCCCAGCCCATCTCCGAGCGATCCAGCAGACAAGGAGGCCTGCCGGCATGAACTTGGCCAGGAACGGCCCCAGCGGCCAAACCTGGGGTGGATTGTACCCACACCAAATATGATTCAGAGCTCACCTCTGCCTGGGATTCCTCAGGATTATTTCAGATTACAGGGGAGACTGGATGAAAGCGGACAAGGACGCAATGGGGCTAAGAAGAAAGGCAAAAAATGAAAGTGCAAAATAAAGCAAGCCAGCATGAGTGTCCCAGGAGAAAGAAGGCCCCTAAGTGAAGCTCACAGTAGGCAAACTGCTCTAGGAGAGCAATTCAGGGACATGCACTTATCGAGAGGCTGTCCCTGTCATTGCAAGGAAGCAAATTACTGCCGCGCTGAGCCCAGTGCCACCACGAAGGCTAATTCCCCACAGCCAAATTAGCCACCTGCCAGGAAGGGCACGAGGAAACCCTGCAGCTCTCCCTTACTCCTCCCTTCACGCAGCTCCAGCTCACGCACGGGTTAGCTTCCTACCGCTGTTAGCAGCTATCGTACAATATGCTGCCTGTCACTGCTAATTGAGAAGCACCAGTGCCAAAACCTGAGTGCCTTTCCCTGGCTGAGAACCAAATTCTTTATTTAAACGTTATTTCTATGACTCCTTCCTTGCAGATCTACAGCCAATCTTAATTCTTTTGGGAAACCAAGAGAAACTGTATTGTAGCCTTTTATCATACATTTGCTCTTTCAGAAACAGAGATCCTTATTCTTTTAACCTTCCCTTTGTTTGTTTTTTTTTTTTTTTAAATTTAATTAAGACTCTCTCATTTCCTAAAATTAATGGTCAGTTTGTCCTTAGAGCCCACAGCAGTATTGCTAGTCAAGTTCAGAGGAAGACAGCTTGCAGCTTGCACACGTTTGGATTTAGAAAGCCAAGAGCAAAACCAAGCAGTATTAACTTCTTGGCTATTTGGAAATTATTTTCTAAAGTAACTTCAAACATAGAGACTCTCCAAGCAAGTGGCTCTGCATTACTGCACTGTTGCAGTAATATACACCCTCCTACCTCACCCACAGTTTATCTATTCTCACCAATGTGGCTGAGCGGGGAGAACACAGCTTATTACCCTTTGCATATCTAACAGCCTGACAGCACTTCAGAGTTTCAGAGAAACAGAATCCCATTAAGATAACACACATGTGATACGTGTGTCGCGAGATAAAAATGCCAGAGGCTGTGATAAATTGGGGTGTGGAGGGTTGGCATGTACCCTGTTGGTGCCTGCTCACACTCACACGCACGCATGCACGTGTCAGGCACGCTCCTGCATTAATCACGTGCCCAAACTGCCAGTGAGCAGACAGGCAGGTGTTGCAAGCAGGGTAAGCGGATCAGCAGAAAAGGGCTTCTGCAAACCTAAACGCATCTTGGTTAAAAGAAAGACCACAAGCCCAGAGCCCTACAGCTGATAGGGTGGCCAAAGCCTCTGGCGTAGCATCGCCATACTCTAGGCTCCTCTCAGATCTTTCAGGCCCAGGCTTCCTTGACCAGACCTGAATCCACCCGAAAAAAAAAAAAAAAAAAAAAGACTTTTTCTTCCCTTTTTTTCCGCCCCTTCTCTCACATGACAGAATTAAGCATCATGTCAGGTTTTGGTCCAGTTCATCAAGATATTAGTAAGATCAAGCACATTCAAGTCCACTTACATGCCAGGAAAGAGGATGCAGTCAGCCTGATGGCAGCCACTGCTAGAGGAGAGAAGGCTTGTGGGGATCTCATCAATGTCTACAAATACCTGAGGGGGAGGGCGCAAAGAAGAAGGAGCCAGGCTCTTTTCAGTGGCGTCAGGGACAGGACAAGAGGCGACAGGCACAAACCGAAACACAGGAGGTGCTGTCTGAACATCAGGAAACGCTTTTTTTACTGTGAGGGTGACCAAGCACTGGCACAGGTTGCCCAGAGAGACTGTGGAGTCTCCATTCTTGGAGATACTCAAAAGGCGTCTCTGTGTGGTCCTGGGCAGCCTGCTCTAGGTGATCCTGATTGAGCAGTGGGGTTAGACAAGATGACGTCCAGAGATTCCTTCCAGCCCCAACAATTCTGTGAAATTATAAGTCACAGGCTTAAGAACAGCCTGGCAAAGGCAATGCTTTTTGGATTAGCACTGACAGCCCGTTTACACAGCAAGGAAATCCAGCTCTCAAGGCAGAGCTACAAATGGGAAAAGCACAGAAATTGCTCTGCAGACTGAAGTTAGCTTTGGTCTTAGCAAAGCCTACGACTACTTCATTTTTTCTAAAATGTAAAGCCAAGCGCATTTTTTCACTATTTGGAGTAATAGGAAAGGAGAAAAGTTAAAGGGGCTACTTTTAAGATATTTGTACACTTTATAAACTAAGGGTATAGTTAGGACACAGCTCCAGTAAGCTTGGAGAGCTGCTCACTCTACAAAGCCACACTCAGTGGCAGAACGAGCTCCAGCTGTACCAGCAGCCAGGCAAGTGTCCAGCAACAGGGATCAGCATCCAGGGGGGATGAGCAGAGCTGTCACCAGGGAGAGCACCTTAATCTGCTGTCTCTCCACCTTGCTGCTTTGCTTCTAGTTTTGTAAACCAGGTACAAACCTTGTACTCTGCTGAAGTGCTTTTTGACAAGGTTTATTTTTAACTTCTTCTGGCAGCAGGAGTAAACTTGTGATAATCTGGCAGGCACTGCACTCTCTCCCTTGAAAAGCAGCAGATCTGCCTGTAGTAGGATGCAGATATCTTCTCTTTGTACCCTGCTTTTGGAGCAGGGATGGTTCATTTTTCCTACCAAGCTGCAGCAGTAAGGGATTTCTCTTTGAAAACTTACTTAGTACACCTTTAACCTTCAGTGTTAAGGACATGTGTTCAGACATCTGCTCTGCAACATCTTCTCCAAAATTGGTATTTTTCTCCTATCACAAAATCTTAGCAAAAGTGAAAAATGTGTTCTTGTAACACTCTGGCTTTACTTCCGCATATCCCCTAAGATCCAAGACCTCCAGGCTTCCCATATCTGTTTGAAGATGGTTGCAGAACTCAACAAGTCTGTACCCTTCTATTTTCACATTCATTTTTCTTCCCCACTGATACCACAAAGCAATCTCTAATTCATAATCACATCTGTGTCAGGTTCCCAATCTTAAGAGAGGCACTTGGCACTTTAATCTTCAACCAGATTACACTTTTCCTGTTAGGACTTGAAATCTAACCCTGTGCATGTGTGTGGGTGCCTGCATGTTTCTTAAGATTTGCTTAATATATAATAAAAGGGAAGGATGAACAAAGGGCTGAAACTTCTCTATCAGGGGTCTGGAATTAGTTTCACTAACAATGAAAAAATGAAGTGGAAGTGGCTGCTTTTCCTCCACTCTGCCTGTGCGGCGTCACGGATGCTTTCTGTACAAAGTCCGCCTGCACTAAAAGACTGTCCCTGTGCCCCCAACTCCTTACTGCATGGAGTGCTGGAAGCACCAAGCCCCAACTCCTCAGAAGACACTGCAGCACTCTAATTACACAAAGCAGGGCCATTTGCGATATGCATGTTTGGAAAACAAGGCTGGCTACCCGACATGGAAAAGCTAACCATAGAGGAATTTACAGAAGGAGAGAAAGTCAAAACAACACATTTTTGACTGTGAAATACTCCACCACCGAGAGACTGATAAAATAAATTTAGCTTCAGCGGCCTCTCTCCTGGAATGAGCTGGCATTCACGAGCCTGCTACAGAGCCACTGATGTCCAGCCAAAGGGGGAACATAAAACATGATCTCCCCTAACAGGGGTTGAGGCGTAGGAAGGACCTCCAGATGAGAACTGGACTCAGGTTACCGAAGGCTAGAGAAAAGTGCAGGAGAGATGAATGATATTAGGAATACAATAAAGGTTTTGAATAGTGAAATTTGACTTGTTAGTCACTGCTTTTAAAAATACCTTCCCCTTAAATCCATACCGGCAGCATATTAGCAGCAAGGTTACCGATACCTAGGACACACAAATCACAGGCACCGTCGAATCACAGCTCCCTGCAATGCTCTGCTTTAACCTTGATCCAAAGGAACCACTTCTGATGCCTGGAAGCCCCTGTGCCTCCAGGTTCATCCATTCCCTGACTTCCCATCTGAGGCTACCAGTAACACTGCCAACCGGGTACTTCTGTGATGCGGAAGGCTGTCCGCTAGAAACTGGAACAGGGTCAATAAATTAGAGCACATACTGGATGCAGATGAACAGGTGTTATACTGCAACACTTTTGGTCACCAGCAGTCTGGTTCTGATCCAAACCAGAGACTGTAGTTCTTGAACGCAAGCAGCACTTTTATGTTCGGGTGATGGAACAACCAACTTCTTTTATGTCAGACCAGAACGGGGTAGATTTTAGCTAGGGAAGAGAGTACCTTACATTGGTATTTTGAGCATATATACATTTCTACACCCATAGAAAAGAGCAGGACAAACAATCTCCCTCCCTTTTGATGCATTTTGCCAGGAACTAAGTACAGTTCCTGGAGTTTCAGCTGTGTTGCAAGCTTGCTCCTCTCAGCATGACAGCAGGATTGTGCTGACGGCTGAAGAATATTCCCTCTCCCAGGAATGGAGCAGAGAGCTGTCAAGGCAGGAAGGCTTTGACTAAAGCTGTGCCTGCCAGTGAGTCTGATGAGAAAAACATGGTGGTACCTAAAAGCTAGCAGTTATGGGAGGTAGCCCTCCCTCACACACTCATTTTCAGAACTATTATATTCAAAGAGTGCTCTTAGCAGTTTGCTTTGCTCTATATAAATGGAGGACAGAGGCCAGCAGAGTGTTTTGCAGTTAATCACACAGCACAATACAAAATAGCTGTCAGTGAACTGCCCCCCATACCATTTATTAAAGGAGGAAACGCAGCAAGAGCGGTAGCATGTATCTTCACTAGCTCATCCCTGCTCAGTATGGCATCTTTTGCCCGTCATGCCACCTATCAGAGCAGCCTCTTGTTAGGTTTCCAGCCCCAATATCACAACCCACCAAACTGGTGCTGAAATAGCGATCAATAAAGCATGGGCGACAGCCTGATGCAAGACCCCATGAGCTGCTTTCTTACAGCCTGTCCCAGATGGAAACTGGGCTGGCTCACAGGAGAGGCAAGAACAACTCAGAAGGAATGGCAGGTCTTATAAGGAAGTAAAATGTGATAAAAACAACCAGCAGAAGTAAATTTAAACTGAGTATCAGGGCAATGTAGTGCTGAGATGTGTTAGAAAACACAATAGTGTCCCCAAAGTGCAGCTAATAGACAGCTAGTTAGAACTGGGCTGGAGAGGAGCTAAAAAGATAGCACAGTCTTGCTCCAAATCAATATGGCCTGCAGGTCTTATTATGTCTTTCCTGTCTCTGAAGCCTATGAAATATGTAATCACCTTACCTGTTTGCTCCCTGACCCCTGCATAAAGTCAGTCACTGTGAAGGCCAATTAGTGCAAGGCGAGGTGGATTTTCCGCTGCTTTACAGCATCTCCTCACTTGGAGACGGCCCCGGTTCTCTACGCCACTCCACAAACGCAGGAGCGCATTTGTAAGAGAACAGTGGGGCTCACAGAAGTGCAAATCAATAGTTTGGAGGTGCTTTCCCTATGTAGGTAACACACACACACACAAGCACGCTGTGTACTTGGCATAAAGAGCGAAATCCGATCCAAGCCACTAGCTAAGTAAACAGGTCATACCCAGCAGAGGCTAGCAGGCTAGAGAGAGGGCCACTTTGGGAGGAAATGGGACATGAAGCTCTGGAGGGCAGTTTTAAACGCTGACTCTTACCATCAACACATTGGGAACCCAGGAAGCAAATACTCACTGGAGATCTGCTGTCCCGCATGATTACAGAGCTAGTCAGGCAGAGGTGATAAGTGAGCTGGGTGCAATCATTATACCTCTCGGTCTGGGAGAGATTTATTCAGGCCATCAGAAAGAAATGAGACAGGCCTGTGTGACCTGACTTGCAATAAGCTTCAAGAAAGAAAGTCATGACCAGGACAGGAAATGAATCTGGCAGAGTCCAGGACAAACCCAACACGCAATATTGGCCCTTGGCTTCTTGTTGATATTATGCAAAAAACCCCATGTAAAAATAATAGCAGTGACCTTTAAGGACTAGAAACCAAGCTGAACTGGGGCAATTCTCAAAATGAAGAATCTTAAATAACAGGGAATATTATTGCCTCTGATCCCTGGCTCCACACCCACAGAAATAAAAACAAACCTTCATTCCAGAGAATTTTTACACAATAGTGTTATTTATTGGTTTGTTTTCAAACCTTTATTTCTGAAGACAAGCCTATGTGGAACTGAAGAGCGGGGGAGTGGCCAACGAGTCTGGAGATGTTTGAGGGCAGCTGTACACAAATCCATTCCCAAACTATTGGTCCAGGAGCTCTAGAATTACACAGCCCCAACACCCTTTACTTGGGTGGGGGGGTGGGGAAGAGTTCCTATAAGGCACATGTGGCTGGGACCTTTATATGCTGCCACATTACAAATATTTAAGAAAGTAATTTTCCAAAGGCCTAGATACCACTTTTAGGCCAGCTTCCCTCACCTGGCTAAACTGGCATTAGTCAAAGCTTCAATTCTTTCTTTACTTTAGGCTTTGTTGGGTTTGAGTGACAGAGACTGACCTTTGGAGAGAAACGAACCCATGCAGCCTGTGATAGTGCATGCACATCCACAGCTGCTAAATGTCCACCAGCTTGAAGAGAGCTAACTTTTGGACTTGATATTTCAGATCTAATGTGAGAGGTTCTAATCCACACTTGAACCTTCCAAGCCTGTATCTGCATGCTAAATCACTGGGCTGTGGGCAAGTGCAGAGACAATTTACACTACACATTACTCGGTCATATCTGGTGCTCAGTGTTCAGCACTGTCCCTAAACTTACCTCTTCCTAAAACAGGTCCTTGATCCTGCAATGGAGAAAACCCACCTATCCCGCATTAATGCAGTGGTTTAAGTACCAAACAGTACGACACCTCAGCGCACTCAGGGTCCTAAAGTCGCTGTCCCACATTTATTGAGGTATGTAAATGAAGGTAAATCCAATACCTGCAGACTCAATTCCAGTTGTTTAGTCCAGCTCAGCTAAGGAAAACGGCAGCTTTCTAATGGATATTTCAGTGTGTGTCTATGCTAAAGCTGCAGTCTGTAGGCAAGCACGCTTCAGAGACGATCTCCCCATCATCCCCACCCACCGTGCTTTGGCTCACAAGGTTATGGCAGTCACACAGCACAGGAAGGGGATTCATTTCGGCTGAAACTAAACTGAGAGACATGCACAAGAGCACACCAGAAACGCATCCATTGCTAGCAGGCATTCTGTCTCCAGGTCAGAAATAGTCTGTGGTAAAAGCCCTCAAAACGCGTATGGTGTGGACGTTTGGTTTGTGTGCTGTTCTGCTCCGACACACCACGTTACCTGCTGAGGCAGCCTCAAGGGTCTCGCCCACTGGCGCTACGGTCACGCAGTGCACACCAGCAGGAAACTACAAGCTGCCCGTCCGCAGGACCTTATTACGTATGTTATTTGTACAGCACCATGCAGAGGGCACACAGCACACGTGGCAGTAACGTCTCTGCCCATCTCTCTACTTTTCTTTCTATAGTTTTACACTTTCCAGCTCACATTTTTTTCTTCTTTCCTACTTCCGTCTTTTACCCACCTTGTTACTCCTTTTAGTTCTGCTCTCGTTTTCTCTTCTTCGTCTCATTTCTTCTCCTAGTCTCCCCTGCACTCTCCTAGCGCACAGACTCCCTTTCAGTTCTTGGTCTTTGCCTTTTTTCCCCATTGACTTTTATTCCGTTCTGTTTTCATTAAGCCTCCTACACTATTGCAGTCGTTTATGAGGAAGGCTTTAGAGTGACTAATTGTTGTTAGGAAACCCCAGTTACGGGTCAGGTCCATAGTGCCAGGTGGTGTACTAAGATGGAGCATGCAGCTCATTCCTCTACAAGGCCTTTACAACTTGAGCTTAGCACTCCTCCGCCTCTGCGCAATTACTCCTGTTTGCAGTGTGCTCTCAAAAGAAGCCATACAACGACACTCGTGTTTAAGCAGGGGACTGAGGTTTCCTACCGCAGCTGGGTGGGGAATGGTGTGTGTCTTTAAATGAAGCAGATTTTGCAGCTGAAGGCAAGCCAGAAATCTATGGATACTGAGGTTAGCCCTCTTTTTCAACCTTTAATGCTGAACACGTTAAATAGGCATAATAGTCCAGTATTTCCATAGGCACCCAAAGGCACTGGACTTACAGGAACGAGCAGCATACTACTACTGCCTCCTGAGAAAACAGGTGTTTGCTCTCCACATTTATTTTAATTCCTTCAACTTTGCTGCAGTTCGTAAGAGATTAAAAATTTATTACCAGAGCTGTATGAGAGTTTCACTGTTTCTGCTTTACCACAGAGAGGAGGGACAGTGCAAATAAAATGGAAAAAATAAAAATAAAAGAATAAATCAAGCAAACTGTGAAAACAAACATTGTGGGAAAGCTTAGCAAGCATAGTGACTAGAAGATTTATAAAAGTGTGTAAGAGCATACTGACCAAGACTATTGCAGCAGACTCACCAGAGACATTCTGAGAACAACTGATGCCGCCTTGAAGGAAACCAGGTATTAAAAAGAACCTTATTCCTCTGTATTTCTTATTATTTTCCAATAACCATATAACACTCCTGTGGTAAAATAGTAACATGAACTTATGCTGACCTTTGATATTTGAACTTGGACCGAAAGCGAATAGGAAATGCGGAGCCCACAAGAGGCCAGAAGTGAATGGGGCTATTCATGAATGCCTACTGTGGGGAGGCTCACTAGTGGTGGCAGCCCCCTAAACCATGCACTTACACTGCATTCAACACCCTGCTCCTCCTTGGAGGACAGGAGTGGCTGGTGCTTACTAGGCTACAAAACACACCATCATTGTCATCTTCTTCAATACAGACATCCACAATGCCTACAGGTCGTGTTACTCTCTTTTTTCCCCAAAGGCCAGGTTGTCACATTTGCATTAGGGAGCCATAGGTCACATAATTCAGGTTGCACAGACCTCCGTTTTGACACAGTGCTAATGCTGCCTTTGGGTGGGTAGCACATGGGTGCCAATATCGCCACTGGTTAGTTCATTAAAAGGGCACTTGTGATGGCAGCCAAAAAAAAGCATTAACTTCAAAGGCAAAGCACATGAGGTAATTTTGATCCTGCATTCCACCCTCATTTAAAACCAAAAAATAAAAATAAGATAATCACAGTGACAGACAATATGTCTGCTAACCTTAGGCTTCCAACCACCAAACTAATTCTTCCTCCTGCAGGCACCTCATCTGAACATGCAAGAGACTCTTCAAAGGATTCTTTGGAGGACAACTTGTCTCATTTAAACTGAAGGTAAGTGGATCTCAAAAGCAGAAGTCAGTCAAACTCAAGTTTCACATCTGATCACACTCATATGTCTCAACAAGAGCCTTTGCTACAAATGCCATTTGAAGTTTTAAGGATGCTGCCAGCTTCCTAGGGGCTTAACACAAAAAGGTAGCCAGGGGAGATGCCCCAAGAGAAAGGTAACTGTAGAGGGAAATTAAAACAGATCTTCTGAATACAGACCACAGAATGTGAGTTTTGCCAAAACATGCTGAGAAGTTTCCTTCATAACCTTGTAAAACACTGGAGAAAGTCAGAAGTGAGACAATTTCTCCTTTTAAGAGGGAAATTTATTCCATTGTAATTCAAAATGCAAGCCCCGTTACATTTACAGACTTCACGTTTCATGCAGTTGTAAAATTCCTGCCCTTATTTGCTAGATCTTGTCTGAGACCTCAGCCCAAGTCCACAGCAGTGCTGGCACTACATTGTGTGCCAGCAGGGAGCTGTGGACAGACACTGCACTGGGGCCTGCCTCCAGCTTACCCCACCGCACAGCAAAACAACGGATCAAACCTATTTTCCAGCTTCCCCTTTGACAACTTACCCCACCAAAAAAACAAAAACAACAACGAAAATTGTTGTGGTTTTTTTCCCCAGTAAATCAATTCTCACACATTCCTACTAGTTGTGGTGCTGGCAGAGGGGAAGGGGAACAGGCAGTGTGGGCTTCAAAGGTTGGTGGTCCCCCTCCTGTTTGCTGTCAGAGAAAAGCCAGGGTAGACTACAGCTCTGTAGCCAACTCAAGCTCCCTTCAAACAAAAATTGGATTACCTGTGGGCAAAGCTTCCCTAGGGAGCATGGTTTTGCAAGATGGACTGCTCTGGACATTTAGTTCATTTACCTCCAACTCAATTCTTTTCCTCAGAGGCCGTGGAAGTTCAGCACTACGGTACAGTGTCTAGAGGCATCTGCAGTTTCCAGAGCAGTCGCATTACAGGTCAATCTTCCTGAGCTGCTGAGCGACACCAGATGCCTTTAACGACAGTGCCAGAGACAGGGATGCTCAGACCCTACACATTTGTCTAACAGCATTATCATACACTTTACTAAAACTATCACAGCATTACATCAGATATAAAGGCGATTTGAAAAAATATACACGTTAAAAAGAAACTAAGGTGATCATCAAAACTGCTGTTCTTACAAGCCTAGAAAGTGGGTTTTCTGTTGCTTAATTAAGTTCAAAGAACAATGTTCAATGAAATCTATTCATCCCAAAAGTAAGTGCTGCAACTTCAGGTAGGTAAACTCTTATCAAAGCTGTTCATTTAAGCCTGTCATGCTGAAGAAACCATGACACTCCGTCTTTCTCTAGACTAATACTGCTGTGTCTTTATACCCAACTTCCTAGGACACGTCTTTCTTTTATTTTATTAAATGCTGGAATTATTTTGCTGCTTGTTGAAGGTGACACACGCTTAGGGTGGACAAATAAAGCTCATGCACCTCATTCGTGACCTGAGTAGTTCTTTGCAGATAATTCAGTTTTCCAGTCAATCTAATTATAGTCTGAAGTTATTGCAGCAAAGACTTTCAAGTACAAAGCAAAGAAAATCGAGTAGGAGCGAAAGCCATTAATTAATGCCGGCTGGCATTGGTAGGAGTGGCTTGTGCCCTCGGGCTACTCTCCCCATCTTAGCATTCAATCTTTATCATACCTATTATGTGAATGAGATGGTAAATATTTTACTTTCTCTAAACTACAGTAACCCTTATGGTGATCGTAGAGACAGTTTGTTTTGTTATATGAATTTCTTTCTTCCAGTCTAAAACATTCCTAAGGAAGATCCCCAAACAGTATTAACTGACACCGTGGCAATGATTTATTGAGAGGATGGGAATAAGAAAAGAAAGCCTATTCATGAGAAGAATTTCTTCCTCCATAATACCGTTAATAAAAACAATAATCTATTCATCCTTCTTTACTTTTCATCATCTCTCCCTTATTTGAAGAAACTGTATCTGCCACATCAATTGCTGCTAGAATTTAATTTTTAAAACTTCAAGTCATTAAGATCACAAGGGAATTTTAGCCCAGCAGACGCAGAACCTCAGCGCTTCAGGGCATGATTTGTTACAAGGGGCAGGTGGGGACGGGGAGGGGGGACACCCAACCCAACCCCCAAACCCTGCAGGTGCGAATTCTGACTTTTCCTTTTGACTTTGCAGGGCAGACAGTTTGTCTTCTAAGGTGTGGCCTGCCCCTTGGGACGGAAGGCACGAGCCTGCCTGGGCCAGCGAGGTCCCTGCGTGAGCAGCCCACTCGGGAAGGATGCCCAGCTGCCACACGCTTAACCTCGTCTCTCTGAACAAACCCACAGCGCTTTGAGGGTTTCCCATTCAATACTGCAGCCAAAGGCTATTCCAGAAAACACTTCACCATTTCTGGAGCAGTTATAATATGCAGCCGTCTGCAATTCTGCACCCACAAAACAGCTTATAAATCATAGCAGAGCTGGTGGAGCATTAATAGGTCTCCCAAAGTGCTGGTACATCAGGGTTCGTCAGAGGGCAAGCACAGGAGGCTTGCAAGCCCTCGCACCCTATGCTGGGCACTGCTCCTGGAGGCTGACTGCAGGCAGCTGGGGACCTGGCTCCTTTCATCAGGCTGCATTCGTCCATCCAACAAAGCAGCACAAAACCCCTTTTCTCCCTCTCCCCTCCCCCAGAGGAGGGGACCTTTTTCTGACAAACCCGCACAATGAAGGCACAATGACGGCTGGCTTTGTGGGGGGAAGCACAAGGGAACGCGGATTGAATCTGGTGCTCAATAGGTGAGGCAGAACCAGGCAGTGCCTCAGCTCAGCTCTGCTCCTGGCATTTCACCAGTGCCAGAGCTGGGCCACGAACAGGGCCACAAGGGTCCCAGCTCTCCGTCGGGGCTGGGTCGGGGACAGCGAGGAGACCCCAGGTCCCTTGTGACCCACAAGAGCAGTGATCACGAGCGTGCTGTATTGCAGACACAGGCTGTGGCAACCCTTTATGAATGGTCAAAACCAAAATGAAGCTTGTGGGGTTGTAGCATGATGTTCTGAGCAAAGCCATAATAGGAACACCTTAAGTCCCTAGTTACTATTCTCTTGAAACGTTAGAGGTCAGCACCCATTACGAGTACGCTGCTCTGGTACAAGCTCCGAGCTGCATGTGCCAGTGGGGCCACCACTACTGTCACCATCTGTCCTCGTTTCCAAAGACAGCAGTCTTTGGGGGATAGCGGATATTATCAAGCAAGCCAGTGGTTCCCAGTTTGCCAACAAACCCATCAGGGACTAACACCCCTTACGATTCATGGCCTTTCGACAGCCTGCCTGGTGCTCACAGTCAACAGCTTGACAAGAGGGCTGTTGTAGCCTGGCACACTGGTCCCAGGGAGTCCCCTGCGCCCAGAGGCAGCTGGGCAAAGGCCCTGGCACAGCCAGGGCCGAGATAGGTTTCTGTCCCAGACTGCTCCACCTGTGTCCTGCTGGCCACCGCTGCCTGCCCACGCTGCACGTCTCCTCCCCACCCTTCCCGCAGGACCCCACGGAGGGCGAGCTCTGGGACAGACTGGTTTTGCCCTGGACTGCTGGCTTCAGGGGTGGTGGCAGGAGGGAGGCACTGGCCCAGCGCTGGGACCAGCTGGGCTGCAGGGGAAGATGACAGGTGAGGCAGGTGGCCAGCACTCAAATATTTATTCTGGCCTGCAGCCTGCTCCCTCTCCTCATTAACGGAGGTTGTCTTCCTTCCCAAAGTATGACCCACTCTGCAGGTTAGCACGTGCACCTCAGCAACCGGCAGTGGTTTAAAATCCACTGCTATCACAGTAGTGTCCTATGGGTGCCAGGTGCCAAGGAAGGGAGGTAACCTGAAGCAAAGCACTTGGAAAAGACCACCACTACAACTCTGTTCAGCACTGATAATCCTTGCTCCTCCTCTCCCAGCTTCCAGGCTGTCACGCAGCCCCCCCAGCACTGCACTACCTATTGCCCGAAGCTTTTCCACCCCTTAGCTTTCGTATCAGTAACAGCAGTGGCCTCAGCCATCTGTGCGCTGCACACACTCTGCCAAATCCTGCTCACAGCCGGAGGAACTCTTCAGCTGAAGACAGAAGCGTCTGCTGCTCTTGACCAAAGCACTTACTCCAAAGGTGTTGTAATTGAGTGTAAAACATGAGAGGAGAGAGGGAAACCTGATACGGCATTTGTTACCCCGAGAGCAAAGCTCTGTGCTAATGTTGCTCAGGTAGCTTGTCTAAGGTTTGTATGTTTATTTATCATCCTGTGCTTGCAGGGGAGAACCTTTCCTTCATGTTGTACTCCAGCATGAGCCAGGCTGAGTTCACTTCTGGGAGCTGCAGGAGAGTAGGAGACTGACATCTGCTATCCAAGAGGGAAGGGATTCCCCCCCGCCCCAACAAATTCAGATACGAAAGTGGATGGATGCTGATACTGCCTTCGGCACTGAAGCTGCAATATGCTCTGTGTGGGCAGATCCCTCTGCAGCAGTGCTCACGGTAAGATCACACAATAATAAAAGAAGTCTGAATGAATGAAGGGAGAATGTCACAACTAGGCACATAATCTAAAAGTCCAACTCAATTTCTGTATGGGCTTTTATATGAAATTCTTGCTTATTTCATATGCCAGATGAAGATTTTTATTTAAAGCTGTGTCAGAGAGTTCTGAAAGATACCATTCATTAAATCTACTTAGTTTCTGAATCCAGTTTTTTTCAAAAATCTCTCTCCTACCACCCATTATTCCCATCTAGTAGTCTCTCATTATTTGTTCAGCAGTGCCTAACACTGCTCTTTCTTTTTAAAATTACCCTCACTCGATTGCAGTGATCAAAACCAAAGGAATACAATGAGAATTTTGCTTTTCAGTAAATACAAGCAGCAAGATATACCATAGAGGAGTGTTTTCACCTGATTCTTCAAAAGGACACCAAACTGCCCTCTTTCAGACTAGGTCTTGCAGAGAAATCAGGGAGGACGCCCAGAGAAGAGTACAAACAGCATGAAGCATCTGCCTGCCACCCCGCTGCATGGGTTTCCTCTAAGGCAAGAGGACGGCCACGTGCCTACAAAGGTCAATGGCCACGGTGACACGTTGCTGCTTGGAGGGACAGCGTCCCCATCATGCCGCCTTGTCACTTCTCAGGCACTACAGCATGAACGACTGACATGCTGCGCTTTATAACCACCTCTGGTATGGCAGGTAAAGGGCATCTGAACCAAAGCCTGACTCTATCAGGTTGAACCCCGTCCTCCTGCTTAGCTCTGTTCATTCCGCAGTTGTTGTTCTGGAAGGAGAATGAGTCCAGTGGAGACCACCAAGATCTGTCTTTATACAGACAGGTATTTCAGAAAGCCTGATCCCAAGAAATACCCCCCCACCCCCCCAGACTCAAAAAGCAAAGCCCCCCTTCAAGACCCTGAAAACAACTAGAGCACTTCAAACACAAGATTTAAAGAAATTACTAAAAAAACCCCAAACAATCAAAACATTGTACTGGTTTATACATACCTTTTGTATGTGCCTTCCATAGTTTAATGCTTTGGGTTGTATCTTTTACCTCTTCCACTTATCATGAAGAGGTTACGTTTTCTATTGTGTGAGGTTGCGGTTTTTTAAAGTGGAGCCAAACTTCTCACAAAGCCCACTCTTGGCAACCAAACGTTCCCTGTCATCAGGCTTGTGACGAAACCTCACAAGTTATCAGTGCTGCGATCTACGTATAGCAGCAGAGTGCAAAAATTTCCCATTCAGATCCCAGCCACAGCGTGACTATGACAAGGTTATCAGTCGCACAGTTAAGCACATGTATAAATCTGGACTACTCTTCCTGCCTTGCGCTCTGCCAGCCTCCAGATGCATGGATATTGCCGCTTTATGTAAACCCCAACAACTTTTCACGACTGCTCTTTACTTTGACGAGGAGCACCTCCTTAACAAGGCACCTGCAACATGAGTTTTGCCTAATAACCGTATTGCCACATTAGGAAATAGCATTTCATGACCTCTCCAAAACAAAACATGTTCCAATTAAATCTGAGGTTATATCTTTTGCTATTGCCTAAACCAGAAATCTGAACCAAAAAGGAGGGGAAAAAAAATAAATCATTAAACTAGTTGAAGTACATGCTCTTGATCACATCCTTTGAAAAAATAAAAAGACAACCTCCTTCAGCATATCCACAGGCAACACTGCTAAAATGAACTGATTTCCAGCTCATACATTGCAAAGCCAAGCATATCTCAAACAGACGATGTCTGGTTTTGAGCCATTAAAGCACACTGATTGGAAAGAAAGCAATCTAGGATACACTGACTGAGTGACTTAACGTGAAACGCACGGTTTCTGTAGCACTCCAGCAAATGCCCTTCCACAGAGCTAACAGCACTGATGGCACCACGGGGAAACTGGTACCAGAAGTTCCCGAGGAGGTGCTGTGGGTTCCTCCCAAGTCTGCGACAGTTTTATGTCAGTGCTGGTCTCCCAGGTACGCGGACTATTAATCAAACGCTCTCCTCCCTCCTGCACTTCTATTTTCACCGCAAGTGTTCCCGAATGCATTTCTAGGCTGTGCAGAGAGGAACGGTTGTGTTAAATGTGAAGTCACTACAGTGCCTACAACCGGTGAGCTCTCCCAGACCCCAGGAGAGACCAAAAGGCACAGCTCTCTGTGGCTGGACAGTCCCACAGATAGGGTCTGTTTAGCTGATGTATTGATGCATTTAAGGAGATACCTTGAAGACAGAAAGGTACAAGTCACAGCTCCAGGGCGGGGATTTCCACCTAACAGCAAGTCATTTGAGATTTTCAAAACATAACTTAATCTGTGTTAAGACAGTAGGAGCTAAGTCCTAACTAATTATAAAACCTTCCCCTACAGAGTCTTGCCTGCGCTTCATTTCTCTAAAGTGAGTGAAGAGCATTTCTCCACCCCACTGTTCAGTTTTCAGTTAAATTCTGTCAGTAAGTGATGGGCTTGGAGAAGCCCTCCAGCAGATACATATCTAGTGGCCATCCACCAGGAGGTGCTGCAAATCCAGACCCCTCCACGTGACTAAGCATCAGCTGTCATCTTCAGGGCCATTACATCGTGACCCCGATCTAGTTCACAAACAAGAAGGAAAGTCACTGTGGCTGATCGAAATTCAGCATCTTCCTGATGCTGCTCCTGGCGCGCTCCGTGAGTAAGCACCAAACACTCGCTGGAGCTAAGTTGCCTCTAGAGAAACCTTGCAGTCTGTTTACATAGCTACTCAGTCCAGAGAAAACATTCATGGCTTTGCATCATAACCAAGACATAAATTGGCTCCGCATCACTACACTGCATCCAGCCATCATCGTTAGTGTTGTCCTTCCCTGCTTGTACGTGCCAGTTTCTCATCAAATCCCCTTCTTCCTTCCTTCAGTGACACCACGCAGATCCTTGAGTAAGAGCCTTGCCTAAAGACCTCCACTCTTTCCTCCCTGGCACCCCGCACGCCCGTGCTGCTCCCCCCTGGACACCTCCCCATCCCCGCAGCCCTCCTCAAGGCTGCCCGCCCTGCCCGCAGCTGGCAGGAACCAGCCGGCTCACAGGGACTGACTGAAGGGCAAGTTGGGGGAACCACCACGTATTTCCTCAGTAAGTAACATGCACAAATGACTCCAGGGGTACATTGAGAGAAGAAGGGGCAGTGACGTAACTCCGTATCAAGGATTACACTCAATTGGTGCAAGAACCACCACAGCGAGCCAACAGCTCAGCGTTCTTTCAACTAACAAGTCGCAAGCTACCATAATGCGAGAGCAAACAACAGGGGTGGAGTGACCTACACCCACTCCAGATCTCTCCCTCAACACAGACATCTGATTACAAGCATGTTTAAACACAAAGTCAAGACCTGCACAGCTCCCTGTAATCTTCTCTTTCAGGCTGAGTATCAATGAGGCAGCAAATTTTATCACAAAGAGATTATTTTCTCCTGATACAATCTATCCCGACTCCATAATGTAAGCAGTTAAAACATAACTTCAAACTCTGCAATCTCTACTACAAAAGGCTGAGGGAAAACATTGTTCACTGGGCTGGGCAGAGTATACGTGTACTTCTGTTTGTAAAAGCTCTGACAACAGAACTTTGAAAGCTGTTGGACCGTTGTAAATAAGACAACATAAGCATACAGCTGAACTGAGACACATGCGCAGGGCTACAACATAGCTTCTCTTCCCGAGTCAGTCACAGTCCGTGTTACAGCACTATTTACAAAACAAGGAAAGTACAATTCTACTAAATTTGATGAACAGGATAGGCAGCCTCACAAGTTCTTCAAAAATAAAAATTTATAGCTGTTTCCTCTCAATGAACTGTAAGAAGCCCTCAGAACAATATGCAGTTTTACATACCATGAATGTTGCAGAACAAAAGCATCTCAGCAAAGTGGCTGTGGGGTGGTATAAAGTTTGGGAGCTGAATTGGAGAGATGTCAAGCACCCACTGCCTGTTCTTGAAGGTAAGAGGAGTTGTGGGCATTGAGCATGCCTCAGGATTAACCCTTAGGAATAGCAACTCTCCAAACTGACACTGTTGAGGCAATTGGTCAATTGTTACTAGCTTAAATGGCCACATCTGTAGCTCATTAAAAATGACAAATTAAAAAAAAAAAGCTTAACTAGCAATATATATCCAAACCAGTTTCATCCCCAAGGATCGGAGAAGAAATTAAATGAGACATATGCTAGTCATATTGCTTAACACGCGGTTGGAAGGTACTCAGAAACCACAGTGACAGCAATATCAAAACCTGAACAGAACAAAAGAGACAGCTGAACATCTCCAGGGAGCATTACAGCATAGCCTATGCCCAATGTCAAAATAAATAAATAATCTCTCAACTGACTACATGTATCAGAAATTGAACAAAAGATCAGATCTGCTTTCAAACAATAAAATTAGCAAATCCCTTAATTCTGCACGCTGTGCGTTAGGTATCGACATATTTATAAAATATACCGATTTACTTGCACACGTTGCCCTCATAAATGCCAGGGTTTGACCTCTTGATCACTTGAGCTACTTCAGGATTTCTGAAAGCCATAACCAATGGTTACAGTCAAGGTAGTGGCTGTCACTTGGGATCTCCGCACTATGTCAGCTCCCAGTGTTTCACTATATGAATTTTCCATTCTCAGAAAGCATGAGTTATATTGACAGCTATTGCTTTAGCACCTACGGGCACCAGCAGGAAGCACAGAAGCAGCTGGGTCAAAAGGAGACAGCCAAACAGCAGTCGCTGCTCAGGTTAGATGTCTGAGGAGACTCCCGATAAAATTTGCAAAGGAAAAACAACTGGACTTGCCAATTTGGCTTTATGGGAACCTTGAACCAAACCTCACTCCCTGGGACCTCACTTGCTGGGACTTGCAACTCTTTGATGTTCACAAAGACAAAAGATGGAAAGTAATGACTCTGTTCTCACTGCGATGCAATCTTCACAAGATGTGACGTCAGCCTGGTTTGGCTATGAAAGTCCAACAGGAGGAACCTCAGAGGCAGGCAGATGAAGTGATGACATTACTGACGGGGTATTGCTGGTCTACGAAAAGAAATCTAAAATACTTCAGCAAACACATCACAGAAGCTTGTATGAAAGCCAAGGAGAAGTGCATAAAGCCACTGCATTGCTCAAAGGGGTTTAATTGCTAAACGACTGATTAGATATCCATACAAAACAATGCAAAAGGCCATTTTTAAAGCATCTCAGTCCACATGACTGTGCAGAAAACACAGTCAAATGCATAGGCCAGATGGCAGATCAAAATCGCAGCCTGATGAACAGTACTGAGGTTAAGCAACATCCAACAGAAGTGATGTCCTTATAAAAGGAACAGGATGGGGCAAAAAGAGACCAAAAATACCAAGAAACACCAATCACCTTTTCTTTGGAAAAAACAACTTCGAAAACACTTTAAAGAATTCTGACTACTTAAAAGGGAAAAAATACAGCACACAAAAATTGTAACATTGGCACTAAGTGAAATATAACTAAATGCAGGAATATACCATAGGGAGAGGTATCATTATCAGACTGATGGAAAATGATGAATTTCATGGTCTCGGGTCTTCCTTAAAAGTCTAAAACTGAACCTATAAATTAAGCTAAGTACAGATTAAGAGCACTACTTATTCTGATTTAGTTTAAGAGAAAAGGGCTTGTGGAATGGGAGGAGGAAGAGGGAGACCCACATACTGCTCACGTATCTGGGATGAATGAGGAAACTGGGGGTGGGGGGGTGGGGTGGGAATCCTACTGTGACATAAACCCCATCATCTTTACCGCAACTAAAACCCAGAGATTTAATGGAGTTATAGATTTTCATTTACAGATTTGTTTCATTGCTCTCCTGTGATGTTTATTACTGAGAAGAGTAAGATGGTGTGGATGCTTGGTGAAAAATGTTCTCCCATTATTAAATGGGTATTTCAATCCTCTAGAAGTGACTTCAGATTTCTTTGGTTGTTTTCTCGCATCCACACCAGTCTCACAAAAGCATCTGGTACAAATAAAATATACTGCAGTACAGGACACATCTGAATTCAGCGATTTTGATGGTTCTACTGAAATTGGGAGATCTTGGTAGCGATGGCCATATGTTTTGCAAATTCTGAATTTGCCAATCTGGCATGGTCTGCTAACGCTCAAGCCTCTGTTGGTCTGCAGAAAAATTGCTTACAGTAGTAACTGTAGTAACACTGAGGATGTTGACTGAAGTGTAGGAGGAGCTCCCACTTCATATGCAAGGAAAGAGATAGGAGCTGTATTGTCTTACCAGTTAGTTTTAACAGGAGGTATTGCCTCCCCTGCCAACCTAGCCCTGCTTATGGTCCTTGGCTGGCATAATCAGAAAGAGCACAGAAGATTGTGAAGATCAGAAAAGCTGGGAGAAAAGATACTATAAAACTCTTAAGTCCAAAATACAGGTCTCTGTACCACAACAGAACAATGTGAGTAGAAACACTGCTACAGACAAGACAGACAGACGTCTGTCCCCACTGGTAAGAGCCAGACCCAAAGACTGCTGCTTCCATGGAGTCATTTCCCGGCCTTCTGCAGGCATAGAAATAGACCCTTAGCGTCGTTCACAGAGGACACACAAATTTGTCTTCCAAAGGGAGTGAACGGGAATAGCAAGCTGGAGACAGAGGTTAAAGAAAGCATGTGTTAACAGCACTTTTTACAAATGGGAATTTTGCCTGTCTTGACACGTTGCATGTGAGCTGAAACACGGCTCAGTAGGTGGGAGCTGCCAGGGGTGGCAGGAGCTTGTTCATCAGGCTCCTTAGGGAGCGTCACAAGCCCCACGATAGATGGATCCAAGCGCCGGTGCAGGTGACTGCAGGGCTCTCTGCCCTCTGCAGCGTGTCCTGGCCCCTGCTCCCCTGCGCATCAGCCAAGACCTCCATTACCATGCCGTGGGGAAAGAGAAAGGCAGCAGCAGCTCTTTTTTTCCTGAGGTGAAAACACCTACTAACACATCCCACACTCTTCCGTGCAAAACAGTGGACTACTCCACAGCAGTGACTGACTGCAGATTAGCTCTTACACGTTATATGGGGAAAAAGGTTGTTCTACTCTCCAGTATCAGATTGTTATTATTAATTTGTACTATAGAAATCCTAAACAATCTGTGTGAAGGCTTTGCTGTGCTGGGCATTTTACACCTAGATCATAAGAGTCAATCTTTGAAGGCTGAAGCTGTTTTTAGGACATTCCCCAAGAACAACAGGGAGAGAAAATGAGCAATCACTGTGTCGGTTTTGCAGTTGGAGGCACAGGCTGCTTGAGCAAGCAGCAATTTTGTCACGGCACCGTGACAGGCAAGGCCATGCAGCCCCTTACGGCGGGGCACGAGCGCAGCCACAGAGCCTCCAGCACTTGAGTGAGCATCTCCGCAAGGGTCCGAGCACGGACTGGAACAAATGCCACATTCCTGGGCACTGGCTATGCAACCTGTAGCACGGCACTGCACTGAGCAGCAGCTATGTGACCCAGAGGACATGTTCAAGGTCACACAATTGACCAAAAGTTGCTCTCAAATCTTCAGAATCCTAGCTCTGGAAATGTTAGATGTCCTATAAGGGAGGAAAAAGAATTTGGGGAGGGGATGTGGAGAGAGGCAGGATCATCCCTGGCAGCAGCTTCCTGCAGCTAAATTAGGTTAAGCAGAATGTGAGACCGCACTGCCAGCCACCCTTGAGGAGTCCTGTGGCTGTGTGAAGCACACACTGTCAAGTAAAGGAGAACAGGAACAACAGCTAGAAAGAAAAATGGAGAGTGATAAGAGAAGCTAACAGCAGCTCTAGCAACTGCCTGAGGACACACTGGGAAATTTAATGTATTAAAATAACAATTTTAAATAATGGTCTAGTTAATTGATGCTAAATTACAGCTGAATGCCTGTAGAAGTACTTATGACATCTGCACTGATACTATTTCAGTTCATCTGGATTAATATTATTCTAATATATGCCAAAGGCATTAATAAGTATTGGTACTTTAAAGCCTTTAAAGTGATGTTTTGAAATAGTTTAGCTTCCTTATCCCCCTTCTCCTTCCTCTCAGCCCTCACAAAAGCTTGTTTACAAAACCTACTAAAAATAGAGGTGTTTTCACAAATCTCACCCACTTGAATGATGATGTTCTTATCATGCTACTTTCTACACCTGAAGACAGGAGACACACTGCGGTTCTTGCAACCACCAGCAAAAGAGGCAGGCCTGGTGTAAAAATAGTATCCTGTTAAGAAAACATGCCCAAAAATGAAATCCCATCCACCTCCCATAAACAAGAACAAAACCTGAAATATTACCTATTGGCCAAGCTATGATTACAGTAGTAAAAAAACCCAAACAACCCCAAAGCTTCACTCTTCTGCTCATATACAACTGGGGTTCAACGCCTCCTTCCCACTCTGCTCCAGGGCATCTGGAAAAAGGAGGGCTGGAAGAGAGAGGTGGGTGGGGAAAGACAGTGACTCTACCAGTTCCTCCCCTTCTTGCGGTGACAGGCCCCACGTGCCATGGAAGCTCATGCAGCTCGTAGCTCGGAGGCAGCAAAAGCAACTGCACAGCAGTTTTGATGGCTTGGCCGAAGGAATTGCTTCCCACCACTCCTGACCAAAGCGCTCTCCAGAGCGGCCAATATTTCAGCTCTGAAAGCTACATGCTGGGTTGCAGGTGTTAACTCACAGGCTCTCTGCTGTTACCAGTCTCAAGTGTTGTTTTTCAAGCAGTGACACACAAGGAGTTGTATCTAAAATCTCATTAAATTTTAACAGGATTTGGCACCCCTAGCTTTCTGCTTCAGAAGTGAAGTCTCCAGCTCAGATAGTCAATGTTTTTATTTTCATGTAGCACATTGCTTCTCTCACAGTACCACATGCTAGCGGAGTAATTCAGTAGCTGAAAATCAGCCTTTTATACCTTCCACAATTCATCACCTTTCACGTTCTTTCTTTTGTTAACTGCTAAAGATGTTTTCTTTCTCCATCTTGTGTGTTTTATTTTTGTGTCAGGGATATCCTGTCCTCAGAGCCCACCTTCTCCTCCAGCAAGCTTTCCAATCTCAAAGCAATACTGGAGGAAGCTCAGGAGGAAGAGAACAAATCATTAATGAATGGAAAGCCTTGACCTACAGGAGACTATTTAGGGTCGATTTGGCATTTCTTAAAATTACTCTGTTTAGGAGAGCTGGGCAGGCAGGAACATTCAGGATTAGACAATATTAAACTCATTACAGCCAAGACCAAGAGTCCTGCTGACGTTGACTTGGCATTAGATACTGAATGAATCACCTTCTCAAGGGTTCAGGGTTTGAGTAAGCAACAGCTAAAGGGAGCATTAGTATGTAAAAAAGTATTTGCTGGATATATTTAAAAAAAGAAAAAAAAAGAAAAAAAATCCCACACCAACCACAAAACAACCTCCCATGCCCAAACTCACTCGCTCCCCAACTTGGATGCACCCTGTTTAGGTGTCCTTTTTCTGCTATAGTAATTCCCATAACATGCAACCCAAATCTGGGGTTACAATAATTTAAAGGTATTTCCATTACAATCTCCACCCCGGTCCCTTTGGACCACACCATTGGGTTTAACATTGCGATGAACTTTTCCCCTTCCCCCTAATCCGGCTTGGACTTACCCTTGGGCCACAATCCCTTCAGAGGTATACCTGCTGTGGCACAGATATAACCATGACTAGAGACACTTCGGTGTGTCCTACTCCCACGTGGACACATCCACGGATCACGGTCCCTTCAACTCAAGTTCACACTGGAGTTCCAGCCTGTCCACGAGAGCAGCACAGAAACAGCGAAAGCAAAAAGCAGCCACTAAAGAGCACTAGGCTCTAATATACAGTAAGGCAAGCAAGCCCCGTGGCAAGAACAGGAGCCTGCCAATTAATAGCTAAACGGCAATAACAGCTATTCAATCTAGCACATTCCAATCAAACCTGTCATTATCTCGAACCCTTTGAGCCCCACATTGGGCACCAAAAAGGACTGTCATGGTTTAACCCCAGCTGGCAACTAAGCAACACACAGCTGCTCGCTCACTCCCCCCCACAGTGGGGTGGGGGAGAGAATCGGAAGAGTAAAAGTGAGAAAACTCATGGGCTGAGATAGAAACAGTTTGCAAAACCCACACATGCACGCAAAGTAAAACAAAGAATTCATTCACTACTTCCCATCGGCAGGCAGGTGTTCAGCCATCTCCAGGAAAGCAGGGCTCCATCATGCATAATGGGTACTTGGGAAGACACATGCCGTAACTCTGAACATCACCCCCTTCCTTCTTCTTCTCCCAGCTTTATATGCTGAGCATGACGCCGTATGGTCTGGGATGTCCCTTGGGGCAGTTGGGGTCAGCTGTCCTGGCCGTGTCCCCTCCCAGCTTCTTGTGCCCCCCCCAGCCCGCTCGCTGGTGGGGTGGGGTGAGGAGCAGCAAAGACCTTGGCTCTGGGTAAGCCCTG
Source organism: Sagittarius serpentarius (assembly GCA_034782735.1). NCBI lineage: Eukaryota > Metazoa > Chordata > Aves > Accipitriformes > Sagittariidae > Sagittarius > Sagittarius serpentarius. The sequence goes on from JAVKLA010000084.1 coordinate 18,275,682, forward strand.
CTCAGCGATAACTAAACCATCCCCGTACCATCAACGCTGTTTCCAGCACAAATCCAAAACACAGCCTCCTACTAGCTACTGTGAAGAAAATTAACTCTACCCTGCCCAAAACCAGCACACCCCTACACCAGCCACTGTGATGTGGCAAGTACAGATAAAATTGTCAGAAAAGGGGAAAATGAGAAAAGGCTAGGATGTGTCCAGTGATGTCAAGACTGACATTTAAAGGCTATTCCATAGCCTGATACAAGACAGAGATGATAATCTTCTTTAATACTAAACCAGAAAAGACGTAAACCAACAGTAATATTGCAGTCCCCAACAAGACCTTTGATTCTCGGGGAATGTGGTCCATCAGCTAGGATCTTACTTTATAACTGAGGGACAACAGTCCAAATTTCTGCTGTGCCACCAGCTAAGTCAGTCATCTGGGAAAGTCCCCCTAACCCATCTATAACTCTCCTTCCACTGACATGTTATGCTGCAACATAATTTTAATAGAAACACTAATGTTTGCCCAGTAAATAACGTGCCTGCTACTGCAGTGTAGGAGACTAGAGGAAGATATAAAAAACAGGTGACAAAATATGTCACCAAATAGACATGGCAGAAACATAAACATGATGGCATGAGGGATTGTAAAATTTTGGGAGTTTTACTACAATGGGGCAACTCTTAACTCAGCAATGGCTGTCCCGCTTGAGAGTAATGTGCTATTGTCAAAATCATGGCAACAAAAAAAAAAAAAAACCAAAACCCAACACTTCTTAACACCTATAGTCATCGCATTCCCTTTCTCCCCTGCCTGTTTCTGCACATAGGCAGATAGATTTTACCATCACGGACAAGAATGGTTAAAAACCCTGCAAGGGAAACTAATAAATAAAAGTGGGCCTGTAAGGTGCCTCAAATTAGACTGACAGTATAATGAATCACACAAAGCATTTGTGCTAGAGAGTGATGAAAGGCAGGGAGACACCCAAGTGGTGTGTTAAGGTTTAAGTCGCTGCTGTAGATCTGGGGCTTGGGACAGTGCAGAGCTGAATCACCCCAAAAGCAGCACTGCGACCTCCTGTGCGCAGAGCTACCCACACGTGCTCGCGGCTGGTATGCTTTTCCAAGCAGGGCAAGACACCCTCCCTTCAATGGCAGCATGCAGATGGCGGGGAGGGGGATGTGGCCACCAATCCCACTGTCCCACTGAACAACTCTACGAGTTCAAGGGAAAAATTTAGCTATATTAAAAAAAAAAAATCCAATTCAGAAGCCTTGAGCTTCAGTTCTTTGTACAATGTTGTTCCGGTCAGATTTATAACGCAAAATATTATGACAAAATACATTTAAATAAGAACAAGAAAGTGCACCAAAGCTTTTAAAATTTTTCTCTCAGACCATTTTGTTTTCTTCTTCCTGTGGAGATTATCATTTAGCCATTATAAAGCACTTCTATGACATATATGCACAGCAATTGAGTCCCTTCCATTTTAATCAGCATAAAAGAGTAATGAATATTAGCTAAGCAATGCATTAGAAGCAGGACCCTAAAAGCCAGCTATCAGCAGGCTGATACATTGCACCCTAAAAAACTGTAGCTGTTCTGCTGGCAGCGGATTTGTAGCCAACAGGATGCACATACAGGTACCCAGGCTCATGCCGCGCAGGCTCGATGATACCACTTCCCCATAAATTGCAATGGATGCATCTAAATGCCAGGAAAAGCTAGGGCAGCATCAAACATGGAGAGCATGGAAACACAGCGTCATGCCATGTTCATTCACACATATTCATGATGTTTTCCAGTGCTGTTGTTTCTCAGCAGGCCCAAAAGCTGAGCTCTGGGACTAAATGCCAGAAGTTAATCCAGAAGATTGAGTGTTACGCAGGCAGGAGTGTAACCCACGTCAGCCTATCTATCCTGTGAGCTAAATGCAGATCAAGGGAAAGAAAAACAAATACTCTTTCTAGCAAAATCCCAAGTTGATCAAGGACTTGAAGGAGACAAAGTACTAGGAAGGACTCCTTCCTTCCGAGACAGACACAAACATAGCAAGCCTTGATAGATGTGCTTGCCCCAAATATTTTTCTTCTGATTGCACCAAAGTGGCAGGAATGTCATAGTGTCAGTGGGCTGCACTTCCCCAAAGCCGTGCACAGGGTACACCCTTGTTCCGATATTTGAAGCATCTGGATGAAAAGTTTAAACTCAAACACCCGGTGGAATTGATCTGTGATTAAAGGAAGGATTAAATGCTGAATCTGGGGCAATCAATACCTCTGCTAATGCTTAGTGCAAGATTTCCTGCACCAGCCAAACCCCCTTTTCTTTGCTTTGAGACCATTGTCCTTATCAGTGGAAAGATGATCCTTTGAAGATAACGTCTGTCTCTGTTTCCCCACACACACCATTCCTCAGCACTGCTGCGCTACAGCATAGTGCCTGAAACGCCAGTGCCAGCCAGGCGACAAACACTGCAGGATGCTCATTTCCCATTGGTATCGCTGTGCCTTATCACTCAACCCCCCCTCCCCCCAAAAAACCCATCCCACCCCCAAATGCCACCCCCCAAAAAAACCCATACACCCCTAAAAGCATGAAAGGCATACATTTACTCCTAGAAACAGAGGGGTTCAGCTGCCTTCTCTTCTCCCACAGACTGGGCTGAATCTGTGCAGTGTGTTCACAGACAGTGATGTGGGATGTGGCTAGCCTCACTATTATTTTTAACTTACTAGAATCCGTAACAACAGCAATTAACCCCAATAAGCAAAAGATCTGCATGCTTACACTTCACAGCAACAGATTTTATTTCCTCTCTTGCAATGAAGTATTTTTATTAGCCAGATGGGTCATGAAATTATTACAAAACCTGGGATGTAAACTCTCTGAAAGCACCTAAATTAATTAATGCTGATTTATAAACATTCAGGATTAGAGAACAAATACTTAATTCTCCCCTAATCCCTCAGCCATCACTGCTTTGTGTTCAACGTACAGGAACATATATTAACTGGGCTGAAGTTAATAGCATTTGAAGGACAGAGCTGATCAGTCATGCATAGCACCATGATATGCAATATGCTTCCACCACCGATTTACTGTAACCTGTGGGATTAGGGCAAATTCAAGAGACTGTCACTTTCCTGTTCCATTTCCAGCTTTCCCCATAAACTCACGGACACTGAGATTAAAGATAGCGAACCTTTAAAGAGCATCAAACTGGACACCTTATAAACCTATAAACCAGTGCACTACACTGGGATTAAGTACCAAAACTGTATCACCTACATATTACTTCTGTTGAGTTTCATGCGAACAGATTTCTATTCTCAGCCCTGCCAATGATTTGTTTTATGACTTGGGGCAAGTCACATCTTGGCATTTCTGTGTCCCTTGTCATCCTTACCCACCCACCTCCTCTGCTGAGCAGGTAAGGCCCAGACTGCCTCTTTTGCTGCAGCAGAACTGCACGCAGCACCACTCGCTTTGAACAAGGCCATCAAGTGCTGTTGTAATACAAACAATTAATAATAATACAAGCCAACATCTGGTGCCATTAACCTCCATTTCAAGCTACAAGTCAGCATGAAGTGCACCGCTTTGGGTGTTAGAAGGAAATTAGTGCAATTTGCTGAAAAGCTCCTAGGTACAACTCACTGAGCCAAAAAATTTTTATCTTCTCCTCTCCTAGCTAGTGCTGCCTTTCTGTTTCTGCCAGTTATGTGACAGCTTTAAAAACAAAATCTTTTCCGTGTAAAGGAAGGCCTTATTTGCTTCAGTGCTGGGTTTTTGTTTTTTGGTTTGGTTTTTTTTTGATTAAAGATGCCATTGAGGAGAAAGAGTCTGTCTAAAACCTGATTTCAGGCAAAGCACAAGAATTGCCACCCTGTTGCATTATCACACAAGCACGGAGTGATTAGCACAAGCACGAACATGGCTAAAGCCAGCTAGGCAAATCCAGCAGAAGGCAGGCTGATCAAGTCTGCTAAGGCAGGAGTTCACTAACACGTTAAATCCAGTTTGCAAAGAACCAGGAGGGGAGGAGAGGAAAAGTTATACCAAAACCAATGAACACACTGCACGCTTACCTGACGGTCAGTCCAATTCATCTAACCATTGCATGGAGCAGAGTGTCTCAGAAGGGAAAAAAAATGAAATAAAATACTGTTGTTTTCTGCAGGGAGCAAACTTGCTTTCCTGGAGCAGCTGTGCACCAGCATCATCAAGAGTTAGCACTTCATTTAGCACAATCATCAGTTCAAGGGTTTCAGGTGTTTTACAGCATGACCCTTGCCCACAGTACTAACTCCAAGGTCTCCTGCACATATTCTTTTCCCTTAAGAAGTCCACTTTGCCCTCAGGTGAGCTAATATATATCAGGGCCACAACATCTTTCCCAAAATAATCAGATCTTGCACTTATGTAGCACTTCAACTCTCAAAAAACATCCCAGTGTTTTATGAATTTAACAAGATAAAATACACATTCTCTTTCTGGGTCACTTCATTCAACACTGAGGTGTGGGCAGCTCAGGGATGAAATGCTGCTGCAGTTTAATAGTTCACTACAAGTTTTATAGCAGCAAGAAAATACCATCCTGTGCACCAGAAACTGCATTTTGATACTTGAAACTGGGAGTTAGCCATACATAAGGGAAAGAAAAGGAAAAAAAAAAAGGAAACAACCCATAACTTGCTTGTTTTGTGCCTGACACCTACATTTTTCATTCGTTGCTGCCTAACTCGTACTGGAAGAGAAAGAACAGTTGTTTGCTTTATCCTCCTTGCCAGACTTTGAACTTGATCTCTAATATTACTTCGTGTGTGCTATCACAGCTGCATACTGTCAACTAATTACCAGCAATGACACTACCCTTAAATAGAGCTTATCACCAGAGGTGTCATTTGAAAGGCCACCAGCTCTTCTCCATCCACACCAAGCAGTTTTAGCAATGCAGAAAAACGTTGTAAAGTATCAGAGGAGAATTATGTGTTTTGCAGAGTATTTTCTCCTCCGTGGATCTACCATCAGTGGTAGCTGACAAATCAGCTTCTGGACATACGCAGGAAGCTCCCATTAGCTCAGTGGAAGCTGGATTATTGTTTTCAATGCAAAACATGTTTCTCATTCTCCTAGCTCACCTCTCACTACTCTCTATGCTGTCCCCTCAGATTATTTTAACGTTATTCATAGAAAAGCATCCTTCATCACCTACCTCTGCTGCCTGGACCAGCCCTCTTGTCTGTCAACCACATGAATCCTCCAGCTGCTTTCAAACTGTCTTCAAAAACCTCTCTTGTCACTTCTTCGCTCTCTCGGTTTCTTTTCTCCTCTGTGGTTTTGATGTGGTCATTCAACTTAATGGAAATTTCCCCCAGAAAACTGGGTATGTGCCACCAGTTACCTTTTTCACATGTATTTTTAGACATCTGATCTAATAAATAGAGTTGCATATAAAATAAAGCTATTTTATTTATGAGCTACCAGCACTAATTCCCAACATTTGTTCCAAGAATTCAAGTAAAACACCTCTCTACTGCTTCGTGTCGTTGCCCTTAACACTCGCAGATGTAACAGACAACCAGCGAGGAGAGATTGCTCTTGGTTGTAAAGAAAGAGTTTATTTGGGCAGATGTTTTAGAGCAAGACAGTCAGTCTGTTTAACTCCAAGTCTTGTAGTGGCTCAAGGCACTACAGAGTACTCGGCAAAAGGAGTCCCCATGAGCAGTTTCAGGCAATTGGGGACTGGATGCCGAAGCTGTACTTCTTTACCACAGTGAGTAAGTTTCTTTCTGGGAGATGAAATAAGGGTCTTCAGAGGTCAGACTGGAGGTAAATAACAGAAACCTTTTTATATGCTGCTACGTGGAGCCTCCGGATAAACACCTCAAGGAACCTTCTCCAAACCAAGGGGGTTAGATTGCTCTGTGTGGGTAGAGATGCAGCAATTTCAGGACTTCAAAAGCCAAGATGCCTGGGAGACCAAATTTATACTTGCATTTAAATTACTGTGCAAGCCACATTACACACAACATATGCAGGAACCTAATGAAAAGAGATTTCCACATTACTCCTCATTCTCACGGGTAAGAAAGAAAGTCAAAGTGAAAGCATTACAGATTAAGTACAGGGTGAAGACACAGTACCATCACTTGCATAAATATTTATCCTGGCAAATTTTAAGGCTCTTTTAGGAGGCTAATCTCCTTATATGTGATAGAGACAGATCAGAACCTGGAGAGTAAGAACATCCCAACACATGTTGGCCTGTGTAAAATACCTGAAGCTGGTCATGGGGATACCTCTCCGTGTATTGTACGACATTTTGCAGGAACTGCATTAAGTCCTGTGAGCTCCAGATCAGCTTTCCAAAGGCCCACTCTGACTGCCAGGATCATCCTGAAGTTTCACCTTCTCTGGTAAGGCAGAAATTCCACATGCAGAAGCGTATTTTGGCCACCCACCTCCAGCATGACTGCAAAAGGAAATGAGCTAATACTTGCTCAGTATTTCACATATCCCCCATACAGGGTGTATCATCATTTGGTTAAACACTAAAAATTGCCAAAGCTCAACTCGCATAGGTGGAAAGGGCAGACGTATCACTTACTAGTCCTCTTCAACTCCCAAGCCCTCTGGAAAAGCCTGGAAATGCAAGCTCATCATACAGCCATTTGCTCTCAGATTCAGCCTGATATTTGACGCGAAGGCCTTATAGACTTGGTATTTACCATATAAGCAACAGCCCATAAAGTTTACTGAATGGCAGGGGAAATTCCCGTGCAAATTCAGGGCCTCCCATCCTCAGGTGAGCGACCTCATTCTAGTTGGTAATGAAGATGATGACTCCTGAAAGTACTGAAGAAACACAACTCCTGAAAGTTTAAGAAACACAAATTTGTGGATTCTGCTTAACCAGCAAGGAAATTTACTGTATAGGTCTACAGCATACAGGGCAATAGAAATCGGAGCCCAGACGTGTCAGGCACAGATCCCTGCATACAAGTAATTCACTGTCACAGACCACTGCTAGCCCTGACTAATAGATAAAAAGGAGATGGGATGAGGGACAAGGTACCAATGAATGCTGGTATCTTCATACGGACATGCTCTGAGGGCTCACAATCATCAATACTAATTACTTACAATTAAAGCAAACAGAAACATGTCCCACTCTGTAGTGTCACTGCCTTAGGGCACTCCCTTTGGTTACATGGCTGGTTTCAAAGGGGGCCTGTGAGAGAAGGCAAAAAGGGATGTCCGTGTTGTGGATCACCATGTATCTGTATCAGCATCGTGGTGCACTTAACTGCCAGCCTCTAGAGTCGAAGTCAGGTATTTGCTGCGCGCTTTCATACTGGTCATGAACTTGGTGAGTGATATTTGCTGCAAAGCACCTTGTTATGTTCTAACGAGGGATGCCAGGGAAATTAAGTGATAGAGAAGCAATAGTGCCTCCTAAAATGAAAATCTAGGAAGTGTCCAGAGAGATCTATGCAAATTGTGTATTTTAACCACAGGATTTCTGCAATAGTTTTCTATTAACCATCAATCGCTGGTTTTAAACCTAGTCTGCCTGCATTATAAACCAGAAACAGAAATAACTGCAGTGGTCTTCCACACTAAATATATTATACCCTTATGCTGCAATTTACCTTTAAAAAATGCTAGTTCTCCCTATGCTTAATATAAAGAATACTGCAAAGACAGCAATACAGTTATTTCTTTGCAAGGGGAATAGAAAGGTTAAAGGCAAATGCTATATAAACAGTTATTATTTGTAGACCACAATGGTGTGCTTTCTACAGTGGAAATGCAGAAGATACTGTCTATTCCCTAGAGAGATTTCATTTTAACTGAAGCAGAAACAATACTGAACAGTCATAAATTGTACATACAGTGGAGGAACACATTTTGAGCTGCCCTTATTTCTACATGGTTACGTACAGTGATTATGTCTAGACTTATAACCTCTCATATTTTGTATCTATGTCTCTGTACAGTGCTTTAAAGTTCAGTGCCTCGTGGAAGAAGTGCATTTTAGAAGGAAGGCTTTATGCAACTTGGTACTGCCAGCTTGAATTTAATTTGGTGTTGGTTTTCAGGTGAAAGAGGCACTAGCAAAGCATAACTTAAGAAATCTTTCAAATTCCCTACTTATAAAAACAAGGAAGGTATGCAAAAAGGTCTGAGAGCACTAGGAGGCTGCAGGAGTTAATGCCTTAAAAATCTCTACATTCAGGCCAGATTCTAACAGCCATGTACCAACCAGAGCCAGGAACATCTGTGCAGGAAAACGTGCACTTCACCTTCTTCAGACCTAAGGTACACATATGGAGTAAACCAGCTAATTCAAAAACTAATGATCTAAGACCAGGATTTTCTGAGGTGTCTTTGGAAGTTAGGTGCCAAAATCCCACTCCAAGTTACGTGGTTGAAACTAGGGGGATGCAATGTGGAACCACTTGCATTTGGGGAGTTATTTCTCCAAGCTTTACAGGCAGGCCTTCAAGTGCCACAGTTAACAGCTGTACCATATAGGTGCAGCAGAAGTATGTCCACAGCACAAACATCTCTTCTGGTTTTGTCTTCAATTCAGAGCAGCTTCAGATGATTTCTTGCATTATAAAAATGCAAAATAAGCAATCTCACACAGTGTTGTTGGGTCGTCCTGTTGAGATATAGCATTTTTACCAAGTTTTTTCTTGATATTTTTCTGTGATTTAGGATGTGTTCAAGCCTAAGATAAAAACCACCGTAGTCAGTGCTAATGCAGTTCCATTAGCAAAGAAAGGCACTAAAAGACACAAACCTCATGAGTAATAACCCCAAAATTGTCCAAAGACAGCACAGGACACAGTTACAGGAAGTACAGTCTGGATCTGAGCTCCTTGCTTACAATGACTTCGCTACCTCCTCCAAAAACCAAGGCAATTCTGCAAGTGCAAAAAGGTAAAAATAACGTCCTCTGAGTATCATTGCTGAGGTACTGGACTGTTGCCACTTGTTTCAGTAGCTGAAAGAGAAACGCTGGTTCACTAACCTTTTCTCTTCTGTTGGTACAGAACATCCACATCCAAAATTACAAGAACGCCTCTGGAAAATCTCCAAACCTGAGCAGCTTAAAGACAACATTTCTGAATGTGGGGATTCAAAAGTTGGTGTAGGATTGCCAGGCTCTGCTGTCCAAAAGATAAATGGCATTAGCACGAGGAACAGAAAAGCAGCAGCCTGGTGGAGCTCCATATGCACTGCTCCACATGGTACGTTTGAAAGATGATCCAGTGCTCACCCATTGCCACCTTCTAGGCATGGACTTAAAACCACAAGAAATCCTGCAGCTTTTCTAAGCCACAGCACCAGCCACGCAGTACTTGGTGGCATGGGGGGAAATCCTCTTTTTCCTCACAGCCACCCCGGCTCGCTTTGTCTGCGCAGCACTCAGCTATTTGTGCTGATTGCAACCCCACTATAGGACTGGGAGCGTATGGAGTACTACCAAGAAGGATTTGGTTTATTATTATTACTGGCCTAAGATCTAGGAGCTCCAGTATAAACCTGAATCCCACTACACATATGCCAAATGCGCACGGGACAGACATGGCTCCCTGCCCCAGGGAAGCTGCTTGTGAGCTGCAGTGGTTCCTGTTACAGCCAAGCTCTGCTGCGTTATGTGACTGAGACCTGGGCGTAGCTTCAAAAGCTACAGCAGTAATGAATCATTACACCAGTTACTCATACCTTGCTGTAACGTTTAGGAAAGTGATCAGAAGGATTTATATGTCCAATATACAGAAATTGCCTCCTCCTCCACACTGGGCTAAAGCTACAGTTGCTCCTTGCCTCAAGTAGACAAAACAGAAAAAGACTGGAAGGCTGAACAGAAGCAGAGGAAGCGACCAAAAACATGACCCGGCTCCTGTGCGTGCCAGGACCATCCTCGGGTACAGTGAAGGTGGACAGATTTAGAACAGCAAGACAAAGAAAATCTGACACTGCAATTCTCTACTCAGATCTTCAACTCTGGGCTGACTTCTTCAGTCAGAATTATGAGGAATCAGTTTGTACATTGCCAAATACATCTGTTTTTAAAGAGACTGAAAATAAACATACAGTGGGCTTCATGACCTCCCTGTGTACTACTGAATTTGAGATGAGGGCAACCCCACCGAAGCAAACGGGATATCCAAAGTAAGAGGGCATTAGCTCATGATGTGAGACAGCGTGAAGAGTAACTGGGTCAAGGAAGTCTCCCGAGGCCTGACCACACAATTCGTCTCTAACAAGTATTTTTTGTTTCTATACTCAATACCTGTATCATGCCATTGACCTGCCTTTGTTTAACTGAACATGTTTGAAGTCTGATTCTCCTCAGCTATCGTGTGTTCACCTTTTCCCAAGCACAACGATGTAAATCAGCACCAAACAAAAACAAGCAAAAAACCCAACCAACCAGACAAAAACTGCTGTGCAAACTGGAACAAGCGCTGGGACGAAGGCTGTGCAGATCCAGCCCTTTATTCTCCTTCCCTTTCCTGTTATTCACGGTCACAACTATTAGTTAAACCCCACATATGCCTCTGCTCCAAACCATGCGATTTCCTCATGTGCATGGATTTTAGTGAGAGAGCAGACAGATAAAAAAGCCACACCAAACAAATTCACCAGCAGCAGCAATGTTCTGGTGCTGCCTCTTGCAGAGCGCTTTCAGCTATCCAAAATTTAAATTAACTTTCCAAGAGGGCACAAAAGTCAGACCTCAGGTAATTACATACTCATCTCTCCCTGGGGCTCAGTATTTATTTATTTTAGGACGCCTAACAGCTCTCTTGGGCTTGCTCTACAAGTCAGGAAAAATGATTACTTAGTCCCTGAACCTACAAACTCTATTCTGTGTAAATTTTACACCCGGAGCTATGCAGGGTGATTAAAAAAGCCAGAGTTTATCAAACTTTGTGAAAGCTTGATTTGCTTCATGGCTCATCTGTCTTCATAAAACCCACTGAAGGCTGAAACAATGGGTAAAATTTCATGATCAGCACTTAAGTAAGAAAGAGAATGTGTATGCAACCACTTAACTTTATTGATTTTGATTTTTATCTTGTTTTCTTTTCATAATAATTGGTAAGGGTTATTTGTTTTGCTTTTTTTAAACAAACCACCTTATGAGGCTATTAATAATAATTCACAGCCAACTACACATTGAATCTTTTTGCAGCTCTCAAAGGGGACACAATCCACAGTCTGAAATGGGGACAATCTTCCTGGCCTTAAAATCTATGAACTCTTATACTGATGCTTCAATATACACATACGAGCCTTTCCCCTGAAACACCCAGCAGCTTGTCTCTTCTGGGTTTTAAAGCTTCCCTTGTTATCAGAAGGGTCTTCTACCCCACATATTTTATATGGGTATCACCATGAGAGAGGTCCAAGTATAAAAGCAGATGTTTTCCCACCAAGGTGCTGCCCTGGAGGTCCATTTAGAAAACATTTAGTGGATATATGAACGTAAGGAAACATGCAGTTTTTTGTTTGGTTTGGTTTTTTTTTTTAAAAAGGGTATTTCATAAACTCCTGGTTCAACAGCTGGAACCAACACAATGACTAGGCTACACTGAAGGGGATATCCCATTAAGATACATGACAAATTGAGCATTTGTGTTGATATAAGATCTGCTTTTCTCACGCTCTAGGAAAATGTGGTATATTATCTCTTTGTCTGTAATTTGAGGGTAACTGAAATGAGGATTATGTGAGGCTGACAAGGACCTTTGTCCCCCTCCTTTCCCTACGGGCTGCATGTGCAGTTTTTGCCACCATTCCCAACACTTCCCTGCACTGCAGATGGAAAGCAGCACGCCTTGTACAAAGCCACCTTTTCCCAGAGGAGCAGAGAGACATAATTTGTCTTTAGTTCAGGCAGTAAGTCACCAGGAGGCTGGCCCCCAAGCTTCAGACTGCAGCTTTAAGGCCTGCCACGCACAAAACAGTATCAATGGGAAATACAACCCTTTCCCTGCAGCCTTCCCTTCCGACCCATCGGCCTGCCTCCTCTTCTGTCCCCACACCAACAACACAAAGCGACCAGAGACACTGTAGTTACATGGCGCATTTGGAAGGAATTCGCCTACTTGCTTACGTGACAGTTCGGCACACTACAAGCCCCTCTACCCCCTCCCTGTGCTACCCTGGAGACTTGCTAAAGGCCATCCACACAACGTATCTCTCAAAGGTGTTTCATCAGAGCAACCAACGCCCCAGCACAGTTGAGAGGTGAGCTTGCTGTTTAGCCAAGCCACAACACATGAAAACAACACGCAAAAACACTACAGCCACCTGCCCCAGAGAGCTGATGAAGCCCAACCTGAACAGCCGTGCGTGGCCCAGACTCTCATGCCGTCTCTGCTACTTCCACACTGGAAAGTGCTTTACTGACAAATTGCTCAGGTTCTGCCAGTGACCTAACCCCGGCCAGCCACACAACCTAGATTCTGATGATACTGCCAGCAAAATACTGTACCTATTCACGCTCTGCACTAAGGACTAAAAAAAAAAATAAATTTCATGCTGAAGTATAAATCATGTAAGAGCTGGTTCTCAACATTAATTAGCACCACCGCAACTGTACAACGTCTGTTATTTAACATTCCAGCATGTTAGTTTGTAGCACAGGTTTTATCCATCCAGGCTCTTTATAGCACCCCTGAACGTTTTGGCCTGGCTGGCCCAGTCAGCCACTTCTGGGTCTCCAGCTTGGGAAGAGCTGGATTAAATCAGCAAACCTTTCCTCTCTGGTGTAGGGTGACATGGCCAGCAAGAACCACGCTGCTGTCCTGAGACAAAGCAAGATTAAAAGCAAGCCTAAAGCTGCACTGGTGCAAGAGGAATCACATTTTTGTCATGTCTATTTAACAGATATAGACTCATTTTATTCTTAGCCTAGTTGAATCAGTCACTTACCTCTGACTGTCCTGTGTCACTTGTTTTTATCTGTAGAAACTCATAAAGCTTGAGAATATAGTAAAGATTGAAACCATATTAATGGAAATCAAGGAAATCGGGAAACATAATTCTGAGTACTGAGCTCTCAAAGCAACCTTGAGCAAATCGTTCCACTTCATAGCAACTTCATTTCCCCAACCACAAAACCAGATAGCAAACGCTTTGCTCTTACTTTATTTGAGCCGCCGTTCCGAAGTCTCTTAGGATACGCTTCACAGATGGAAAAGTTGATGAGGAGACATATATATGCATATATAAAACGTTCACATGCCTCAACGTGCTGAGCTTCCAACATGGCAAAGAAGCAATGGCAATGACAGAGTGAAAAATATTGTTTAACTCGTGATGGTAGGTTTGAAAGTATGACAACATGAGTTCCTTCCTTCCACAGGTGCAATTACACCCCATAGCATGCCTAGGTAAGTGAGGCAGGATCTTATTTTACCAGCTGTGACCAGTTAATCCTTATTGCTGGTCACTAAGCAACATCCCCTTCTCTGTGTTAGAACCTAGAGGAATAGGAGGAAATAAATAACTTATCAAGGCAGAAGTCGGCAGATAATTTTATGACCAGTGGGAACAGAGGTCCTAATAAGTCTGCAAAACATTGCATAAATGTCTCCAGATAAAACTGTTAGCTCTGGATGGTGCACGTTTCCTAAATGCTTAATACTGAAATTACCTCCCAGAAGAGTTTCTCTGTGTTTTGCTCAACTATTAAAAGACAGGCAGCCCAGATCCGTGCAAGAACCTCCAGCAAGGAAATACTTAGTCAATTCGACTGTATAATGATGACAGATTTTGAAAGTTACACAAGCAGTGACGGCTGAGGGCCAGAAAGTGAAAACAGCATCAGTGAGGGGCAAGTTTTTACCAAGCTTTCCAGAGGGGTCTGGAGGGCAAAGCCACCAGCCTGCCACAGCAGCTATGCCAGGCAGGAGAACAAGTGAGAGGGATGTTTCTCACTCAGGTCCATACGGACACATCTGCATGGCCAAAAGGCAAGCGTGCTCCCATGGGTGGCTCGCGCTGTGCAGGGCACAACCAGCTCTGCTCTCAGAGCCCAGTACGTTCCTATGGGAATGTTTTAGGCGGGCCAGAAAACTGGAACTGCTAACAGAAATCAACAAGTTTAGACTTAAAAATGAAAAAAAACCCAGTATTCCAGGATTGCTTTATAATGCAGACATAAACCAGATGATAACTATTTGAAATAATTCATAAAAGTACTGAAACTAACCATCTCCTAGAGGCAGAGCCCTGACAAATCACCCAGGCACCTACATGCATTTATGGTTGTGACTGTCCAGGGATCACTTAGAACTAAATTAGCAATGGAAGTCGTTAGACAAGGAATAATTCCAAGCAACTGGAGTCTCAATAGCAGAAAGTGAATGAAGAAGTCATGATTGCAGGCAATGAGGCAAAATGACAGCATACCAGACAGACTATTTCCTCAATGAAAGAAACGTGAATTGTCAAAAAGTCAGGCAGACAGCATGTGGCAAAAGTGCCCTGAAAAGACTATCGTTATTTCCCCCTTTAGGCTACAGGCGGCCATTTAACGCCTTCCATTTAAGCGGGAAGGCACATCATGAGGTCCCTTAAAAACCGTGAACACGGACTCTTCTGAGCCTGAGGATTGCTTCTGCCAGGTGTAGCTGCACTGCCTCAGCCCCGTCAGGCTGCAGGGAGCCAGCACCCAGCCCACAGCACTCGCCATACAGAAATAGCCGAGCTTTCCTGCAACAGAATTGTCTCTTAGAAGGAATGAAATTCAAGGAGACCTGAAACTGAAGAAGAGTATGTGAACTACACTGCTATTTCCTGTGCACTGCTTGACAAAATGGGATCTGATATTTTAGATGGGCAGACCTCTTCATCTACTTACTCTGTGACAGGCTGAAAGAATTTGTGCAGGAAATCATGTGCTATGTTTCTCTATCCTGATGTAGTACAGAAAAGGTGCTTGAAGCTCCCTTAATATACTACGTGCTCTTCATTTCCCAGTCCTAAAGAGAAAGTCCAAAAAGGCTGTTAAATCCTTAGATACCTGAAACTACAGATCTCTCAAGTCTGGGAGACCATTCTGGGGCAAATGATCACAATATTCTCACCCTGGTCCTTCACTCTTCTTCAAGCACCTGCATTTGGTGTCTGTCAGAGATAGGGACCGCTGCGCCATGCAGATGTTTGCTCTCATGGGTTATCCCTTCTCTTTAGCTCTCCTCCTCCCACCGCTGATGTCTGGCTCCATACATGCACCACGAAGGTGGCACCAAGCCCAACTTCAGCCCAATTTTCAGCCCACTACCCTTATGGCAGGGCAGGTAGGTGCCACAGAGCCAAGCAGCGCAGGAAGGCAATGACCAGCAGCGCTAGTGTGGCTCTCCCAGGCACAAGAGAAATTCTTGGTGAGGGCTCCATCCCATCCAGGAGAGGAGCAGCTGTGCAGCTGCCAAGTGCTGCAAACCACAAAGGCTTGATCAAATGGAGGCCCTTACTGGCAGACATGCGTCCCACACCGGGACCGCTTGCGTGGGGGGGGGGGGGGGGGGGGGGGGGGGGGGGGGGGGGGGGGGGGGCGGGGC
>JAVKLA010000084.1:18291375-18314787 GCA_034782735.1 Sagittarius serpentarius
GGGCATAGCAAATGCACCCCTGATGCACACACGGACCCAGACCACAGATCGTTTGCTCTGGTGAGAGCCCAGTCCTAATAACAACCAGGTCTCTGTTGCCAGAAGCCTCTGGTCCATGTTTCTCAGCCCTATGATAGTGACAAACTTCCATTGCACGACACTGCCAGAATCTGTTAGAGACGGAACGCTGCCAGAGCAGGCATGGGAGCAGCCCTGCCTACACACACATGTATGCAAACCTACACTCCCCTCTCCCAAGGCACTTCCCCAAACGCACAGACTGCCTTTCTTCTCCATGCACCAGGGTGCCACCCCTGGCAGTGTGGTTTGTACAGATCAGTTTTCATTTGGTCAAAATTTCACACTCCTTCCCTTTCCATGGCCTTCTACTGCCCACTGCCACAAGCATGAAATCATGTCTCAGCTCTTTCCACTACCCATCTTCATCAGAGACAGAAGCCCTAAGCACAGGCAGATCCTGCACACTTGATCCCTCGCAGGAGCCAAGGCACAAACACATGCCTCCCCACCTGACTAAGCAAAGTCCCCTACACAAATCCTGGGAAGCCGGGCTCTATCATTGGCGAGACACACTTGGGTGTCAGCCCATGCTGAATCCAACACTGACCATATAGAAAAGCTGGGCTTGAAATTTTGTGTGTGAAGCAGTGTATGTATTTGTTAATAGCATCTGGTGTTTCCTACATATCGCAGACAAAATGCTTCACTAGCAGAGCCAGACACACGATTCTCATTGATTTGCAGGTTCCTATATGTGCACTGTGTCTCTCTGACAGCGGGTGCAGGGCTCTGGATTTGCTACAGATAGGTC
This sequence comes from Sagittarius serpentarius, assembly GCA_034782735.1. Taxonomy (NCBI): domain Eukaryota; kingdom Metazoa; phylum Chordata; class Aves; order Accipitriformes; family Sagittariidae; genus Sagittarius; species Sagittarius serpentarius. The sequence goes on from JAVKLA010000084.1 coordinate 18,292,208, forward strand.
ACACAAGAGACTTACCTATATTTAACTGACACACCCAGCCCCAGCCTTGGTTTTAAGGAACAGGCAGCTTTTCAAAGAACAGAATGAGGCAAGATCACTCAGTGGGCTGTAAGTTAGGTCCAAGTGAATGGACATAGGCATCTGTTAGACTGGGATTACAAAAGCACTTGTTCCCAGCCCAAAAGTTTCCAGTGAAGTCAAAAGGAGCTTCAACGGAAACAGTTCAGTCAATACAAGCCTTTTTGAAAATCCTCCTCTTAAAACCCTTTGCGTGCTGGCAGCTGCTGTTTGGCCAACTAAGAAGCCCTGAGGCTTCAGCCCAGTTGCTCCTCCCCATTTGTTCTGAGCACGGAAGCTCCCATCTGGCCGGAGCCTTGACTGCTAACAGAGGTGTGTATGTAAGGGGATGCAACAGAAACGTGAAGACCGAGGTTGTGCTCCACTGAAGAGTTACCAGGGAAGTTGTAAACCACTGGCTGCACGCCTCTATTACACAGAGAAGATTTCTGGCTTCAGAGCCACTACTGCATAGCCTTTCCTCATGACTAAATTCAATAAAACTCAGAACCCTGACCTCTATGTGTGACAAGTCAGCTTTTCACCTTGTCAATCCTGATGAAAGGTCTTTACAGACTGTCCTTGCACACCATGGGCAGCCCTCATGGGACCTTATAAAATGCTGCACAACTACTGCTGAAAGGAGAGGAACCCAGCCAGATGGCTGGTTTGGGAAGCCCTGTAAGCTGTGATCTGGACATGTAGGAAGCAGCTCCAATTTGTCTAGACTTCTGGTTTCTTTGCAACAGGCTGATGTTTACGTAAACAAAGTGAAAGCAGGGGCTACAGTGGTGACAGCCAGCCTTGAGAGCTTCAACAGAGGTTAGGACCTAGGATCAAGTTGCATCTCGGAAGCACTTCGTAAAAGGTATTGGTAAGTCCCATATCGGACAAGGTAGAGAGCCTTCCTTTATGAATTATAGATAAGCCCTCTGATGTAGCAAATGCCAGATACACTGATGCTCACCTAAATGCAAGGGAGGAGGGAGAAAAAAAACACGCAGGCACACCTCATTCTCCAATCTGGTGTGAGTTTATAATCAAAGATTTTTTAGAGGCTAAGGGCCAGACTTTCAAAAGTGCTCCCATAAGGATCTAAACAAGTGGTTAGATCTTCAAAGAGCTCAGCTCTAATTCAAGCACATAAACGAAGCAGACAGATTAAAACAAAACAAAGCAAAACCCACGCTGAGACAACAGCAGCTGTCTGTGTCCACAAGCAGCCGAAAACGACAGCTGAGAGAGAAACGTGGGCCGCTGGGGAAAGCTTCGGCAACGGCGCTTCCATCAGTCGCCCAGCCCTGTCGCTCCCATTTCTGCGGCCCCATCCAGCGACGCTGCTGGCGGTCACTGGGAGAGTCCCATTCCTCCCGCAAGGCGCTGGGTGCCAAGCCCTTTGCAAAATCTGCCCATGGGAACCATGCGGGAAGAAGGCAGCATGGGCAAACCATCAGCAAATGTTATATGCCATCAGGGAATGGTACAGACTCAGAGACGGAGAAGTGGCCTTAGAAAGTATCCCCTCTTTCAGTAGAAAGGATAAGGGTCCCCTGGGATTTGGTAACTCAAATATTTACGTTATTGCAAACAAACACTCCAGCTTTTGCAGATGTCTGTGAAGGACTGTCAGGCAGCTGTGGAAAAGGAGTATGAGGAAATTGCCCATAAGAAAATGGTTAATTCAGACCAAAAAGGCAGGAGCGAAAGAGCTTGGCAGATCTTCTGAGGGCAAAGCTACAAACCCCACTTATTGAAAGTCTGGGTACTGGGAAACTCAATCTGATAGACTTAAAAGACACAAAATAGTGTCTGCCAGAGCCCTGAACCAGCCAAGTCCAGCCCAGTCACTGCTGTTCACAGCTACAGCAGCACCTCTGAGCAATGAACTCCTAGAGAAACATGGCTTTCCCACCACATCAGTGACCTGCGAGCAACGCCAGATAACTGTATGCCACCAGTTAAAAAAAAAAACCAAAAATAAAACCCAACATATTTACTTAAAAAATACATATTGGAAGAAAACCCTCTTTTTTAATTTAAATTATGACAGTGTTGAAAAAGGTGAAGGTAAGCATTTTTAAATTATTTCACCTAGTTAGCAGAAGGTGGTGGTACGTTCCTTTTTTTTTTTTTTTTTTTGTCTCCCACAAGCCCCTTGCACTACCACGTCAGAGTTGGCTGCAGAAGTGAGAAAAATCATTGTTAAGGAGACATCCAAGTTTCCTACTAGCAGTTTTAATAGCTGTTTTCCTTTTGCCAGCATATGCTTGGCCCTCTTGTCCTCCACTCCAAGATACTTCTACCAGTTCTCATTACTAGTTAGGCAGCTTCAGAATCTGGCAGACATCACTGCTTCCGACGGGACAAAAGTCTGGAAACAACTGACTGTTTTATTACGGTTCACAGATGCCAAGAATCCTTTAATTCTCCTACTCTCACCCGACTCCCACAGTGTCGAGGATCCACTGCAGATGGCCTGTCCTGACCTGAATGGGATAACTTGTGCCCCCCAAGTTTCCTGGGGGGGGTTACAATGAGAAGCCCAAGGTCCGAGTGGAAGCAGGTGGCTGCAGCGGGACAGCCCCAGGGCGCCCAGGGATGCCGCCCAGTGTGCGCGATGAGGGGTTGTCAGCGCTCTGCACTCCAGGAGGAGACCTACCTCCAGGACGGCAGGTATTATTTGCAAAAAACAGTAGCGGCACTATTACTGCACAAGACAAGTGATAAAACCTCACTTAGTTCATACCAACATACGCTCCTGCCCCATGGAGTGGCAGAGATGGGCCATGAGGAGAACCGTAAAGTCGCTGTCTCGCAAAGGAAGATAAAAAGCTTGGGGAGTTGTTCTTCACAGTTTCTTTTCTAAAATCTACTGGGACACCAGTGATGCTTCTGATCATGCCTGCCTTCTCCTCACTATTGGCCTCTGTAGCATTTCATGTCTACTGGTGTCCGGGGACACGTGGAAGCAGAGGACTGGTTTTCATGACCCAGCTGTCTTTTCCAACGCCATATCCCTACGAGCTAACCTGCCAGACCGTTATTCCTTCTTGCTAAAGAAGGAATGAATTCAGGTAACTCAACTGTCAACAAAGGATCAATAACATTAGTGTAGAAAACAGAAATTCAGGATAGGCATGACTGCATGGATAGTTAGTCTCTTGGTATATTAAACTCACCGGGACATCCTACCGCTCTGCCTTTTTCCAGATGAATTTTACAAAAGTTTTTTGAGCTGCTGCAATCATGTTTCTTTACCAAGCAGCATCCTTCTTGCTTCCTCAAAACTAAAGTCTGCTCTATAGAGAGTCCTGAAAATAAGAGATAGGCCCTGAATATCTGTCACTTGAGAGGTTAGCTTAGATTGTTTTTAATAGTTTGTGGTACTCATAACTGGTTTTAAACTGACAGGGGAAAGCAATAAAAAGAGTAAGATCTGTGTTTCTGAGCTCACATCAAAGAGTGGCTTTAAAGAACGAGTAAAAAGGCTGTCATAAAAGGAAGGCTTTACCCAGCCACCTAACAAAACAAGCTTCAAAAAATCCCAAGAAATAGTGTCCCAAATCAAATTAACCAGATAGGGAAAATGTTAGTTGAAAAGTAAATATTTAACAGGGCCCGTACCTGCTAAGAGAAAGACAAAAAAAGCCTGAAAAAAACTGATCACAAAAAGGATGTTTTTGCTGCAGAAAGAAAGGACAGCCATAGGATTTGGAAGTACTTACAGATCTTTTCTGCACTACTGACTACGTTAAAGTCATCAGGCTAAGATCGGCTCTCCATTACACCGCACAGAGTCTTCAGATTATTCACTCCCCGACGTGAATTTCTCTTACAAGGCTTCTTTAAACTTCCCTTTGTACCCCCAGCTTTTTAACTGCCATCACGAACCTTCAAGATTTAACCCTAGGAGACAAAGCAGCAGTCTCCTGATGCAAAGATTAATGCCACTCCACAAAGAAGTGCAGACACATGAATTATCCACACATCTTTCATTCTGACGGAGCCTTTTGCCCAAAGCAGTTTGCAAGGCAGGTACATGCACACACCCCACCGCTGCAGCAGAGATGCCTCTAGGGTGAAGGGTGGCAGCCGGCAGTTTTCCCTTGTTGTTTGCTTCCCTCTGCATCTGCAATGCACAAAGCAATAGCAGTTTCTACAGCTTTTTCTCATCCGTGCTGAGCTATCCCAGAGCAGATGGTGTTCAGTGCTTATACCTGGAGCAGTGCTTAGCAATCCCAGAAATGCTTTCTGACACATACTTCCCCTAAATTGTCTTTGCCATTTCCTAAACTAGAACTCAGCCTCATGGATAAGTAGCTCCTCAGTCACTAGGCTCGAAGGGAACCCATCATCCAATTCAGGCAAGCGCTGCTCAGCATGGAAGCAAAAAGAGGTTTTGGCAGCACCCACTCCTTTTGCCAGCCAGGATCTCCCAGGTCCTCAAGTCACTCCAAGCAGCTCCATTTCCTTTCAAAAGCTGTACTACAACAACTATCTGATATTGTCCCCTTCCCCTTGGCATCCCCTGGGGAAAAGAAGGTGCAGCCACTTCCCCAAACCTTGACTTGTCTTTTGAATACAACTCCTCCTTAGTACTTGGGCTTATTAATAAAAGTCCTTTTATGGATTCATCTGGCCAGATGATCCGAGCAAAGAGCAGCCATGCAAGCTCAAGAGCTTTGCCAGTTTAAAAGACAAGAGAAAGTGCTTCTTTAAACAGTGGGAGGTGAACTTATGGAGCTTGCTGCCATAGGAGTTTGCAGAGGCAGACCATATCCAGCAGGTTTGAAAAGAGATTAGACAGATTCATGGACAAAAGGTCCATAAAGGACTGGGCAGGGATGCACCCCCTAATATCCCCTCTTCAGAAACTGCGGGTGTTTGGGAGTACAAAGCAAGAGGCTTCAGAAAGATGACACAGCCACACTCCGTTCCTAAACATCTTCTTCTGCTAGCACTATCAGACACAGCTTGCAGGACTAGACAGACTATGGGGTGACCTAGCCAGACATTTCTTATGTTCCTACAAGGCAACTGCAGGGCACCAAAGCCCCTGACGCACCACTCCTAGGCCTGGCTGTGAGAGCGAGAACCAGCTGCCCTGTGAAGGCCAACTAGACACCACATACGGTTAGATGAAACCCTCAGAAGCCCTAGAGCCCTGCTTCTGCACCATCATCAGGCAAAATACGTAGTCCAAAGCACTGGGTGTAGGATACTGCAGAGAAAACCTAAGTTAGAGTCGCCTTCACCTTGCTTGAGTTCTTTGTGCACACATTAAAATCTAAAGCCTCGTCTCAGCCTGGTGGGTACAGGCCAGCAGTGAGTCCCGGGAATCCAGGTGTACAGAAGATGGTCATACGAGCACATTCATACACAATGAGGGCAGGAAAACAAATCACCCAGTACATGTCAGTTTTTATGCCACCTTGATGTGTTGCATGTGTGATTACTGCAGAAATCAACGTGGGTAATTACAGCCATCTGAACCCATTACTACCATTTGTATGTGTATTCATAGTAACTGCACGTTAGTTAAGCATGCCACTGCACAAACATATTAAACAGCTAATTAATTAGAAGAACAGACCTTCTCTGCTTAGTAGGAGCCCATCCCCCACTAATCACAAGAATACATTTTCTCCATCTGTTAGATTATTTGCCCCCTCCCCGAGGTCACCAGGGAAGATGCAACTGGCCTGCAGTCTCAAGAAGGCTCTGCTGGCGTGGTGAGCTTTCTGTTTAAGTGACTTCCTCTGTGCAGCAAGGCTTCAGACCATGGCTGCTTCTGAAAACGTGACCATGGCACTTCCATGGAACAGCACAGTGCTTTGGATTACCTCAGGTGACTTTTGGATTAGACACCAACCATCTTTACGCCATGCCCAGCACTTGTTTGCCAAGCGCAGGACAGGCTAATTGCATGCCCCTTAACAGGGCAGCGTACCGGCAGCCCAAGCGCACATCCCACACAACACCTCTTGCCATGCTGGTTCCTCTTCTGGCTCCTGTTTCTACAGCAAACTCCTAATGCAACACTAGATTATAAATACACAGAGGACGGCTGTGCCCCAGTGCTTCACTGACATATGGTTCGGCCTTCAGTCAGAAGCTATGGATTTAAATTTAGGGATGGAGCAGGAGGTTACGTTTCAAAATTCCAAGATAAATCCTCCCGGAGGAGGCAATGAGACCAGAATTTCGTCCCTCTGGTACAGCCTTAAAGCAGATGGGAGCACGGAGTTAGTGCTGTTGAACAATCCAGACTGCTTGTGCAGCCCTGAAGTGCTGTGCCCAGCTTTTCAGCTGTTGGAAGACTGCTGTAGCTACAGCCCTTTGCACCAGCTGCTGCTCCGCCAGCACCAACAGAGCGGTCGGGACTCTCACTGGACGTCCAAACTTTGGGTAGCAAAAATTCCTCCAGCTAGTGGCTTACAGTAATTCCTTGTATTACAGCAAAGGCTAGCGATACTCTGCCTCAGGTTGAATCAGCACTTTCATTAGCTCCCCATCCCTTTCAAAACAACTGTTAGTGTGAAGGTGTAACAAGCTACAGGCCTGCTTTGGCCATTTTTCATTTGTGATGAAAAAAGGAACAAATACCTTTCAAATCATTGTGAAATATTTGTGAAACAAACCAAGCCCCTCCTTCCTGCACACATGAAATGCAGTGCTGAAGAAGCCACTACAATCCAATACAGTGCAAAATGCTTTCATCATTTGGCACTGTAAATGCTTACCCTGGTTATGGAGCAGCTCAAGACAACTCTACAGTAGATTTTACTTTGGTTCTTCTAAAGCTAGGGACAATTTTCTATCTTTACGTGATTTAAAAAAAAAAAATAAAAATTATGAAATAATTTCTATTGCTCCAGATGCTGGCAGACAGGCTGCAGCTGACAGTGCTTTGTCACATGGGACCTGTGAAAATACTGTACTTGGATCACCACAGCTGTTGTTGACCAGGCTGTCTCATCACTTTATACTTGCTAAGAAGTCTTCTGACATCTCCTGCCCAATCCCCAAATTTCTACAGCTCCAAAGATGTCCTAAGCTCTGTACAGCAGAAAAAGGCAGGATACCATGGTGTAGCTCCTGCCTGCAGCTCCTCTGAACTGCTGCAAAGGATTCAGGACAGGACCAAAGGCTGAAGCAAGAGACCACGACACGTGAGCACTTTGATAATTTCTAGATGATTCTGCTGCAGGACCACATCAGCATCGCTGTATGCATGCATGTTATACACACAGACACACTTTCCCGACGCTCTTCTCCAAGCACTGACTACCTACCCTTGTGCAAAGCGCAAAATCATCCTGATTAGATCCATGATTTGGTCCAGTACCTTCTGAACTAAGGAAAAATGGCTTCAACGAAACTGCCTTCAAATGTGGTCTGAGCAATGCTGTCTTCCCCCACTCCTCTGTCTCCCTCCCCTGTGCCCATGGGAGGCACAGACCCGAGACAAGCCTTTCGGGAGAGCCTGCAGCCTTCGGTGCTCCCCGCCTGCCCATCCCAGCCAGGAGGAACTGCTCCACAGGCAGAGTCCTCCTCTGGGCATCACCCCCTCCTTGTGCCACTTGACCACCTTGGCCTTGCTGAATCCAAAAAAGTCATCTAAACAAAACCTGCTGCCCTCAGTCCCTCAATCATGTGAGAAGCAGCAAACATGCTGAGTTAAGTGCAAGCTACACAGTATTTTTATTTGGTTAATTAGAATTGCTCATCAAATGAAAACAAAGAAGTGATTTACTGCAGAACTGGTACAGGTAGTTGTTGCATAAGTACATTCCTGCATATTTGGCTACTTTAGGAATATTTTTTAATTAACAGTTTCTCCTCAACTAAAAGCAAACCGTAGAAAATAAAGAAAGAGAAGTTTCACACAAGGACACTGCCGAATCCCTCAACTGCCAGCTATTTTTCTTCTTCAGGGAGGATTTTAAATTAAAAGCAGATTGCCTTCATTAGCGTTACCAGAAGCCATGTAACTGCCAAAGCTGACAGAAACACAACTGTGATTTGCAAATTTGGCAAGTGTCATTTTCTCTTTCTACAAATGCGGGTAATGTCATTCATATTAAGAGGGCTTTTGTGAGGGACACTGCAAAGAAAAACTCCTTCCTCAGGAGTGGAAAAATATCTCCAGAGCAGCAGCTTAGTATTCTAGGGCACCCAGGATCTCTCTCCTTGTTTATTTTGCAAGAAAGTGCATTGCATTAAATTTGTGCTGAGAACAGTCAGACAGTAAGAGTGCTATGAACTGTTTTCTCTTGATGACTGAGCAGAATACAGCAGCAAGCCCATAATAAACATTTCAACACCAATCTTTGACATATAGCCATACTCAACCTTTCTGTGACATGTTGCCAAACCCTCAGAAGCCATTCAGCATGGTCTCCTCACCAAATCCCTATTCTCTTTACTTCATTCTATCTGAAAAAGCTGATAATACTCTGATGGGAAACTTCTATTTCTACCAAGGGCAACTGTGTCTGCAGGCTTCACGGTCTGCTCCAGAGTCTCAGCCTTGGTGATAAGGGGAAAGTCTTGGTAATATTTTTACTCTTTCAAATTCCTGTGTGAATAGCTGCAGAACTGCGGGAGGCATGCAGGAAGCCAGCCTGCCAGGGTGCAAGAGGAGGCAGCAACAGATGGACAATCTGCTGTTCCTTTTTAGAGTGACTCCACATGTCCTGCTCCCCTCCTTGCTACATTAGTCTCCTCTAGCTACTGGTGTCTAGTTCTCCTTGGTCTTAGGAAGAAAGCTTAACGTACATAACCAAGGTGCTTAAAAATATATTGTTGTATTTGACTTTGTTATACGCAACACAGTGGATGCTGGCGTCAGGGGCCGAACTGAGTTGCTGACTTGAAAGCGAAGCGATGGGAGCGACCTGAGCTGTGCATACTCTCTGGGGTCGGTAACAGCCTCCTCAGCACCACCACTGCCCCAGAAGCTGCCACTGGCGCAACATGGCAGGATGGCCAACGCTTGCTATGTATGCTTCTCTGAGTCTTCTATGGTGAAGAGAACAAAAAAAAAAAAAAAAAAAAGCCAAAACAGGATAAAGAAACAAGGGAAATAGGTAATCTCCAGACACGACCCACATACTCAGCAGCATGGCACTAGAGACCACAGCACCCCTGAGTGAACGAAGTATTTATTCCCCTGGCTGTAGCTGAAATGGGAAGGTCTGAACACACTCTTAAACTTTGCAGGAAGTAGTTTAACACAGGAAGTATTACCACAGTCACAAATACAAAGTCTGTCTGCAATAATTAGGATTGCACTACATATGATTTTATTAGACACTGTCTTATAATCATGACAATAGCAGCTGTCTACATAGTAGTCACCAGTTTCTTAACTGTCTAAAAATAAAGCAACAAATGTAATGCAATGCCAGGCGTGGAACCAACCGAAATAATGTCAACCTATATTCAAGCCTGCAAAGGTAATAGCGGTACGCCTACTGGTAACCTTCAATCTAACCTAGAGTTAAATGTTCAGCGGCTCTGCAATTTTGGTTTGCATCTTCAAAAGAACCAGAGAATCCCGTTCTGTCTGTAGTCCAGCTCTTTTCCACTGCACAGTGAACCGAGTTCATTATCCATTGAACTAAACACCGAGTTAACAATAATTAAACTGAAAGAGACACAGATTACAGGAATTTATTATTCCCTGATCTGCCAAGCAAATTGTTTAGATACCTGCAATCAATGAGTAATGATGAAACAAAATAAAAACCCAACAAACCAAAAGAGCCAACAACAGACTCGTAAAAATCTGTTCACTAAGCCCCATGTATCTCTGTTAGGTTGAACAGCACAGCATTTTAATCAACAAAACCCCCCATCTTTATACATCACGAGAACAGAGGCAGAATGTGGCCCTAAATTATGCCACTGCTGTTTATTATTCATGTATCATAGGACTGATGAAGATTTATGGTCCCATTGTGCTAAGTACTGTACAGTGAAATATAGAGAAACAGTCAGACTTAGTACTCCAAGACTTTGTAATTTAAAGACAAATTACAAAACCAAAATATTATAATTTAAAGACAGTAATGCACAGATGGGGATTGGAGATACAGACAGATTTAAGCAACTTGCCCAAGGTCATGCCAGATACACGTGCTGGAGCAGAAAACTGAACTCTGACCTCTGGAGTACTAGCACAGGTTTTCACTCATGCAGGAGAACATTGCTTCTCCTCTTTAGTTTCACTAGATGTCACATTTCGTAAACAAGTTCAAAAAATACAAATGTTACATGGCAGTACTGGAAGGATTTCCTTTCTCCCCTCCTCCTCTGAGGACCTTCATTAACGAAAGAGCTTTACCTACACATACATTCGATTTGTCTGTGTATGGCACAATTGCAGCATTAGCACAGAATCACAGAATAATTTAAGCCAAAAGGTTTTCTGGAGCCATCTAGTCCAACCCCTTGCTCAAAGCAGGGCCAACTAGAGCAGGTGCCCCAGGGCCTTGTCCACTCGAACTCCGAGTGTCTTGAAGGATGGAGATGGAAATCCCACCACCTCTCTGGGCTCCTGCGCCAGCGTTCAATCACTCATGTTAAAGAAGTCTTTCCATGTGCGAAATGAGAATTTCTGCAGTTCCAACTTGTGTCCGCCACCTCCCATCCTGCCCCTGTGCACCCAAGCCTACCTCCATTTTCTCTCTTCCCACCCATGAAGTAGTTGCAGACAGCAATGGGATCTCCCCCAGCCTTCTTTCTTCTAGACTTTACTTCTGAAAGCTGAACAAACCCAGATTTCACAGCTTCCCCTTGTACATCAGGTACTCTAGCACCCTAACCATCCTGGCCTGTGCCAGACTCGCTCCAGTATAGCCATACCTTTCCTTTACAGGGTAGCCCGAAATTGGACATCACGCTCCAAATACAGTCTCACAATCACTGAACAGAAAGGTTTAAGGCACTCCACACTTGTTTTTTTTTTTAATAAAGCATGCAAATAGTTAATTTTCTTTAATCAACTGTTGTATTTTTATGCATTTTAAGTACACAAGCCCTCCATCCCTCAGTTTACAAAACAACACAGGAACACTGTTTTTGCACTCCACTTCTGGAAGTTCGCTGTTGCAGGGGTCTCAGCACACGCAGGTACACCGGGCTCCGAGAGCAACCGCTGCTTCCGTAAAGAATACTGGAAAGGGGCATTTCAGATGTCTTTTTCTCTAGCTGACAAAAAGGATAGCCAGATCAGCCTGAGTGACGTAACATGCTCAAAATAATCCAGTGATAGCAGGATAACACAAGACACCATGTTGCTGGATACACATACATCAGCAGATATATTTAGGAATTTAAGTCCTAAACCCTGTCACAGAGTGTATTGGTAACAGTGAAAAATATTTAATTTATGACTGTGACAGGAGATTGCTTCAGTGCAACACGAACAGTAGCAGCAATGTTACTTATTAAGACAAAATTCAAGACTCCAGACAGCTGATCCAGGGTAGTGGGAGAAATGATACCGCATTTAAACACAGTGGCTTTCTTTCCTGCTTTACAATTGAAATGTGCCCTGTGTCAGAAGGTATTTGCTCTCTGTTTATTTTAACAAAAGCATAGTCACAGCTTAAGCTACGCTTATTTATATTTGCTGGCACCTGTGAAGATTTACTGATGAAAATTTCATTTTAATTAGTTCTGCAAAAGTGCTATCAACATTTGTTTTAGGTTTCCCCTGAAGGTACTGTCCTACAGAGCAGCAAACTCAGTCCACTCAGCGACAGGCATCCACATGATAGCACGGAGACATTTGGGGCTTTAAGTGATCCCACAACTGAACAGCGCAGTACATGTGGATATGGCAAAACAAACTGTCCTCCATGCTGCTGTCCAGGATGGGACAAACCAGTTATGTGTCAGAAACAAGCGTGGCTCTGTATGTAAAAGCTCACCTTCGTCTCGGGAGGTTGCTGCACACCTGAGCTCAGGCAGGAAAATCTCATCCTACAGAGACACCGGCACAAGCAAGCTGCCGTGGGAGCAGCTGGGACTGAACCAGCAGCACCTGGAAGAAGCAGGCCCAAAACAGGCCACACACTCCTCCAGCCAAAGCCAGGAACGGTCCAGTCTACATCTCCCAAAGCACAGGCTCAAGACCTGTTTGTCAAAATTCCCTTTCCAGAGCTACCACCCCATGTACAGGCACACACACACACGTATATATAAATATATAAAGCCCATGAGTTGCTTCCAATTTCTTGGCAATAAACCATAACCTCCCTTACAGTGTTATTTCGTACAACAGTCAGCTTTTCAAAAAGACATAGCTGTATGCTTCATCCCTTTCAAACACAAAATTGTTCCGGATGCCAATTTCACCTTTATACCAACACCGAAAGTAAAGCAATGGAGCCTCAGCTCCCCAGTCATTCCTCCAGTTATGGATACATTTAAAGCCATACCAATAATTCCTTATGCACTGCAAGAGCAAAGGTGCGTGCTACATCAAAGCATAGGTATCGCATCATACCCAATAGATGACTTATCCAGTTGCATGACAGGTGTGTGTGTTTGTGAACACAGGGCACATGGCCAGGCAATGCTCTCATCTATCACTAGCCCAGCATATATCCACCATGCGCCTGCAAAAGTTTGTATTTTGGGCACAGAACAGACCCGCCACAAGTTGTAGAACCACATAATCATTTAGGTTGGAGGAGATCTTTAAGATCAAGTCCAACCATTAACCTAACACTGCCAAATCCCACTAAACCATGTCCCTAAGTGCCACATCTACATGTCTTTTAAATACCTCTAGGGATTTCAACTCAACCACTTCCCTGGGCAGCCTGTTCCAGTGCTTGATAACCCCTTCCGTGAAGGAATTCTTCCTAATATCCAATGTAAATCTCCCCTGACACAACTTGGGGCTGTTTCCCCTTGTCCTATCACTTGTTACCTGGGAAGAGAGACCAACACCCACCCCTCTACAAGTTATAGAGAACTATAGTCAACACGGCAAGGAGTGGCTGTGAAACTTCATGGAGAGAGAAGCAAAGAGTAGGCCACATGCCTGAGGTTGGACATCAGTTACCTAAACAAGTCCTTTTCGAGCATGATTTGGCTCACTTCTCACACTCTGCAACCAGTCAAGTAAAATACTTTCCAGGTAAACCTAATCTAAAGAGCAATTTACAGCACTTTGCTTTGCTCTCCCACACCTAATTCCAACCCTCCACGTCTAACATCATGCATTAATACACCTAGTAAGTGGTATCACGTATTATCACCCCATATAAACTCTAGCACACAGAATAATTTAAGCCACACTTTCTACATCCAAACTTTTTCTGCCCCTCACATCAATGCATAGCAGAGATAATTAAGTTATTGGTTACTACTAACTGATCAAATAACACCAAATACAACTTCCCAAGACACAGCAAGTCCAGCAGACGCTGTTCTAAATCAACTTAATGCAAAGCCTAGAGAGGACAAATGCACAAACTCACCTGGGAAGATGTAACACAGTATCTGATCACTGACCGGAGGACAGTACCTCCGTGGCGGCACTGAGGAACACGGAGGTGTTTCCCTGCTCTTGCAGTCTGTGCAGGGACTCCACCACGGGACACATTACAGAGATTGATGCATGGAGTTATATAACATCATATCACTTTTTGCTTATCTGGGCTTAAATTTATTTAGGGAACATGCTAGTGGCAGATGAAAGGCAAAAGGCAAACTGGAACACTCCTCTGACCTCCCCAGGCACTTCCCAATCTCTCCTCCGCACCAACCCCGCAAAGCGCAAGCAGTTGGGACGTTGCTACATCCTACCACCATCAGACAGGATGGGGCACAGGCCCTGGGGAGCCTGCGGCTGAGTCAATGGGACTTCTACCCACGGGTTCCCACTATTGTGCAGCCCTTCCTCAAATTCGCAGCAGATGAGTCTCTAGCTAGGGTTTGGCCTTAGAGAGCCTCTCTAAGAAAAATACCGGCCTCCTCAACATGGAAGCCTCTATGAGACCTCCCACAAATGAAAGGGGAGCGAGAGGGTTGTGGGTTTTTTTTTTTTGTTGTTGTTGCAGGGCTTGTCTGGTATTTTGTCACAAAGCCAAACAGATGTTTGTAAAATCTAAAGTGGTTATACAACTGTTTTAAACTCATGCAGCTGTGCACAGCTAGCAACTGCATCAGGGGAGAAGACCACTGCTCTCTTTTAAGGCACTCTTACATCTAGGGACTAGAGTTTAATAAACCAAACTTCCCATGAGTTATTCAAGCCCTCTCGTTCCAATTTAGCGTTTACGGTAAACTGCTGAAAAGAGCAAAGTGAAGTGGCTTTTCCAGCTTCATGGTAAAAATGTGCATCCAGATGGGGACTAGGACCCGGACCTCCCTCCTGCCAGACCCGCGTGGCAATTACAGCACCCAGTTTTGACCATTCAGCTTATCTGGGGAGACGGCAGGAAGAGACAAGAGGTGCCAATACAGCAGCCCTGCTTTGCCACTCATACAAAATTCACCCTACGCTATGCTTGGCCCTCACTTCAGGGCCAATTATACAACCAAATCACTGCAAACTTTATTGCAACAACATGGACTGAGAGCAGAAGAGACTGAAGTAGCCTCTTTTTAGCTGTATTTAAAAAATGTAAAATTAATTTCTGACAGTGCTTTTATTATATTTTTTATTTATGAACAAAATTTACAACTAGAAGAACTTCTAAAATATTCATATTTTAGAAATATGCCTGCCTGCTCCAGCTAAAAGGTAAGACATTTGGGTAAAACTAGTGGAAACACTCCAACTAAATTATACAGTATAGTTTTACAATCCTATAAAATACCAATTTTTTGCAAGCCAAAACTATTTGTCATAGAGTATTTGCATTTTAGTCATATAAAAGATTGACTGTCTGCGTAAGTACTATCGTCTTGCTCCCTGAAACCACAGTAAAACTTTTTTGTTGTTGTTTTTCTTCTTTTTTTAATACTTCAGAAGAATGCATGGCAATTTAAAAAAACTGTTTTACTCATGTTGCTAGCATAGGAGTTTATAACAGATGGGTAATTCTGTACTTTTGATTCATGCTGCACTGTATACGAAAAGACACAAAAAATTAGCTTAGTTTTAGAATCTGCGTACAGTCATCCCAATCGTGATTACTGTATTTTCTACAACTCAGAGCGAGAGCACTGTGAATAACTGCCACGGCACACTGCTTATTCAAAATGTAAGAAAGAAAAAAAAAGTTTTCTGTATCTGAAGAATTCCAAGTAAAACGGGAACGCACTACCGGGCAGAAGTGACCGACCCAGCGCACAGCTCTGTCACGTACAGACAAGCATTTTAAGTGTCTACAGTCTAAAGCTTCATTATTTTTTGCAGAACAATCTGGCAACGGAGGTAACCTGATTCCCTGGGAATAAAATGTTACTTAAAGACAGGTTTCACCTGTCACGGATATAACATATTCTGAACAACAAAGTCTCAGGGTATACAGACATCACCGGAGAGGGCAGTCTGTCCTTCACGGATAAGAGCAAAAAAAGGAAATCTTCCGCTTTCATAGAGTTTTGAATTTTATTTATTTTTTGTAACTTTGAGGGGAAATGTCATAATGCAATGGCAGCTACAGCAACTTTGTGCAAACAAACCATGAAACTAGACGGTATAATCTTCACGCAACTGCTGCGAGGGTTCCTGCGAGCTTCAGGGTCTCCCCCTTCCCTAGGTCTCTGCCCATCACGATGGGGCAGTTATTCTCACAGCGGTCAGGAAGACACAGTCAATCCTCGTTCCACAGACAGGAAAGCAAGAATGTGACTTTTTCAGGGAGGTTTAAAGATGAAGAGACTCTGTACAGACTTGCTCCAGGCCACCACCTAAGCAGGTGGTGTGCCTGCCCCACCAAGCTGCCCACTGAACCCCTCCTTCCTTCTCACAGCTGTGCCTGCAGTTTAGTACTTGGAGAAGCATTGACAAAGAGGCCCAACCCTGACCTAACTTACACAGGCAGAAACAAGGAGGAACTTGCTTAGGATTTGCAGAAAGCCCCAATCTCTGCAGAAAGTTCAGAAGGGGCAGATGTAAGTCAGCATCAAGCACCCTCCTCAGCTTTACCGTCATGCAACCAGAAGCAGCAAGTCCAACTCCTTTCTGAATTAACACTCGACTATGGAGATGCTCTTCCACGGGAAAAGCCGAAAAGGTGACTCTACGTGTTTGCTACATGCGGGCTGCAGCAAAGAACATTCCGGGGGATATGGGAGGACCTTTGCATGTCTCAAAGGCAGTTAGAGCCAAGCCCTGCTGTTACAGGCAGCAGCTGTGCAGCACACCAAGTCCGGGGAGCTGGCTGCGCTTCCAGCAGAAGACACCCTGCCATTGCAGGACAGGGTACCTCACTGAAGACAATTCTCTGCGGAGGCTTTTCTTACTGCTTCTCTGAGCAGGAGCAACATGTGCACATACCGTCTTGGAAGCTGCTTGCTGATTTCCTGCTTGTGGGAAAGCAGGCGATCACATTTGAAGGTAATGTATGCCCTGTTACAGAAGTTCGGCAGAGCAGGCAGGGCCAGCTGTATGCCAGAGCAGCATGTCCTCTTGACACTATCCCCTCTGTAAGGCTACCTGCCTGCTAAGATGTACACAAAAGCACCTCATGGGTCAGAGAAAGAAACCCAATACAGAGAAATACGTTGCCTTCTGCAGGGGCCAGGGCACCAAACAAAAATTAAAGCTGTTTCCCCCAAGGAAGCCTGCGGATTCCCACAGAATTGGGATCTCTATTTCCCTGGTTTTCCCCTGAAATTCCCAGCCAGTATTTCCAGCTGAACAGCGAAAGCAGATACAAAAGTTCTCCCCACGCCAGCGACACCTGCCAGTCGCCCTCCCACCTACCCTGCTCCTCAGTTCCACAACCCCGCAAAACAAGCAACAGGAACACCCGAGCTGCTGCCAGGAGAACAAAACTGCAGCACTGGCCCCAGCCGCATGGCGCTGAGACTACTGCAGGCAGCAGGGTCAGGATCACTGCTCAGACCAACAGCTCTACGAGGCTGGTGCCATCCTTTTATCCTGCCTTCTCTTTCCATACCGTGCCTAATGCAATTTGATGCCGCAATAACAATAGATGATCCTTAACTCCCTCTCCCTAGTCTGACGGGCAGCGGTGGGTAGGGTGCGGAGCCTGTGCTCAACTGCTGCTGAGGGGCAGGTGCTCCACAGCCTCTGCTTTCAGTTATCATTGTTGTGACCTGCGACGAAAATAAAACCTCTGGCTCTAAATACACAGTTTTGATAATCAAGTTAGCAGCTCCCTCTCCGCCTTTGGTTAAGTCAAAGCACACTTAATTATTGAAATTACCCAGAGGACTATATCTATCCAGTCCCCTCAATGTGAGACAATTGTACTGAAAGCAACAGAACATTAAACCAACTGTTTCACAATCCCTGCCAAAAGCCACACATCTCTATCAAAACCATCCAGCGTATCCAGAGATTGACTGACGTGTTCTTAAACAAAGCAGGGCACTTACAGGGCAAGAACAGAAAAAGGAGAGATGAGGTGAGCTCTACAGTTTCACACAGCGGTGGTGGTGGGTGTCTCCAGCTATACATGCACGCAAATTTTTTTGAGAAGAAAATATCAGGCTTTTGCTTCACCAACAAAAGAAGCTGTTGAAATAGTTTTGTCAGACACAGCTGATAAGGATAATTATGTGGTGAGAGCTTAGTCATCCATATCACGGTGACAGAAAGGCAGATTCTCTTAAAAATAATGTCAACACCGCAAAACTCTAAAGAATACCTAAGTATAAAGCTTTCCAGGTTTCAGACACAGCTTAGGTAAGCACTGGGTCTGCGAGGACACAGTCTCCTCCGAGACACCGAGCGGCTGCGGGAACTAACCGCCAGAGGGAGCCCATTTTTCTCCATAAGTCTGATTTTCATAATTGTTTTGTATGCACACGTTCTGCAGTCACGAATTAACAAAACAATCAGAGTGTAAAATATGTAAATTTCTATGTATATTTTAAGTTAAACAGAAATGGAGATACACAGTTCAGGCATGGCCGCCTCTAACATTCGCACCAATATACTTGCCAGATGGAGGAAAAGGCACAATTCCCTGCGTTTTGCCTCAGCAGAAATAGCACTCTAAACCAAGCAGGCTACAAAGGCCATTCCAATTTGCCCCCAACAAATTCATCAGCATAAAGGGGTTGATATTGCATTCAGGAGTTCACCATATAGCAGCTAACCTTGAGAAATCCCGTCTGCCTTGAGTAACTACAAGCCAAATATAACAACAGCCTCAAAATGTGCTGGAGCAACAGTGTCCCCTTTCACTTAAGCGGTGAAGATCTTCCTTTAGGGAGTGGAGGAGCCCCAGATTTTATTTTTCATACCACAGATGCAGGTTTGCCCATCTTTGCATTTATGCCTTTTGTACTGCAGCTGCCAGAAGTTAAAATGCCCTCCAATACTGGGTTTCATTACCCTCTTCATACTCCAAGAGAGCCTCCCCAAGTCCCATCCTGTTGCCAGACCTGTTCTCTACTTAGCTAACACTCCTCCAAATGGCTCTAGCGCATACACTTGACAATGTTTTCGTTACAAAACCAAATTATGCAGCCTAAAAAGGACCAAAAGATTAAAAAACCTGCTCTGACTCCTTTCAGCTAAGGAACCAGGGAAACATACACAAGAGATGTATGTGACTGTATAGGCAGCAATGTGGCCTGGCAAAGTCCAGCTGGCTGTTTTCTGTCCCTTCCTCTTCTTTCTCTGCATTACACCCACAGCCCATGTCACCAAGCTCAACCCAGCAGCGAGCCATGTCTAGGAAGGATTAATCTGGGGAATAAACAAACCAAAGCAAAAGCCTAGCCCAAGCAGTGAGCAAGGTCCAAGCACATCAATGTTGATTCACTACTCTCAAGTCTTCTCCAGTACATGAGAGAACCACCTCTGCCCGAGACACTGGGCAGCAGTCACCCATCCAGCATCAGTAATCCTAAACAGCTCCATAAAGTCAGCAGAGAAAGCTGGATATCCTCCCCAAAGTGCAGTATTTTCTGCCATAGGCTCACTGTCTTTCATCACAAACCACGCTGTGAGCCCAAGAAGACCAGCCTAGTTCTGGCACAAAGAAGTACACCTAGAGCACGGCATCCCTCTCCCTCAGTCACCAGAGCAGGGGACCTGTGATGGGGTGATGGTGTCTGGGTACCAAGAAGATGAGAAAGTAGGAACTGAGTCCTGCTACTTCCAGAAGACTCGAGAGGAAACAGAAGAACTGGAAGTTCTCAAACTGCCCGTATTTTGTAGCAATCCCAGAAAGGGGGTGCAGGTCACCCAGCTGGTGCGCGGGAGCACTCTCCAACACAAAGGAAAACTTTGCTCAAGTTAGTCCAACTTACGGAAGCAAGTGTCATAACTTTCCAAACCCGAGGGGCAGGGAGCATTTCCCCCAGCATTAGAAACTTTCTTCTAGGCAGATCTTCACCCAAGACTCTGGGTGCACGTCTGTCTGTCAGGATTACTAATACGAGCAGACGCTTCTTTCGTGTTTGGGAGTTTTGCCATTGACTTCAAAGTAGTGAGATACAACACCTTGCGTATTCCTTAAACACACTTAATAACAGCCCCTGACACATTTAAAGTGCTTAGACACGTTAAAGGCATTGTACAACATTAGCAAAAAACCAGGAACCCCTGCCTAGGTGGCTCATGAGAAATCTGGTAAGCCAAGAGTCTATCCCTGAATCAGATGCTTATCTATTAGCCAGCTAATAACTGCGCGACTGCTTCTCTAACTGATCTGTACAGTCATAAGCAGGGACTACACCTTCTGGTGAGCTGTGGAGACTTTGTATGACTCATAATCCTCTTAAATCATAACAAATAATATAGATTAGAAAGTGTAAAGCGTGCAATAAGTGTTCTAAAACCAACATAAACACAGCCATCTCGGCCTGAGTCAGAGCCTGCATCATGGGAGCTTACTAAAGTCCTTTTGAAGTCAAGTTCTGGGGGTGCAAGCAGCTTGTGGTTTGGCGCCTGGCGCGGGACTGGTGTGATGGCAACACACACAAAGCAGCACCTGGAGCCAGTTCAAAGCAGACAGGAGCAAGGTCAGCCTAGCACAGCAGCACTGCTTCGGGGACAAGGCCGTGCGGCTAAGAAATGAGTCTTCCCCTTTGCTTCAGGGCAAGCTATGGAAAGAGAAGGAACAGCAAGATCCCTTTGGAGAGGGAGAAAGTAAAGGGCTTTTGCCTCCAGAGGCCTCGGAAAGAAAACAAAAACGCGGTTCTTGGGGTAGCTCTTGAACATCTCTGACAACGTGGAGAAGGCCACCATCAGGAAACCTCAGCACAGGTCCAACTGCAGCCACCACTGAACTGTCTCCATCAGCATTTTTTAACTTAGCCAAAAGTTGTCATAGTTGATGTGTATGCATTTACAGCTGTCAACCAGGTGTAACCTGACAAGGCTCCGTACAGATTACAGCCCTCACGGTCAGCAAGCTGAACTAACGCTGTTGAAACCAGCCTTAAGCGATGCCTGAGTATTTTGACAAAATGTGGAATTACAAACTGCATGATCCTGTACTTACTACATATGGGGATGCTGCAGGGGGGTCTCGAGACTACTCTTTTTGGAGACAACAAAACTGGCGTCAACTTCTGCACTAACTCGCACAACTGCTAAAAAGCACACATGATACACAATACTATACTTTATTAGGAACATTTCTGAGGTGAGTATTAATGTACATTAATGTTTTAACTGTACTGGGTAAGTACTAAAGCAATAGAAAAGGGCATACCTGAATATGTATCAGTCAAGGCATGCATGATAATTACCAATGAAAATCATTAAGTCCGTTAGCTGTTTTAAATACTGGGCTAATAATATCAGCAGCAGGTTTGTGTGTGGAACCTTCTTCCCCCAAGCACTTCTTCATATTACTTTCCATGTGGTATTCCTCAAATTTTTATAGCATTTATCTGCAGAGCCTCCCTGTTTACAGTAACAGCCAGAGATGCCCAGTTTGATACTGTAATTTTAACTGCTGTTGCTTAAGACTGCCAGCATACACGCTCGTAGTAACAAACAGTAGGAAACAAAACTCCCAGCTGCTAGAAATCTTTGTGTCCTCTGTCACTTTTTGAATCTCAGCAATTCGTAGGCACAAGATGTTTTACTCGCCGCTAACCTGTGATACGTGATACTTGCAACTACAGTTCATGCCATCCCGAATGACTGCCCCGTAGTACTATCCCTGCATACAACGCTGTAGCCATCTCCACGAGTATTTGTAAACATTTAGTCTTCCAAGAACTTTCCACTTGAAACATGACTGCTAATGTATTCACATTTGTAATAATTAGATGCAAATTTATAAAAAGCCACTTTCTTGCTCAGCTGAATTCCTATTCTATTAATAGTGATGTTCAAATGATGTTGAAATTCCCCACTGTTTAACTTCAAGGGCCGCTCATTTTATTTTGGAAACTTACTCTCGGTCGCAAACTTAACAAAGAAAGTATTAATTTGTTCACATTTATGAGACATGTATATGGTTCAGCCTTTTCCGTTCATAGGTCAGATAATGAATTGGTTTCCCTGGAAAACTACACAATGAAATATTCAACATAAGGCATTCTGTAGCTTAGATGTGAACTACAAACTGCAATTTTACTCGGATGTCCCTGTAGGTTGGCTTTGGCACGTACGCCTGCATGTTTTACACTTTGTCTGAAGGAGGAAGCTCCCACAAGTGAGGAGAAAGCTCTCAGATATGGGTCACGAGTTGGTGTATCAAAACTTAGACAAGAATTTAAAAAAAAACAACAAAACACAGCAAACCAATACCACAGTGTATTTCCCTTAAGCTTTCAGGAAAAAGAAAAAAACAAAGAACCCAGCATAAACCAGACCTTGAATATTCTTTGGTATTTCACTGGTTTTCTGCAGAAAGGAGGGAATCAACCAAGATTTGTCCAAAACCAGAACGAAGGCAAGAGGACACACTCTGATGCAGGTTGCTCAGGTTTCCTCTACGCTTTACAAGCTGGACACAGGGTCATTTTACTCCTGCTTCATTTTTAACAAGTGACAAATGCCATTTATAGGTTTGTTTCCCATCCAAAAGAAGAGAAAGAGAAATCAATTCTTCTCTCTCATAACCTTGTGGCATTTTCCAACTCCAGCACCAAAACCCGTTACACTCTGGTTATCCTCATTTCTGAACCAAAACCCTGAAACCGTTTCCACTGCGCTCCAAACAGAAGAAAGCAGACAATGAAAGACGAAAAGGAGGGAAAAAAAAAAAGAAAGAAACCCACCACTGAACACTTGGTGCGATCACCCCCTCTCTCACAGCTTCCTTCGCATCGCCACCGCTGGAGCGAGACCCTTTCCAGCCCGGGCAGTGGCTACAAGGGCTGCCCGGCGCCCGGGCAAACCTCCCGGCTCCGACCTCTCGCCGCTCGCCGCCCCAGACAAACTC
>JAVKLA010000084.1:18315828-18364504 GCA_034782735.1 Sagittarius serpentarius
GGCCCGGCCCCGAGCCAGAGCGAGGGCGGCAGGGGTGCGGGCTCCGCCGGGCAGAGCCGGTCTCCCTGCGGGGAGGCGAGGGCGGAGAGCTCTGGCCCGGCCCGGCCCGGCCCGGCCCCGAGAGCTAGCCCGAGGGCGAGGAGCATCGCTCCGCCGCCTCTGCGACGGGAGGTCCCGGCGGCGGCGGCGGCAGCGGCAGCGGCGCGGACAGCCCAGCCCCTTCCCGGGCAGGTTTCAAACCAGCCTCGGAGCACGGACAGCTGGGGCACTCGGGGCGTCGCACGCCGTCCTTCGGGAAGGACGCAGTGAAAACGGGTATTAAACCCCTCTTTGTCTGCGTCGCGGTCCAGGTGCTTGACCTGAAGACCCCCAGTCTCCCCAGATTTGGTGGGAAAACAACCACGTAGAAGACTTGACTTAAAAAACACTTGGCCAGACCGGTGAGTAGAAAGCATCTTAACAGAGAGCCTGGGAATGCCAGCGAGGTCCTGGGGAGGCTAAAAGCACCCCTTTAAGAGCAGATGTCTGAAGGGAGGAGATTCCCAACTACAGATTCTCGGCTATGGAGTTCAGATCCTAGAGCAGCCCGCCAGCTCCTGAAACTGGTGCTCTGCAGCTCTGCCAGCCCCGTTTTAGACGGCTTCCCACAGAACTGAGGCATCTGTGATCACCTGTGTGTCAAGGTAATGCCCGTGTGTTTCCCCCCCCAAATAAGCTGGCAGGCTTTTGGCCAGCATCTAACACATTTCACAACAGATAGAGGACCCAAAGGTCACTCCTCTGAGTCTTCTGAGAGCAGTTGTTCTCCATGGAAAAACGAGAGGGAATCCGCCCGTGCCTCAGCTGCAGCACTTGTGTGAGCTTACACCTTACTAGACATCAGAAACCCCCCACAGCAACACCACCAGCACCAGAGTCTCACCCAAAAAACAGCAAAATTTACCAGAGATTGTACCTTTTGGACTAGGCACTCAGACATGCAAAAATACATGGGAAAGCTGGGTCATTCATCTTGCTGCTTGAGAACTGCTTGCTCTCCTGAGGAATGAGTAAGGGAGAAGTAAGTGACAGCAAAGTAGGAGCCCCAGGGAGGGGAAGGATGGCAGTAGGGAAGAGAAAAGTTGTTGCTTTCCTATGAAATCGCCTAATGATTTCCTATTAAATCTTCCTAATTAAATTCATCTGTGAGATATGACAAAGCAGATTAAGAGGATCTAACTGCAAAGACAGGGAGAATTTCATAAGGAAGATCATGACTAAGGTGACACATCATTGCCACCAAAAGTTAAAAACTATGAGTCAGATACACCCCATACACCCCAAATCTTATTTCTTTTATGGATGACATTGTGCCTTTTGGTCTCTTGCTGAGTTTCTCAGTGATGCACTGTTTAGAAACCCAAGGCTTACAGAGTCTCAAAAACTTGGTACACCTCAGCTTGGAGCTTGCTTTGCTTTGCAGGTTTTCTGGAGCATGGAAATAGGTCTTGTTCTTGGAAATATGTGGGAAAAAAATCTGCCATGGATGATGTAAAGTCTGCCCTACCCTGTTTTTAAATGAGATCTCTTTTGTAAATGCAAGAGTACTGCACACATAACAGGCTACCAAGTACGCTGCGTGGCACAAGGTTATTTCAGCCCTTACTCCTGGGTATTTATTCTAAATGTATAGCCATAACCCTTTCCCCACCCCAGGCTTTCAATGCATCACTCAGAGACCTATGTCAGAGATCTCATCTAATTAATCCAACTACAATAACAGCAGAAAACAAGCACCAGAGGAATCCACACATATATTGCCAGCGCTACAGGAACACTGGGATCTTGGTTCCTCCTCCTGAAAAATCAAAGAGGCAAAATCAAATACTTACAGACACAGAGTTAACAACGCTCTCACTTGGGTCTGTTGCGGGGCATGAACTCCAGGAATGCAAACTCCAAAGAGACAAAGTACTTGATAAGAAGAAAGGCAGAGTCATAAACCTCTTATCTGGTCTGGCTGCTACAGAATGAGTCGGGATGACACAGGGGACCAAAGTAGTACCTAATTTTCTCTTTTCCTTCTCAAAGCCTGCAGTTGGATATTTGCTGCCGTTGTATATCGAGGGCTTGCTTCCAGCTCTGCCTGAAGCGACTCTGGGGAAGCTCTCTGTGGGCTATGGCTCACAACCCAAGGTTGCAGCACGAAGCCCTCCACAATCATACAGCTGCTGAAGTACGCTGAAATACTGACTGCTGACGGGGAAAGAACTGGGACTGAAACCTTTGGTTTTTGGCCTTGGAACCATCCCCCAAGCTATAGATCATTTCACAGACCGAGGTATTTCCCTTCTTCATACACATCTCACTTCCCCAAGCTGGGTGACAACAGTGCCTGCGGCAGGGACTAAAGTCATGTCATTCCTGATAAAATCCTGAGAGACTGCAGTACGCACTCTGCTATTCCCACGGTGAAACACTAGGCTGCCAGCTGCCAGCACAGATCACACTGCTAGCTCCCAAGCCCATTTCAGGAGAACTGAAGTACAAGGTCTGCCACAAACCTCCGTGATTAAGTGACCATCATCAGGTCACTTACCTCTTAAACAGGGATAAGAGGACTTCTCATCTGATCACCTGCCTGTGAAATGCTCATCTACTATCATAATGAGAAGCTTCTAAGTAGACAAAAATAAACCCGTGCTGCTACAAGCTCTTCAACAGCGAAGCTATCTGCAAGTCTATACAGGATGCAATCCTGAGCAAACAAATCTTAAATTATGAGGCACATGTATTCGTTTTGCTGTTAAGTTTGTATGCACATGCAGGATTTGAGCTAGGTACATTTTAAGCAAATTGAAATAAACATCTTCAAAGTGTCATGATGAAAATGTATTTTTGGCACCCATTATAAATTTGATGTCTTCTGTGTGTATTTGAGGACCAGATCCACTTTCTGAATATTCTCAGTTAAAAGAATGAGCTTGGCAAAAAGCGAACAAAAGGTTGTCCAATGACAGGCAGAAAGAGCTAGAACTGGGGAAGATAAGAAAAAGCACAGTAAAACACAAAGATGAGTAGACAAAATGCAGAGGAGGAGAAAAGCACACAGCCAGCCAGCCAGCCAGCCAGCAAGTCAGAGGAAGACAGAAAATCCATCCTGCTGTGGAGATCACCTCTTGACAGTCCTGACAAAAAGCGCTGCCCACTGAACAGCTGATCCAAGCATTATGAAGAAGCAAGAATGATGAAGAAGAGCCAAATCATCTGGCACAAGTGAGGAAAGCTACACTTTAAAAAAAAGAGAAGCGAGCAGAGGCTTTGTACAACCCCAACTTTCACAGGGATGTCTTGTTTCTCTAGCACTTTCCAACTTCTGCAATGCAGAGGACATGCCTCTCTTTTTCATATTGATGCAAATCAAGAATTGTACAGGCAGCAACGCAATTACACCCACCAGACCTCCAGCTGGTTCCAAAACGGACCTATGCTGAGTTACAGCAACCTGGAGTCTGGCAGCAAAACCAGAGCAGGAAAAAACCCAGATAACCTTATCAAATTGCATTGTATCTTTGATGCCACATAAAAGAATAGAGCATTCCCAGTTGAATTCAGTGGTGTTTCTACCTTTTCCAAAGCATCAAGTACAGAGCTCGCACAGAACAGGGGGTGGAGAGGGAAAGGAGATGGGCAAAGCCTAAGTGGGTTACAACTTCCTCCCTCTCACCAACATCATGTAACGAAACCCTCGGCACCTTTCCCTTAGCCAGTTTTATGCTACTTTTGATTCTGTGGAAACATCAGAAGAGCTGGCACCTTTAGATTAAAAATCTTTATCAAAGTAGGAGCATCTCAGTACCTTTTCTGCCCGTTTCTTTTAATCTCTGCTATATCTGTCTCTTACAGGATTCATGAAAGCTCTCCCCCTGCTCCCTGCACCCCCAACATCGGCTGGTGTTTAGCAGAAGCTGGACGTGTATTTTGCTGAATCAAATCTAATTAAGGTACTCAGAGGATTTACTAGATTACACCTTCCTATCTACAGCTGCTTACTTCTTCACTGGACCTTCCTTCATTAGAAATCTGGCACCTCCTCCTCCCCTCTGCGCACATTCACCCATGAAGCTCTTCTGATGTGCGCAGGAAGCATGTGTCTGGTTATTTTGGTCACCAAAAATATCAGATCGGTCCCTTTGAATTGCTGGGACATCTACGTACAACTGACAAATCCAGCTTGATCTCAATTGACTTCATAAGAAGCCACTTGCCTTACAGAAATGCTAAGACTTTGTTGGGATTTGTGTGTCCAGATGAATTAATCAAGAATATTGTTCAATAGATGTACAGAGTTGGGGATTCTTCCGAGGTCTTGAGGGAGCCAGATTTGGGCCCCAGGGCAAGCACAGTCACAATTCTGGCTGCTGAGGAAAAGAGGAAGGGGGGCTGCACCGAGGACAAGTGCGGCAGTGTACGCCAAGGCTCGGCCAACCTGCTGTTCGACCCTTCAGTGGAACAGACCAATTCCCTTTAAATGCAATGCTTAATTCCCCTGCGTGTGGCTAGGACTCTACAGAGGGATATTATGAACAACTAAATAATTTCAGACAGAGAACCCGGCTCATGCAGGTAACTGCCACTCTGTGCTATATTTTGAACTGAACAACCCAGTTTTACAGCAGTGACTTAAAGGAACGTATTGCTTTAATGACCTCTTACAAATGACTCCACCCTGCAGGACTGTACTTGTATTATGTATGAGTCAGAGATTTCCCAGTAGAAAGAAGTCTTAAAGGCCAAAAAATAAATAAATGCCATAAACTCATTAGAGAAGCTGCTGCTAATTGGGTCTGCCCCAGGAAGCACATTTCATCCTTTCTGGACACGACTTTCAATAAAGCTTTTCCCACTCCCAGCCCCCCAAAACATATGCAACAATGAACAAAGAATGTGGACACGGCACCGAATCTGTTTTATGTTCGATAAGCAGAACTTAGCTCAGTAGTATGAAATGGCTCAAAACTGGCCCCAAAATTACCAGGTTAGAAATGTGTCATTTCAACATGCCACTACAGTGATATGTAGAAAATTTCTCCCCCTTCCTGCAAAAGTCACAATCAGACGACTTTCTCTTATCATTCAAGAGGTTATGTCCGGAAGTTGACTGTTTTTGAAAGGGATTTTTGAAGTAAAAATCTCCCCTCGTTCTCACTCTCATCAGTCTCTGGGCATTGGGTTAAGACAAATGCCCACAGGAATACACTGTTCCTGCGAATGCTAACTCAACAGCGCGTTCCTGAGCATTGGTCGAAGGCACATGGAAGTGGGACAGACATCTCAGACTTTTGCGAGAAAAAAAAACTTACAGCCATGAAGAACGGAACGTGTGGAGGCGCAATACAGGCATCTGGCAATGCTAATGGGACTTCTCAGCTGACACTTTATCCTCAGCTGTTGCTACATTAAACACTACAGACTAAAGCACTTAGATGAATTAATACAATTATCTTGTGTTCTGCTCAAGTGTTTATTTTTTCCCTCCCATCCAGTTAGGTACAACATAACCTGTTTTTCTAGAGAAACTGACTATGAGGAAACATGGACAACATTGTGCTGAAAAGCAGCGAACACCTTCAGTTGCAAGCAGAGGCTCTCACGCTCCAGGCTTTGTCTGTGCTAAAGGAAATACCCAGTGCTGAGCGGGTGTCAGCCAGAGGTGCAGGTGAACGAGGGTTAAACACCAGCGAGCTGGCAGGACAGCTAACAGCAAATGCTCAGCAGCCTTTCACGCTCAGGGGAGAAAACCTGACTTTGAGTTTGGAAAGGCAACCTTCCCATGCCTTTTCCTCTGCCTTGTTAGTCAGATAATTACTAGGTGACACACATTTTTTGATGTGTGCCAGCTTCACTTCTGATGTAACTGTACATGAGCAGAGGTACAGCTGGAATGGATTTGGGCCAGCTTGTTTTTCTTTTTAAGATCTATGCATTTTGCAACACAAAGACAGTGTATGAATCCGCTATGGCAACATAACTCCAAACATGCTCAAAGACCAAGCCCTCAGAAGATACTGTGATGCCAGTGAAGGTACACCAGTTTATCCTGGTGAGGATTAAGCACCCTTATAATCCAACATCCTCATGTAATGTTACTGTCTCTCTCAGTACTGTTTCTTTGGTCAGGACCAGATAAACATCCAGTCTTGGATTTTTCAAGATGCCAGGCAATGCAAACCCATCTTCTTAAGATTAAAAATAGAGCTCTTAATCTGATTTAATTTCCTCAACCTGCTAGAAACCAGAGAGCATGAATACAAGGAGGTGCAGAGACGGGGTGTTAGAAATGACAGAACTCACCAGGACACTTAGTTCTTTCTTAAAGGGTTTTCTGTTTGTTGGTTGCTTTGTTTTACAGTGCTACTTCTGAGCTTCGCCTTGAAAATAAATTGTCTGTAATAGCTATGTATTTTTATATCACATATATAGTTTTGCCTTAGGCAGGACTTTTCTTCTGTGGCTAAAGGAGCAAAGCTTAGTTCCTCTGCCTCTATTGTAGCAGATGCCAGGGGCATTGCTTTTTAAAGCATTTTAAATAGAAGTTGGTGGACTGGGGGATGCTGGATCACACTTTCAAATCTTCCTTGCTGCCTTACAAAAGCTAAGCAGTTAGGTGCAGTGACTCACTCACACTGACATTTTTGGGAGAGAATGATGCCTTTTATAATAACATTGATATTCCTCCATTGATGTCTCAACACTGGCCAATTTAGAAAAGAAACATGTAGTGCAAGGTTGAAAGGTCACAGGCCAGCCAAAGAACTCATGAGATCATGGGACCATGAAAGAGGCTCCGGCTTTAAAATAAAATAGCCTTTTTTCTTTTTGTTTCTTTTTTTAAGGAAGAGACAAACTTTTCTGAAAGGCCAGGAATTTAATCTGAACTCTTCTTGCACATACTGTACAAATAAAAACTACACTGCAGAACTACTTGGGGGGGGTTCAGTAGAGTTTATCTCCAGAGGTCACTTTAATCTGTACTGAGTAGAGAAAGAGAAGGAGAAGGAAGGACACACATTTACTTTTAGAAAGCTGCCAGACCTCTTTAAGCTCTGATGTTACCATTGTGAAGTCAACACCCTTCTTAGATTATTCTCCCCACAGTCTGCAATGGCTCTGCAGTCTAGTGAGTG
The DNA here is from genome assembly GCA_034782735.1 of Sagittarius serpentarius. Lineage (NCBI taxonomy): Eukaryota > Metazoa > Chordata > Aves > Accipitriformes > Sagittariidae > Sagittarius > Sagittarius serpentarius. The sequence continues at coordinate 18,322,995 of JAVKLA010000084.1, forward strand.
TGAAATTAAATTATGAAATATTGGATTATTTGTGGCTGTTGTGTTCTGCTCTATCCATACTGTTCTTTTCCTTTCCCAGTCTTCTGATTATTCCCTGTCAGAGCTAAAGGAAAAAATTACCAAAAAAAAAAGAGCTTACAATATAATAAATTTACTTCCACAGTGTTCTCTAGACTGATCGCACCCTCAACAGATTTTAACACAGATGCAGGTTTGAGACTAAACTCAGGGCCAGATTTTCTGGCTTTGAGTCCTTTCAATGACTGCTAACCCGCAAAATGTTCTTTTTTTTTTTTTTTCCCCCCAAAAGAGGACTCTATTAGTTTCTTCCCAATATTAGGTGTTTAGAAAACCGATTACAGTCTGATGGAGACTATCTTTCAGATTCCAAATGAAACAGAACATCCCTTCCTTTATAAAGGAACCTGAAAATATTAATGTTGGATTTAGAAATGGATTTGCAAAAACACAAGGGGCCTAATGTGCTGTGTTTCCTCTTCCCTCTAGTGCAGCAGCAGCTAACAAATATTATTTGTTGATGCAATATATATAAACCATATATCTTTAGTATGAGAATTTGTTATTAAACCAAAGCAATTAGGCACTAAGTGCCTTCATAACTATAGCTGCTCAAACTGAAAAAGACAAAGTGGTTTCCTAATGGAACATGCAATTGATAAGAAATTATTCTTTCATAGCTCATGTCTTCAGAATTTAAGAAAATAAAGACTAGCTCCTACAATGAAGCACTGTACTTTAGCCTTGCTGTCCTTCCAAATTTTCATAATAAAATGCTTCATTTCTGTGCTTTCTTAGCTCTTGTTTTTGTAACATTAACAAGGTTCATAAACTCTAAGGCAACCAAGTATAAGGCACCTGTAAAGCTTACTGACCAGTGAGAAGAATTTACTGTTGGGACATTGTGGTGGTTTAACCCCAGCTGGTAATTAAGCACCATGCAGCTGCTCGTTCACCTCCCCCTGCCCAGTGGGATGGGGGAGAGAATCGGGGCGGGGAAGTGAAACTCGTGGGTTGAGATAAACACAGTTTAATAGGACAGAAAAGGAAAGGATAATAATAATAATAATAGAATATACAAAACAAGTGATGCACAATACAATTGCTCACCACCCATTGACTGGTGGCCAGCCAGTCCCCAAGCCACGGTGCCCCCCGTCCACCTCCCACCAGCTTATATACTGGGTATGACATCACATGGTATGGAATACCCCTTTGGCTCATTTGGGTCAGTTGTCCTGTCTGTGTCCCCTCCCAGTTCCCTGTGCACTCCCAGCCTCCGCTGGCAGGGCAGTATGAAAAGCTGAGAAGTCCTTGACTTAGTATGAACAGTGCTTAGCAACAACTGCAATATCAGGGTGTTATCAACATTCTTCTCATCCTAAATCCAAAACCCAGCACAATACCAGCTACTAAGAAGAAAATTAACTTTATTCCAGCTGAAACCAGGAGAGATATATTCAAAAACACTATCAGAAACTGCATGCATTTGCTTAACCAGGTGAGGACTTGTACTGGATACCAGTGTATCCATAGAATTCTCTGCTTAGAAGGAGACTGATCCAGTGTCAGAGGAGAGAGCTATTTACAATATCTGACTGCCTGCCCTTCCTACCTCCAGCCTGGTGGAAACAGGAGACTCTCCTGACTCTCTTGACATACAAACACACAATCATCTCAGTTAAGAAGCTTGTAAAGTACTTGCCTGTAAAAAATTGTAACCTGCCTTCCACTGTGACGTCCTGTTGCAGGTTAACCCTGGTAGGCAGCTAAGGATGACACTGCTGCAAGACCAGTTCACAGCCGTAAGTACTCACTCTTTTTCTGAAGAGAATGCTGTAATCCATTTCTTTTAAACTGATCTTAGAGTTGAGGGCTCTTTTAGCATGTCCGTCTTCCCTTGGCTCCCCCCCCCCCCCCCATTTCAGGATTATTTCAGTTACTTGCATTAAGAGTTTTGCAAAAAATTAACCCCAAACCATTCCAGTCCATGCAGCATCCATCATGAAAATAATTCTAAAAGACCTCCATTTTCACTTCTGTGGTCCTCCATTACATGAATGAGTGTGCTGATGACCCTGCAGTGAGCCTGTAAGTCCTCATACATGCTATGGGCTGTATTAGTGAGTCTGTCACTAACATCTATGTTACTAGCATCAGCTTGATAGCTTAAGTTCAATTACAAAAGCCAGTATCAGAATTTAGAGTTGTTGACTTAACAGCTGCTGTTGCTCCCCTATCCTCAAGACAGACAAAAGCTGACCCATCTATGGCTGCCATTGGCTTGATGGGTCACACGGTGAAAACATGATGCAGTGTGTCCACAATGGCCGCCTTGGGTATGAAAGCACAGCAGTGTCTGTAAGTCCTTATAAATTATACCAGTATACTATCTAACCTCCTTATGTAGGCTTAGACAATTTCCTCCCTCCTCCTGTTGCTCATTTTCCACAACTCACAAATGTCCATTTCACACAAACAAGAAAAATGAGCTGGCAAATACCTTGCCCATAACTCAATTTTAAGGCAGAGAAATATAATTTTCCCCAAATCTTTCCTTCCTAATGTTTTGTGAAATGAACTGTTCAAAACTATCTACTGAGAAGGAGCTGAAAATCCTTCCCTCCAAAAGGTAGCATAATAAATGTACTCTTCACTCTTCTAGAGATCCAGCATAGCCCACAAGAGAAAGTCCTTTTTTTCTCCATTTATGGGTTTTGATTAAGCGTTCTGTTCGTATGGATTTGGCATTTTTGATGTTATCCTTTTAATTGTTGCTTTTGTGTATGAAAAGCAAAATCGGAGATAGCCAAATGCAGAGAAAAACTGCAAAATTATATTTGTTAGCTCAGGAGGGATGGCTGGAATCTCTTTTCTCAGATAAACTCCCCTTAACATCAATGGGAATTTTACGTAGTTATTAAGCACAGATCTCTCTCTTGGCCGGAGAGGTCCTGAGGCAGAGACTGCTAGAAGCTCAGAGGCTGTCAGTGTGGAAGCACTGCTATGTGCTCTTCCCTATAAATCCACTAGTGGCCATTGTCAGAGACAGCCCAGACACAGCCCTTTGGTCTGACCCATTCTCATGTACCGTTTACAGAGTCTGAATTTACTAATCTGGTTCTCTGACACCATTTACAGTTACAGTTACATGAACAACAGCATTAAGAACTCAGGTGACTCCCAGTGAGGCTCTTTGTGCACTGAAGTGCCTCAGCAGCAGCACACTGGTTTCCCGGGATCAAGCAGCTTAGCTCCGGGGAGCCTGCACGTGTGGGGAGTCTCAGCTCTCGTGGCAGTCCGGAGGACAGAAGTATGCTTGTGTGATGTGATACTTAGGAATACATTTGGGGCAGTAATGGATACAAAAACCCCCTCTGAGGTATGTTAACGTCTTTGGTGTTGTTCCCCTTCCCAAACTGATAATTGTTTGTATGACATACATATAATGATGCCAGCAAAGAACACAAGTTACAGATATCCAAGGAAGTTCCTAAGAACAGTAAATTCATCCATCACAATGGTACCCCTTAGCATGTCTGTGCAAACCTTCCAATAACACTGTATATTATCTTTCTCTTCTCCCATACTCCATGAATCTCCCTGCTTTCCCTGCCTGCTGGTTTTTATTCTTTACTCAGCTAGAGGGGCTGCTGTTAGGATGCTCTTTCTCCTGTTTAGGCAGATTGCTTTGCATTTCTAATGCTCCTCCTGATCCTGCCAGTCCAGGGAGCAGGACGCTCAGAAAGGAACTGAACTCACATCTTTCTAAGAGCAATCACAAAAACTGAGGTGGATGAGCTTTCACTTGCCTTATTTTATATTCACTCAGCAGCGACCCACAGCCATGAAGAGGTTTTGTTTGTGTGCAATAATCAAGCAAGTCAGGAACTCACCTCAGAACTTGCTATGCAGCACTGCTTGTAGCCATAGCTCTGACTCAATGATTCATCAATTCATTTGATTGATAGGGTTGATAGAAGGTCTTAAAAGGGCCCTCCTAAGAATCAAAATCAAAAGAAAATAAATCCAGATACAAAGGTGCCCTATATGTTTCCAAAGCTTCACTTAGTTGGGAACTAAGCTCATCTACTTTTAATTTCATATAATGAGAAAGTACAGACTTACCTTAATAAGAACATGGCAAATATTAATTAAGTACTAGAAACTGAAAAGAATGACAATAGCTACCAGGGAGGGTAAATCTGAGAGTTTGGGGTTTAGACTGTATGAGGCTGAAAAAATAATAATAAACAGAAAGCATGGAAATTAAAAGCAGTATTTGTTAATTAGAGAATACTGAAAGCAGCAGGATAATGAGAAATGTCCACTTTTCACCTGTGGCAATGGAAACAGCTCTTTCCTAGAATTAAATCTGTGGTCTTTCTGTACATAGTCCTGTTAGAGTGGGGTACTAACAACATCACTATGTTAGATCACTTAGTTTATCATATGCAGGCATCAGATTGTGCCTTAATGTACTGTGGGTTCTCCCCTAAACCATGTGGTGGTTTTAAGCTGACTTCATGATGCTGAAATACCCATTTCTAAGAAACTCTCTCATGGAAAAATTTTAAATTCTATCATTATTGTTCCTATGCTGGCAGAATTTCAGTGGGGACACCTGACTGACTTACTGTATCTGCAGCTTCCCTTCCAGCTGAGCTAAAGCAGTTAACAGCAACCGAGGATCTGCATCATGCTTCTGGCTTCAGGCAGAAACCTATTTTATTAGGAGGACAGAGGCAAACAAACTATAAATAAAACTGCATAAGGGCTTTACAAATCAGTGTTCTGAAAACTTAACTTTTCATTAATCTATCTGTTGCTCTGCTCTCTGTGATGCCACTTTATCTCAGCAGAGACACAGGCAGCTTGTATTCTTTTAACCTCAGCAGGCTGTCACTGGTCTTTGATACAGCAGCTGTCTCACTGCTACCACTAGATTTCAATTAAACCAGGCTATATTTAGGGTGAAAATAGGGCTATTTTAAACTGCCATACCTGCCAACTTTTATTCACTCTCAGCAGTAGTTATTTTATTTGATGTTCCTGGTTTTAAGCTGTACCATCCATAAAATTAAAAAGATACCAGAAACTGTGATGTATTTTACATTCACATCACCAAAAATCTATCATTAAAAGCAGCACTGCTCCAGAGAAGAATACACTTAAAGATGATAAATAATAAAATGCTCTCTACTCATAGCCAGGGCTACTAGCACAGACTTGCCATGGTGGGCTAATACAAATGATTCTCGGGTGCCAAACAGAATTAAACTCAATACATTTTTCACTGATCACAGGAGTCTATTGCTAATACAGTGCTTCCACGGAAAGAAATGGCATGTGGCACGTCAGTGTAACACTTTTGTGTTGTCCGACAGAACGCGCTTGTCTTAGGGACAGATTATGTGATTTGGGGTCAAACAGTTATGTCTCCTCGCATTTTCACTTCAAACAGTCATCCCTTTCCTCCTTCTCTACCAATACTGCATCATTCGTATTTCATCAGCAGAAAACGCATGAAAGCCCCATTAATGGACTGACTGCAACCCCCATTCCCCTCCGTTATGGTGGGGCACACTTTCCAAAATACTGTAATGCTCAACCTGTGGTCAGCGTGGTCCACTGTCATAAAAATTCTGTTGTATGTACATGCATATGTAAAAGCATGCATGTACAGACACACGCTGTGACGCTCACCTGGCATTAAGAGTGCATCTCTGTTCTGAAATGTGTGAAGAACCCATATTTTTAGATAATGCAATTACCTGCATGAAAATGATGGTGCACATTTTTACATGAACGAGAAAGAAAATCTTATTTGAGTCATCTAAAATTTAATAGGCTACAAACACAGCTAAAGCAGAAGATAATTCTCTCATGCAAAAGCCTGCTCATAAAGTCTGTAATTACACTTGCTGCCTTTTGGTTGAAGGCATGGGCTTTATTAAGTGCAAGAGCTGTTTTTCTGCAAGAAAGCTTATTGGAGAGTGAATTAAAACAAGCATGATCGCATCCTGACATGCATAAAATGCTGATTGTCTCACTTGCCTTATATGCCAAGTGCTTACTCTTGCAAGGTATTTGGAGCTGTCAACGCCAGCTGAACTCGGCGAGACAGAGAGGTGCTCAGCACATCTTAAAAAACCCTTGGCATCGGGAGCAGGCCTCAGATACACTCAACGTTTGCCAATAAAACGTACCACGGGAACAATGGCAATTACAGAGCAACTATTTGTGTGAGCATTACTGGAACTCCATACCATCCTTCAGAGAAAGGACACTGGCAAGACAGACGGGGGTTGCAAAAGAGCTACAGCTGTGGCTTGAAGACTGCAAACCTACCTGACACTGAGAGACTAAATAAAGTGTACCTGTTTGGCTCATTACGTGCAAAATACAACACGAAAACGACACCATTTAAAGGGCCAAACGGAGACACTAAAAAATAAGAATGCCAGAATGGTTACACCTATAACCTCTGCAATACGTTCTGCCATAGCCTTTAGGTATGTATGTTTGGGTGTATTAATCATCTGTTTCAGGTGGGGCATAAAATGGACAGTACATACGCATTGGGTAGTTATTCAACGTTTTGGTTTAACCTTGCTCGTCTTAGCAAGGCCGCAAACACTGCTTTGTTTGCTGTATTTTAACCAAGCCCAGCTTTGAAGGCAGAACAATTAATTTTTATTATTATTTTTTTTAAATGGCAAGATGGTATCAGAGCACTTCAAAACATCATGGAATTTATTTCCACAACAAAAATACACCTTTCCAAATGCTTGTCAAGGCTGCTTTCTTTTTTTTTTTTACCCATTAAAAACAAACAAACCAACCAAAAGATGTGCTTCCCTCTGCTTATTCTTGCACATGACTGAATCATTTTGGCTGAAACTTAACAAACCCCCCCCCCAAAACCACGCTGTAAGCAGTCATTTAGCTTGCAAAAGATCCCTGACTGGAAAATCAACCTAACTGGTTCCAGTTTGGCAAAATGAAAGCAATTGCGGAAAAGAAGAATCCTACAGTGAGAAGCGTCAGGCAACCATTATATATCCCCAAGACTGTTAAAGACTGAGTTTAGTGCTAAGTGTGTATGTGGAGAGGGAATTTCTCAAAGCAAATATTGTCATTACCTGGGAGATAAAGGCATAACAAAAACCTTTGAATGGGAGCAATTCAGATGAGATGAGATACTTCTTTTTTTAACCACCAGGGAAGTAGCTATGAGAGCAGCCCATTCAGGAATGTGTTATAATTTCCATTTCTTGAAGTTTTAAAATCCCTAGCAGACATGAATCTAAAAATATGTTCGTTCTAACAGATGCTGGGAGATCAATGCCAGCATCTTCCACTGCAGTGGCCAGAGCCGTGTAGGACAGTGGGCTACAGAATCCTTTCTGCCCCCAGATGCTACTCTTTCCACAGTGAACGCACTGAATAACCACCACTGTCTTCTCAAGTGGATGAGATTTTTTTTCTGAAACGTATGGCTACTGCTTTTTGAATAGTCAGAGGTCTAACTTTTTTCCCATTTTACTATGTACACCAAACCTCTCCTTTTACTAGGAGCGATGCCATGACGGTGGCTGATCCACACAAGAAATGGCTGCGGCAGAAGATCGCCTACGGAGGTTTCAGAACAGTTGTAGTGAGTATGAGCTTAGTACATCCTTAAGCTATGTACTCAAAACTCACTCCCTGCTTCCCAGAATTTTGTCCGTGTCTCTGGAATCACAGACAGACACACAGCAGTTATTCTGCAAAACCTCATGGCTTCCCACAGCTCCTGCTCTAGTATTAACCAGCGCAGCTAACTGAAAACTTGTAATCCGTTTTTCAGTTCAATTACCATCATTTCTGCCTCTTCCGGCTTCCTGTTGCTGGAGTTTAGGACCATCTCTGATCTTTTACCTTTGTTTGGCAATATTCACAGATTCTTCACCTTTTGCTATAATTTAGAGCCATTCCTTATGTCTCAGAGCATGTGCAGTTAAAAATATAAAATAAAAAGAAGTTAAAAGTGAAAATGTATCTTTAATACCTTGTTGGGTTTTCAGTGCTCTTGAGATCCAAGGCCTTCATGTTTCTTCAACCACTCCTTCTCAATTTATTCCACCTCTGATCCCTGCGTGCCAGTTGCCAATTTTTATCCTTGCTCCTTATTGTGAAGCTGACAAGGAGCACAGCAAAACTGACACGGCAAGGCACAGAGATCCTGCGGGAATGGCTAAAAATTGACAAGTGACGGCGGAACAAGTGGCAGTGACCAGGTTTTGACCCTGAGATCTGATTTCACATTTAATGTTCCTTGAGACGATATAGGAATAAATAGATATTTCGGTTTTACTCCTTTTTGTCATCTCTGTTACAGAAATATGACTAGTTTAGACCCGTTGCTCAGAGGAATTTCAGTTTTGCTGGGATTATTTGATAGACCCTAGGCTCACTCTTATTTCCTAGAGCCAGAGCAACAGATACATATGGGGTGGGACTTTGAGGAAGGCCGGTGGGCATGAGAAAATCTGACTTGATGTGATGGTAATGAGGGACCAGGCAGAGACGATGGAAGATCCGTTTTGCTGACCTGCTGGAGGCTCATTAGTGCGTCGGGAACAGTTTGAGGCTTTGGCACCAAGCCCCCAGCCGCCTGCCCCATCAGCACACCGGGCTGTCAGAGTGACAGGGCTGGGGGGGCTCGTTGGGGCAGCTCCCTCAGTGCAAAGGAATCTGACTATAGAGACAGCTCAGGGCCCAGGCTCCTTGTGCTCTAGCTGCCTGGGGACACCTGGACAAATGCAGAGAGGACCTGTATTTGCCACTGTATATAAATAGTAGCCACCCACTGCAAGCACTGTCTTTGTTCTTTCCTACCCCAGCCCAATACATAACACTTCCACAGCAGTCTGACCTTAAATCTCAATTCACTCCCAAATCCCAAGGGAGAGGGCGCTCTGCGAGGACTCCAGGAGATGGGTCATGAAATTGGCATTTTTGTCTCATTAGCTTTTGAGAGCAGCAGTTACAGCGCAAGGGACTTGGCCCGGTGATGTACCTACATATGCACAGCGTGCTCCTACTAAACCCATTAGAGCACCGCATCTGCCTAGAGTACATTTTTCTGGCCAGAACCCATAATATTAATCTCTGCATCTCTGCTGTGTCCTAAATCCAAAATCTGATTTTACACCTACTGTTCTGGGAGATGCTGCATGAATAAAGAGATGTGTCATTCTCGATCCCTTTGCAGATGGAGTCACTCTGGGTTCCACTCCAGTGCTGCAGGACCACAGGCAAGTTTGGGGATGATGTGGGCACCGAGGGGACAGCAGAAGCCCAAGAGCACTGGTGGGGCTAAGGATGGATAGGCAGCAAGATAAAAGGAACACAGAAGGCAACAGCAGTAGTTTTAGGGTGAGGGAGATGAATGGGGGTGCTACCTAGAAGGCTACAGTAATGAAGATCAGCTATGAGAAGTTTGACTGTTACCACATATATATGTGTGCGCTCAGAATTCTCTTAGCCATATCTGCACTCACTTTCATAAAAACTGCATACATGGATGTGAAGACCGATGCAAAGAGATAATACAGCAAGCTGCGCTAAAAGTTTAAGCACAAGCTCCCAAAATGAATGTCCAGTTTATAAAACTCTTTCATCTGGATGTTAATTTGGCAATAACCGCTACAGAGAAAAGAGGGTTTGTGTCAGCTTGTAAAGCTATCAGCGCCTCTGCTAGCCGATATGGATGGCAGCATGCTGCAATTGGACTCACCAAGTATGCATAAATATTGTGGATATATTTGTTGCTGTTGTCATGGTGTATTGAACTTCCACCCTTATTTTGCATGAAGATCACTCCCACCAGATTCTCCATGCCTACGGCAATGCTGGAAGGAAAACTGCTAGCTAATGTCCCTAATTTAGGCCCGGCTTTCCATAGAAGGTTGGAGCAGATGAGGTCCTTTCCAACCTAGTCTTTTCTATGATTGTGTAAGAAAAAGAAGGATCAAGATTTTAAATTATTTCTGGGAAACTGCATAGAAAAAAATGTGCAGTATACACAGTTCTGGATAAATCCGGTGAAAAAAAAGACCAAACTACCCTGTTCTGCTAATGCTGAAGTTTCTAAACAGTTACAAAATTTGATTAACACATCTAATAGGACAGACAGTACCTAACAGCTGTCAGTAATTACTTAGCCTCTGGCTGACTTGTTTATCCTGAAAAGATTAAAGAAGCTGCAAATGTACTTCACAGCAGAGACAAAGAACTAAATAAGATTATTAGCCTTTATGAGAATGAATACTTCACCAATAAAAATGACATGGAAGAGCTCAACTCTATTTCTTGAACAAAAAGAAGTCACTATTCCTTATAAACTTAATATTTCACAAATGCCAAGATTATGTATCTTGGGAAGAACCGTGGGATCTAGTTAGCATCACAGAAACTGTATTCCCCAGACACAGTCATAGATACTGTCTGTGATGCAATATATGAGAACTGGGCAGGAATGCATGTTTTGCCAGGAGGTGCAGAAACACTATTCACAGGAGCCGTCTATGCTTAACCGTTTCTTAAATTATGGTACAGAGAACAGAAGTTATTCTCAGGAATCAATCTGCATAGTGGATATTTGTCATTAATCTGATGGAAACATTTGGGGCTATTTCACTACTACTCTGATTTTTAGGAGTAAGATTGCCATTAGCACAAGTTTACTTCTAAATGTTGGTATATGCTGAATCCCATACTCCGAGGAAGATTTATGCCAAGATTTTGGGCCAGACAGCGAGAAATACTGTATTCCCCCTACAGCCAGGAGAAGCCAGAGCAGAGAGATGGAAATGGATGGAAAACAGTCAGCAGGAAATCTAAATGATTAATGGATAGATGGCTCTGCCAAGCAGTACCATACTAAAGGTTAAGCCTGGTTTTAAATGAGAGACTACACATTTAAAGCACCTCGCTCTACTTAAAGCTTATTATGGAGATCTACAAGGTCAGTGGATTGCCTTTCGATTACATCTTGGAGACTGCAAACATCCCAGAGATGGGATCTGCCCTCTTCTAAGTATTTGCACAGCATGCAGGACCAGAACTATCTTTGTTGGTAACTCAGGACTGTAATGAAATAAAAACAACAGTTATCAGGAGGTAGCTGCTCAGTGCCACTGTTACCTTAGGCAAGCATAATGTTTTGTATTAACTGAAGAGAAAAGTGACATTGAAAACAGCTGAATTAACCTACTATTAGAGGTGTGTATTCCACACTGCTCTCTGTTTCAAGGAATTTGTGAGCTAAACACATTTCTTGGTTACCTGCTCACGAAATTTTGACGTCAGAGTACAATAGCATTAAATATTAACTGATTCCCCAGAGGGCTTGAGATTATTTCTTTCTAAATAGGCTAAAACAACTACAGTTAAAAATTATAGCTGAAATTTTAGAACTCAGCAAGTAACTTCAAGTTACAGTGAATAACTGGAAGATGAGAGACGATGGGAAACCGTCTTCCCTGGCTTCTTGTCATCCTTTCTTTCATTGTTACCTTCTTACTAATACAATGAATGGAGGGTGACTGTTGTTATTCAGGTGGGTATAATATGTAGCACCTTAGGAACTGTAATTTAGCATTAATTAGCATCCACTTTAGATCAAGTTAATGGTGAAGATAGTTGTCCATTAAACGAATGAAACTTGAAATTAGAGTCTAATTGTCAAAGGAAGAGTCTAAAGAATATCTGACTGTTTTTGTGGGTTTTTTTCCCCCTTAATTCAGATTAAAACTTAAATCAATAACCAGATATAGCACAAGTTTTGTGTTTTGGTTTTTGGTTTTTTTATCTTTTACATAGAGGAAAGTTAAATGCACTGAATTTAAATTTAAATCTCACAAGGAAGTAAAGTGCTAGCTGGGCTTAGCAAAACGATGCCATATTTGTGGAATACTAATTAAGAAGCCCCCACCCAAAACAATTCTTTCCCCTCTGTTTAAACAGAAGGTTGGTGCATATCGAACTCTGTCATCAGCTATTATTCAAATTGAAATAGGTCAGGTCCCTGAACACCTGTAAATTAGCCTGGAAATTCCCTCAATTAATGAAACCTTGTCTGCCTGAATTTATCCTGCCTTCCCCATAACACTTGGACAATCATAGCTGTAGCATGTAAAATTAATCTCATTCTGTTACTTTCTGTGGAAGGGCATTTTGATTGTGCCCTGACCCTTGAAAAAAAGGTTAATACTTGTTCATTTTCCTCCACATTTTGCTCAGCAGATGTCCAACTCCAGCGGTCCACACTTAACTTGAGTCAATAGTCACAAGGCCTGAAGAATTGGACTATATGGCTAGGACCTGAATTTGCAGTACCCCACAATGCATATCCTTAAAGCAAGATGCTTACACTGGTTTAAAGAGAAACCAGTGTAAACCAGTATCTTATTTTGTTACTGCCTCTATATCAACACAGCAAGTTTCATATTTAATTTACTTCGAAAAATTATTCTTTTGCAAAAAGTCCTTCAGTTACTTGAAACTATGAGTTGTTCTGTCCCCTTCTTCCCTTTCTAATGGCTTGTGCATAAGGTTTGTCCTGGAGCATCACACTGTGCTGCAAGGTGCCATCGCCCCTGGGATTTATAGGCAATTCCAACCAAGCAGATGTTTACCTTTTCCAGAGTTTGCTCCAGGTTTTTCATAAGGTTTAATTGAGCTGCTCTGGGTTATGAGGAGTTGGGCCACTCACTACCAATGATACTATTTGTAACTTGTTCTTAGACCATTAGAGATATGTGCTGTAGAAACTGAGAATGAATTAAGTGAATGCTCTTGATTAAACAAAATTCTGTCAGCTTCAAATAATAACGTGACACAGTGATTAAAATGAACAAAAAAGGTGCAATGTAAGTAGCTGAAGTTCAGTGGTGGATTAAGTTAAGCACATACATAACACCAACTTCTCTGGTACTGTTTTTGATTGGGTGGTCTTCAACTGCATGGAAGAAAACGCTCATTTGCACTTACTGCCAATGTTCAAATCCCATAGCTAGGATAAAATAAAGTAATATTTACAGGGACAGGAAAGGACTTTGTTGAAATAGTGGGCTAGGATCAGAAACTCCTTCTTACCCTCAGCCTGTACAGAGTGTGCTTTCCCACCAGGCAAGGTAACTGCATCACTGCCTGCAGCCCCCCTTCCCCTACACTGAGGCTGCCTTGGCCCCAGCCTGGCTCTGCCACAGACTTCAAAGGGGACTTTGGCCAAGGCTTTCTGTTCGCTGCTCTGTCTCCAGTCATGAACACCATGATTCCCCCCTTCTCCTGACCTTACCCCTTCTGTTCCCAAGTTTTTACACTGCAGGTACTATCTCTGCTTTTGTGCTGGCAGACTTCTTCCAACACACTCCTGAAATGGAATTTGTACCCTCAGGCCCTAATTCAATCATGTTCTGCCAAAATCTGGTGTTGAAGATAACTGCTGCAGAAAATTATCGAAGTGCTCAGTCTTCAAGGAAGACTCAGTTCCCCTGACAAGAAACTTGTACTTTCCCTTCTCTTGTACATATTTGAAATGTTTTATTTTATCTAAGTGAATCTAGATTAAAAATGAGTTTACATATAGATATGGGTATGGATATATACATATATATAAAAATATAATGGCCTTAAGGGAGCCGTCAGACATGAGCCAAGAATAAACCTGGAATAGTTTAAGATGTTTCTGCTAGTCAGGACCCAGCTGAAACAAGACAAACTGTATTCAAATGATGTGAAACAAGTTAGTTTTAAGTCACCTTCACTGACCAGAGGTGCCCCTAAATCTCTTTAATGGGTTAGTCAGATATGCGATGAAGTTAAAAGAGTGTGTCTAATTTACACGCATAATTATTTCAACCATATATGCAAATTAAGCCCTGAGGGCCAGCCTTTAAAGAGGCAGAAGCAAGAAGAACCTGGTGTAGGACTTGAGAGTGACAGGCAGTTTCAAACTCAGGTGAGCACAGAGCTCAGCCTTGTGGGCAAGCAGAGCCCCGTATTTTGAAAACAAAGCTTAGTTATGGCGCATTTAAACTGGGGCTCTGATCTTGCAGGTTACAGGGACTCCCTTGGCTCATACACAACATCACTGAATTCAGACCACACGAATCAGCTGGTTATGGAAAGAGCCACAGGCGACCAGGCTGCACTGCACCATGCAAGCAGAGTGCTCACGCTGACCTTGACTGCAAAAGTGCTCCTTCTCTTGACATAACCAACTGCTACAAGGAGAGCTTATTCCAGGCAGTGTTATTTATAGACAGGCTGTGCCAGAATAGCAAAAATCCAAGAGTTTAAGAAATGTAGAGCATTTTGCTTAGGAACTGTCACTCACTTGAGGTTCATCCTGCCCCGTTCAGCTGCTGTTCCCATCTGTACCCTCTGTTTGGTTTTCTGTTCATGTCCTGAAACTGAGTTGGTAAGCAGAAAATTTTAGTTACTGCATAAACTACTGCCAAAGGTCTCTAAAGGATACACCGAAGAGTAATGAGGTTGCTGTGTGATAGGCAAAGAGCAACTTCCAGTCCAGAGAAACTCAGTACAGTTTCCCACTGGTGTGATTAGAAGGAAAGTGCTTCACAGCTCCCCAGGGAAGCTGTAACCCATGGCTTATGGGGTCACACCCCCCCCCACATTCCCCATGCCCATTCTAAGGGTGCAATTAATTTCATTTTGCACTTAGTGGTTTCCACTCCCTCCACCCGCTTGTAGTTCCTGCATTCTATTTGGTGTAGCAATTACCAGTTAGGTCTGTTTTACATCCGAAATTTTGCCATTGAATGCAGCGTATCTTTAAGAAACTTTGGATCTGAAGACTCAAACACGAATGTCCTTAGCAATGTTTCTCCGTGAATTGCTCCCACTTGCTAAAAATGCATGCTTCATTTCTAATTTAAGTTTGTCTACCATTAGCTTCCAGCAGTAGGTTTTCATTATGTCCTTCTTTGCTGGTTTAAAGAAGTCTTTACTAGATGATTTTCCCCCTCCATAAGGACACTCTCCATTAATCAGCTCTCCCCTCTCCTGTTTTTGATAAGCTAAATACACTGAATTCTCATATACACACACACTTATCTCTAACTGCTGTCTTCACTGCAGAACCAAGAAAACTTTGAATCTAAAATTGTAATCTTCCTTCCCTGTAGCTTTCTAAAAAGCTCTTCTTACAAAACTTCCAGTTTCTATGCAGGGTTTTTTCCATTTGAGTGCTGTCCTCTTAATTTCCTTTATTTGGAAGAAAGATAGCCCTTCTGAACCATCATTTCTGGTTGGGACTGCCATGTATTTGCTCATGAGCCCTAGCATCTACATACTAGTCCCAGTTCCAGGGTTTAAGTTTTTCTTTCATAGCAAGGTCTGGACAGGACTATCCTGTGTGATGCTTCTTGTATTAGAAAAACAGTCAATTGTATGGTGGTAAGCTACGTCTCTTCTGTATATGTCACTGCAGGGTGCTTACACTCCCAAATACCAAAGTTTTAGTTGTGTTTCCTATAGCCATCTTTCCACAAACATCTTGTACCAAGTTTTGCTTGTATCCTCCAGGTCTCATGAGCTCACATGTTTAATGGCCAGTGGACGTACTGGAAGAAAATCAGAGATGACTGCAAAGAGATGAGAGCATGACAGCAACCCTGGTGTATAATCTGCAGTCCTTCTGTAAGACTTAGGACGTCTTTCCTGCCTGAGATGGAGTGCAACACAGAGATCCCCTAGTTAGTGAAAGCTCAAGGCAGGAAAGAAACTCATGGTTAGGTTCTCTGGTGGCTTCTCAGCCTTGGTTTAACTGCGTAGCCCTTGGGCTGCATGGGAATGACTCAGCTCATTCTCCCAGCAGATCTTATTACCTCTACGACAGTGCCTAACCAACACCCATGTCCAGGTGTGAGCTTGCTCACACCCAGCCACCAGCACAGCCGCCTCTGTCTTTTGATGCAGCACAGCAAGCTTAGATCTGATCCCTCCGCGAGCATAGACAGACCCTCAGCATCACAGTCCACTAGGTCACGCGCTTGTCCAACAGGCAGTGGGTGCAGCTCCTATCCAGAAACTAAACTGAGTTGTGCCATTTTGACAACCAATCTGTCAGTGAGTGATGGGATCTGAAGCTCAGGAGCCTCTGCTACATTGCTCCTAGTCCTGCTGTATCTGGCACTGAGAGACAGGCAGCAGGTGCCAATTGTGGGTACCTAAAGGGCTGACGTTATCAATATTAAATGAGCTCTAAAAAACACACTTTGTGTAGAAACCATTCTGAACGGGCAGGATTTCTTATGGCTGACTCTCACTTCAGACTGTGTTTCCACATACTTCACTGTGATGCCTGAAATTCGGTTATTAGAAGCATTCAGCTTACCAGTTAAATGGATTTTTGAGTAGCTGTTCATCATCTCCCTTCAATAGTCAGGTTTTGAGGGAAGACGTTTATAAGCCATTATATAGAGATATCTTTTATGTGTGCTAAAGAGCTCTTTCTTCAAGATCTTTACACTCACACTTCAACATATAATCAGCTTTTACAGCTATATTAAAGTCTTCAGAATAGGTGGTTGTTTTTTACAGTGGAAATCCCTGCTACATCCTTAACTACACCATTGTTCAATACAAGAGTATAGGAATACATTTAATATAATACGTACAACATTTTATCATGAAAACTGCAATTACTTTCAACAGAACAACAGTTTCCAACCAGAAGAGCTGACCTGACTGTTAGTCTCTCGGCAAGTGCTGAAACCAGCGATTACACATTGCAAAACAGAAGAGAATCTCTCCTCTGACAGGACAAATTATAAAAACTAATGCTTATACTGCAAATAGCTTTAAATGCCATATAATGTGGGTGTAAATTAGGGTACCATTAGAGCTATACTCATTTACACCAGGCCTCTAACTAGCCTATAACCCTGCGTAACTCTAGTATTAATTACCGGTGCTTTTTTAGTGAATGGTCTATTGTTAGTTCTCTCAGCAGGCGTTCTGTGTTACTGGGTGGATTGCCTCACGTTCACCTGATACACGGAGAGTTATGGCATATCCTGTAACTTCCCAGCAAAGGAAAACAAATTTTAAGTGTTGTGTCTTATTATATCTCGTATATGTTTCCTTTGTGTTTGTGGAAAGAGAAGGAAGAATTAAAGTAGTTTAATAATACAGAGCCTTTTACTAATCTTTGCAATCAAATCTTTGGGACTTTTGCTGCCATCACACAGTGCAATCACTTCATACAAGTGAGACACCAGCACGGGGTATCCTGATAAAGTTCAGCACATAAATCAGCTAAGCATGCTACATGAATCTTTCTGGCTGGCACTTTATTGTGATAGCTACTGTATTTGTGTCCTTTCAGATTATGTTAGTGTTAGACAAATATTATCGATCTAATTTGAGAGTCAGATTTGTTGCGTGCATTCTGCCAGTATTAACACAGCTGGACGCCGTGAGGCATATTAACAAATCTCACCTGCAATTTGCTACCTGTTTTAAAAGAACTTTGTTGTAGAAGTTCTGCAGCCAATTCAGTATGTGCATCAAGTCAGCAGAACAACTAATTTCCTACTATAATAAGACTCCAGTCTCTGGTTGGGATGGTGGGTTACCACAAGAAATGGCTTGCTTAAGAATGGAAGCACACAAATGCCTTTCTTAGCTGGTCTGTTATTCATTGTCAATCCAATGACCTTGCCATTCATTTTTTCAGCGCTGATTTTGAGTTTTCTTTTCCATTGAAAGGGACACATCGCCTTCTCTTCTCCCTCCTCTCAGATAAATGTTTCTTTAAATTATGTAACTACCCATTTTCACAACAGCTTCTTAACTCACACTTGCACCTTCCCCTTATTTCTCTCCTGTATTTGTGTATTTGTCACCTCTCAACTAGCATACACTGACCTAATTCCATTGACTCTGATAAACCCACTCCAAATTGTCTCAACCAAAGTTTAGCATATGTTCCCCAAAATTATCAGGCACCCACCTTCTGGAAGTCAAGTATGTTCAAGGCCCTGCATCTTAGAACATGAAAAAATAAATCACCCAAGGCTGCTGTGCATACATTAATAGTAATTAGGAAGGTCTTGTCAGGAAGAAATGCATCTTCCAACAGTCCAAAACATGTATTTTTAATGAACTTGTAGCAGGTCTTTACTCCAGATCTTTTCCTTTTTCTTTTCCCCACAGCTATATTACTTGGTCGAATAAAAAGATTTCAGGTCTCCCTGCCAAGCTTTCTCATAATTAGTAATTGTGAACGAGCTAGCTGATGTTATCCTCGGACATTCTGGTGAGACTTGGGACATAAAGCCATAAATTAGGTCACCTGTCCTCCGCAGACTCTCCATTTCCTTTCTGTATTTTTACTGTGCTTCTACTAATACCCTCAGTACAGAGGAAGAAGAAAAATAATCTCATATGGAGAACTTTTAAAATTCAGGATAAAAAAAAGGGGAAGGGGGTAAAGGAATATTTGAGCATTTTATGCATCTGTGCTTCCTGGGGTACCCATCAGTGAGAGGATTCCCTGATCTGTGTTTATTTTCCAGGACATCAATTTAATTTCTCTGTTTGAGTCCACTGTGTTTTCATCTATGGTTCTTTCTCTTCTTTTGGGGTTAACTGAAGTGGTGTTTTTCTACAGCTTAGGAATATAAAATGATTTTCAAATACCCATCACTAGATGAAAGTAGAAATTAGAGCAGTCATTTTGCTATAGCAGACATTTGTTTTCTTTTATAGCTTTCCTGGCTCCTTGATGGTAATATGATTAGAACAGGAGAAGTTTTGTAGTCTTGGTATTCACTGATAATTTTACTGTAAATTTTGTGACAGTCTTCTGTAATTGCATTTATCTGCACATCTGAGCAATGAAAAAAACCCTATGAAGTATTCAATTCAATCCTGGCAGAAACAGCACAATGCCTTTGGACGCTAATGCATATTGTACCTACTAATATCATGATATGACCTGAGACTGCATTTTCTTCTTTAACACCTTCAAACAGCTCTATATGGCAAGGTGCTTGATCTTGTTATAAATTCATTCATACTGAGCTTTCATTTCTTTCGTTCTTCAGCCTCATTGGGACAATAAAGGATTGTTTGTCTCACCTTACTCAAAGTTCTAGCTCTTTTTATAGTTTTTCATTTTAATTTAAGGAGGATGCCTCTTGCTAAATACATCTTCCTTTAACTTGCTGTCCATGTGGAGGAAATGCAGCCAAGTTTGTTGAAAGGAATCAACTAAATATCATGAATACACGCTCACCTCTACCCCCTCACACACACAGAGCAGGCATCAGCACTAGGTACTGAGACACATAACGGAAAATGGTATTTCACGAATAAGGTTTTTCCTGACCGATATGAACTTGTTATGCCTGCCCTAGGTGTACTGAACTTGCTCAGAGTCTTCCCAGCAGTGTCTCTAAAGCAAAGTCAGTGCGGATATACACAGTTTGAAAGATAATGAATGGAGAAGTGACAACTAACTCTGCTTAAAAACATTCATTATAAAAGCAAGCATTTCTCTAACACTGCTAAACAACATCTCTGAGATAATACTAACTTTAACAGAATCACAAGTAACCATCTCAGAAATACACAGGTTTGCCTCAGTAAAAGTGACAGTAACCTTTATTTAGCCCTTACCTAAAAAGACTAAAGGAATATCCCTGAGACCAAGAAATTATTCATAGATGGACAGGGTCAAAGTCCTTTAAAACAATGCAGATTGCAGAACTTTATTTCATTTTTACTGACACATTCTGTTCTGAGACCAGTCTTGATCCTAATACTCAGAATATACCACTGAAAAACTCATCTGTAAGTATTAAAAAAAAAAAAAGGAAAAAGGAAAAAGTCCCCCTCCATAAGAAGTTTGACTCCAGTGCTTCAGTGTAACTCACAAGCATTGTCACAAGAGACTTTGGCTTACTATCATTAAGAATGAAATAGAATAAACTGTGAATCCCAAAGCTCCAGTTAATAGAAGCATAAAGAGAAAACTGTCAGGTAGCAGTTAGACAGTAGGCTGAACGACCGCCATTGACAATGCCTATAAATAGAATTTTCAAAGACAAACACATTTTATTGCATACAAACATACTACATTTTTCCACATTGGGCTAGCAGATAATAATTTTTTAAGAAATGTGGAGAACAACCATTTTACAAGTTGTCACAAGAGCAGATTCAGTCACTGCATTTTTATTCAACTTTCCATACGCTTCTCATGCCTGTTTGATGCAGAACAACACGCTACCGATGTGCAATTCTAACTTCACCTTAGACATGCATACAGCAAAATTACATTTATAAGCACTTTTAAAAGTAAATCTTAAATGTCTCATGTTAAGTAGAATCTGAGCATGAACAGGGGTAGGTCATTTGGTGCAACTCCTGCGTAATACTCACTCTCCAACTTGGCTTTGGCAAAAGCAGCAGCCATCACTGCAGGAGGTGCCTGAAAAAGGCTGTTAAGTTGTCCTTTTAACATCCTTATCCATTAAGGCTCCAGAATAGCAGGACAACTGTAGAACACTTAAGCAGGATTTTCAAAACCACTTCACATTTGTCAAACTTCTTTCCAGTGAGGCCAACAGCAGTTTTACCATTGCTCCTTGTAAGAGCATAATTAGATCAGTGCTAAAGAGCTTTCAAATGCCTAATGATGTCCACACACAACCATTAATACAGATGCAAAATGAAGACTGCCTACCCAGACACCAACAACTGCCAACTGCAGATTATGTTTAACTCAGATTTGGGCACCTTGGCTCATCGAAGCATCATGGAGATGGACACAAAAGGGTGTCATGCTCTCTCTGTGAAAGTCCAAAACAACCAACCTGTTGAGGGAAATACTGTAAATCCATTCCCTCACTAAACCAGCCTGAGATCCAGCTACATTTTGTGTCACGCCTTACACTTGAACTATTCCTGCCCGCTTACGTGGGTTAGTACAAATGTAAAATGCTAGTGAAAAACAATACAGCTTTTGGTAAATCCTGCTTACTGTGTAGGATGCCTGATTTCCTCCTTTATGGGGCATATAAGAACCTGGTCTGCTGATATTTTACTGGAAGACATTCTCTCAAAAAATACTATCTTCAGGATGGAAAGTGCCTTGGAAGAGAAACTTGAAAGAGGTATAGGAGACTTAGGCAAAAGACGGAAGGCAGATGAAAAGTGCAATAGCAGGTCGAAAAGAAGAAACAAAGACTTACTATGAAAAAAGAAATTAAAAGGGGGAAAGCAGGACTGGGATGCAGCACAAAGCAAGGATATGAAGCAGAAAGAAGCAAGTCTCTTTGGCAATCTTTTTGTTGGTGTTGGTTTGCAAATAAATATGTTGATTTAGTGAGCTTCAGAGGAGTTTTTGTTTGTTCATTTTTACCTTTCAGAAATCACCAGCTTTCGGCCTTAAAGTCTGAGCTAAATTCAAAGGCTTCAGAACACAAGCAATAAAAAATGACATATAGCAAATAAAGGAATATTGTGTTGTAAGGCTAAATACACCATACAGACAGACATAATTACTCAAGTTTCAATATATGACCGATCTCAGAACAGCAATATTAAAAGAAAGATAAAATGAGTGAATGTCACTGAAAAAGCCTTGTAGTTACACTTCTATGCCAAACAAAGCTAGAAACCAAAAGGTCAGATGCCTTTGTTTGGAAGTGATGTTGTAAGCAAAGAGTTTAAGGCCAGCCACACCTGCCTTCTCCTTTGGTGTACTGAGGGAAATGATTGTAAGAAATCTACACCATACATCAATCTTGCAGCAAAATCACCATTCAGGCAATAATCCTGTAGGTTTTCATTACAAAATGGACTATTAGGATTAATGTTTTTGGAGGTCACTTTGTTTAAATGCTATTTTGCTTCAGTGTGAGCTCATGTTGCAGTGGTGGGAATCATGACTATTCTGATGACTATTTTAGATAAAAACCACAATGAAGTGCTAAAATCCACCTATAGTAAGACGTGACTGACTTCTGAGCTTGGGATAGGGTCAAGAAAGGCTGGCTACTAACTTTTCATCTGAAAAGCTGACTTCACAGTCTGGTTGTCTTTCTTTGACTCAATGAAATTGCTGTTCTGAAGCTCACTGGAATCAAGATCTCCATGAAACTATACCCAGGTTTGGATCAGACTCTAGGGGTTTTCTTTCTTCTTAGCAAGCCACAGCATGGCTGGATAGCGACACTTCACTTGATCCGACTGCTTATTAGAGAATCTACATTCAGGTACACAAAAAAGCTATGAGCAGCTCTACCTCTTGTCTCCAGGGAAATCACTTTTCATTTTACGTATGTTGATGGATCATAGGGCAACAGCTGTGGCACACAGGATGAGCGATTAGCGAGTTTGTCCCATAAGTTATCTGCACTTGAGACAGAGAGAAAAAAGTTTCATTTGCCTTAAAGGCAGAAATGTTCCACCAGAGTGGAATGATTGACTGACCTTGGAGCACTAAGGCTGATCGTTTGGCACTAGTGTAAATGAAAAATTCATCATTACTGATGATTTTTGACTACCCTAGAAAAACCAAATATTAATATGGTTTAATATAGCACAATTGAAAATCCAGAATGCAATAAAACTTTCATACCATGCTAGCACAGGGATTTCTTTGTGTTATTCATTGAAAGAGTAGGATATTTCACGTCATTCTTTCTGGACCTGAAACAATGTGGTATTTCATTGAGTACCTTTTACCACCCTTTCAATATGGACTCAGTTATTTTCAGTCTTTCATAAATGATAAAGCTTTTGTCCACATCTTACCACAAATTCTGAACACAGAGTCCTTCCTTGGATTATCTCCCCAAGAAATACTTGGATACATGCTGTGTAAGTACAACAGTCTGTGAGGTACTTTGGCACTAGGAAACTCCACTCCAGAGTAAAATCTGAAATAGAAAAAGGGATTCTTTCCTGAGACAGGTAATGGTGACCTTTAGAGGCTTAGAGCTGATAAACAGCCCAAGTCTATGACATACAATCTCTGTACATGAGACCCTCAAAGGCCACGAGTCAAAGACAAGATTTCATATTTTTCCTAACCTGAAATTGGGGTGCCACTTGTGGAAAAGAAGTAATAGTCTAACTTGGAATAGTGTAAAATATGAACTAGCCACAGGAGATTCACATTTTCTAATTAAATGCCGATTAAAATCAATTAAGAAGCTATAGCAGTCCTGTACTAATGAGGGAAGTCATATTATTACCTCTGCATTAAGTACTGTATCATCCACTAATTTCATTTAATCACAGTGATTTTTTTTTTTTTGTTAATACAAGGACCTAGACTAATATTGCAGTAGATTTGAACAATGAATCATACAGGCTCAGTGCTTCCTAGCCAAAGTAACACATTTTCCGGTATACTACATGCAATAGTGACTCTAAATGTGATCTTGTGACAATTATAAGAGGTGTTACCTCCATTTTTTAATTCCTTCATGTTTCAATAGTGTTTTTGAACTCTGCGGATTGCTAGTAGTAAATTTTACTTGTCCTGTTAAAATGCAGGTAGAATTATAAATGGTTGTGATACAAGATTTATAAAATCTTGCTACTATGTCTTAAGGCTCCAGTAATAAACAAGAAAAAGCACAAAGATGAAGCCAATATGTAATCTAGTAAGAGAACAGAAATAGGTATATTAATCAAAATGTTAGGGGAGGAGACAAAAGACCCAAACACCTTCATGGCCATATGATGTCCTAACTTTCCAAACATAGTCTTGAATGGGCACAAAACCAAAGCTGGATCTTCCCACTTGGTTTACAGAAAAGGGCAAGTAATCATGCGGTCTGGGTAGTACAGACTCAACTTCAAACAAGAGCAGGAAAGGCATTCCTTCAAGAATTCTCCAGGACACATTTACCCTGGACTAGGTTCAAATAGCTAATTAGCCTCCTCTGGCTGCCCCCCTGGCGCGCCCCCCTCGGATGTATAGCTGCCTTACATTAGCCCACTGCAGGGTCCCCCCTCAGCCTCCGCTGCCCGCCCTGAGTCCCGGCCAGCTGCTGGCAGTTGAAGCTGTGGCAAGACTGGTCACACCAGATAGCCTGTTGTTTTGGGAATTGTCCTGAAAGTAACCCAAAAGTTACGTCTTGAGCTCGAAGTTTGAAAGTTGGGTGGTGGCTCCGCTGCTTTTCTGTGGGGGTCCATCTCACCACCTGCGTGGTGGAGAGAGATTTCAGACCAGGGCCTGTAGTGACAGGACAAGGGGTAACAGTTTTAAGCTGAAAGAGGGTAGATTTAGATTAGATACTAGGAGAAAATTCTTTACTGTGAGGGAGGTGAGGCACTGGCACAGGTTGCCCAGAAAGTTGTGGATGCCCCCTCCCTGGAAGCGTTTAAGGCCTGGCTGGATGGGGCTTGAAGCAACCTGGTCTAGTGGAAGGTGTCCCTGCCCATGGCAGGGGGGTCGGACTAGGTGATCTTTAAGGTCCCTTCCAGCCCAAACTGTGGTGTGTGGTGTGTGATAAGCAACTGAAAGGCTGTGGAAGTTAAAGAGGATCTCTCTTATTCAGTATTAACTTTGACAACATGCTTTGTTGGTTTTTTGCTTTGTAGCTTAGTCCCATTATTGCAAGTCTATGTTCCCTTAGCAAGAGATAAAGCTGATTCTCTAGTAACCTATAGATAGCATAGCATCACTCCGCTCCTTCAGGGAAATACAAATTCATTACTCAAGGGAGCACTGGCAAATTCCTGGAGTGTGTCATCCCACTGGATATGGCCTCAGGAGGTTTCTGAATGTCTGGAGGAGTCTGTCACACAGCTGCACAAGTTTGTTTGTAGGAGTTTAACACACCTTGCCCATTTGTGGAGAAGAGGGCTTGAGTCTCTTCACCAATGGGAAGAGTAAGGTGAGGACCTGAAACTCATGAGCTCAGGCTTCGCATTTCCCTTGTTGGTTTGTTTCTGGTACCTGATTTGTAACTGTTTCTTGTTGGATTCGCTTGTACAAAACCTATCTGGCTTGTTGAAGCAGCTATACATGGTGTACATTAGTGCTTTCTTGGGCAACGGAGTCTGCAAGTAATGCAGAGCCCTGCATAGCCAGGGCACTTATTAAAGAGGCATTTACTAGTGCATCTATCAGAGCTAAATTATAAGCTTCTCACTCTTACTGGCCACTAAACATAAAGGTGTCTTAAAATGCTTTATAGTGATTACAGTGCTAGGCTGAATGGTGCTGACAATGTATTCGTTGCTACTGATATGATCATTTTTAATGTGATTTCCGTACTTCACCAAGCTTCCCCCCCCAAGTGCAGTCTCTCTGTAAGACATGCTTCTTTGCTCTGTAATTACACAGAAAGCTGGAACAGAACAGTATCTACAAGTATGTTTAGAAACCTTATTGAAACTAGAGTGGGAAAGGGAACAAATACTGTCTTCCAGACTGGCACTCCTTACAACGCTAGTACTTGACACAGGACAGGTATGATCACTGCAGTGCTTCCAAGCATTCAAGAACTTGGGACCTGGCATACTGGATCCAGCCCAGGTGGCCTTGCAGCCCATCTCTCAAGGGTGCCCAGCATGAGCCATTCATGCAGAGACACCAGGAACTGCACAGGAAGGTTGGAGAAACTAAGTGCTTATACTGATCGCTGTTTTAGAACATAAAGTCATCAGTGCAAAGCTGGTGTTCCTGGCAGGTGAAGAAATACTATACTTTATCCCCAATTTAAACGGAGCATGGTGATGCAGAGAGGATAAGCAACTCATCCAGTGATTTGTGGTGACTCAGGATGCTGAACATGGGATAAATCTGGTAATACCATTCCCACCACTTTACTGGAAATGAGTATTGTATGACTCTGGATGTATTATTTTCAGAACACTCAGTCCCTCCTGAATATTGCTGAAGCCTTTACTATTGGGACCCTCTGGAAGGCCAGGCCCAGCTATGGAGCCTGAGCAGAACTCTACCAGCCCATAAGGGCTGCAGTACCACATACCCTGGAAACCTAGGCATGGACACTGTAATGATCCGTGGGTCTTAGGAAACTGGAAAAATCAGAGAATAGAAAGAGAGGACCATTACCGAGTAAAGTAATGATCTGTAAGATGTCTTTAAAATGAAACCTGTAGTGTTTATCTGTATCTCATCCTTGGGAAACTTACAGCCCCTCCAAAAGCCTCAACCAGAATCACCAAGCTTACAGCCTGGGCAATTCAAATACTTTCCATTCAATGAGACGAAACTAATCCACCTGAGTTCTCCTCATTTTGGGATGAGCCTTTATGCCTGGATGAAGATGAAAATCTGAAGAGGGATTGGTAGTACAACATGCTACTGACAGAAACACCACTTTGAACAGCGTACATTGTCAAAAAAATTTCCATGTTGGCTTTTTATTAAAAAGCTTGCTAACCCTTGCTAGGACTGACAGAGAGAAGGAAATGTCTTGCCACCATCAAGGCTCACAGGGCAACTGTTGCAGTTTAGAGCTCATCATTTTCCCTCCTTCTCTTATTCTTCAGCCTGCTGTGGCTGACACTATGCATAACCAGCTCACAATCACTTCCTTATCACATTTGATTTCCCATGTTTCACTCTGCAGATTTTATCTTGCTAATGAAACCTAGGCTATTTGTCCTCAGGTATTCACATGGTCCCCACTGCTAGACAGCCCGAAGACCTGAACATCTTAATGGAGCCTTACAAATTCCACTGGCTGCTTCTCAACCACTCGAGATGAAAATAAAGACTTTAAGTCATTCAGGCTGGGCCACTGGTGTTGTGTATCAATTATGCAGATTCCCTCAAATGGATTCTGAAAGCATCTGTCACACATGAAAGAAAAGCTCTGTGAGCCTTTGCTAAGAAAAATGTCTTTTG
Organism: Sagittarius serpentarius; assembly: GCA_034782735.1. Taxonomy (NCBI): domain Eukaryota; kingdom Metazoa; phylum Chordata; class Aves; order Accipitriformes; family Sagittariidae; genus Sagittarius; species Sagittarius serpentarius. The sequence continues at coordinate 18,349,939 of JAVKLA010000084.1, forward strand.
TTCCCCGACAACTTTGTACATAAAGGTGTGAAACAGGATGGTTTAAACAGGCTTTCCTACTACAGTGAGCAAGCAAAGCCTATTGCAGGGATTTGGGGAAGGTAGCTGTTCACACAATCTGAGCACTGGATGGGTGAGGTGGGGGCTGGCTACCCCCTGGCCCAGGACTCGCCCTGGGGCAGTTCTCACTGAGGGAACAGCATAAAGGGAATTCTGTTCCCTCCCTGTGCACACAGGAACTCTGCGAGAGGAAATGTGCACAAGCACAACGCTATGAAAGTTTCAAAGACTGTATAATGAGAGTGATATGCTGATAATCAGCTTAATTCCCATTTCAAACACCTAAGTCCCTTTGTGCATCTGGCCCTATAGACTTAATCCTGCATATAGCTTAATTAGCTTAATTGTTGACCATGTCTGGTAAAGGGACGGTGGGCAGGACAGCGTGCTCTGGGGAAACTGTCCACACCCAGCAGGTCAAAGAAAAGCTTATGGTGGATAGGCCTTGGAGGGCTCTAAATGGAAATGGCTTTGTTTCAGAAACAAGAAGCCTGGGAAGAGGCTGCAGAAGTTTGTGTTCAGATAGGCAGAAGTAACTGGGATTGAATGAAGAGGAACCTTTTAAAGCTTTTCAGGACCAGAATGATCCCATGCCCAGGGCACTGAGGATCGCTTTTACATTCTTGTCTCTGGACAAATGTCTAATTTCACTACCTATGACTAAGGAAGTGAGCATGTGAGGCTCTTGTGACTTACTTCTGTTCACTCTGTAAGAGCATAGCTCAGACTTGGCTGTATTTCTTCCACGTGTCACTTTTCTTCATACTTTCACTGTGACAGGGTCCATGTGCTTGTTCTTCTCTTGCCGCTTCAGACATCTTGCAAGATCAAGATCATACTGCTTAACAAACTGCTTCCTGACACGCAGGGAAGAATTCGAGGCTGTGACTGAGGTCCTCACGTGGAGGAGATTCTCAGAGCCAAGATAAGGGCTGTGGGACCAGACCCACTGCTGGTGCCTTTGCAGGGACAAAGGCTGCCACACGCCTCGCTGGCACCACAGCTGACCTTTAATCACTCTCCAGTTCAGGGGCCTGAAGTCACATTTTCCACTATACATCGCTAATAACCTGGCAAAAGAAGCACTTGAGTATCTTCCTTTCTGTAAGAACAGTAAGATAGAAGTTGGCCCTGTCTGGGGAACTTCTGGCAAAGTATTTTCTGTTGCATACAGGATGCATGCAGTTTTAATTTACACAGCAAAAGTCAGGTGTGTAATTAAATTAATATCTACCTAAGACTAAGTATCCATATAAACCTTTAATTAGGCGATTGAGAATGCCAGAACTGAAGTTGATTTTGGAATTTTTTTGTTTACGCTAGTATACATGGTTAAATGAGGAGAAAGTTGGGTCTACCAAGCTGTCTCAGTTTGTAAAAGACTCATTGAAAAATAAAATAAGCTATCCTTCTACAGGGAAGAAACCATTAAATATAACTTCTATAAATATTTACTCATGTGAAAAAATTCTTAATCCAAAGAGTTTGAGAAACATAGTCTTGTTTTACTTGTCCTACTATAAAAAGAATTCGAGCCTGCCCAACCTGATCAAGCTGCCTTTCTAATATTGCAGACATGCGTATGGAATTGGCTTTTACATTTTCCCACGTTGTCCCAGAGGACAGCATCATATTACATTATACACCAAAGCCACAAACATTTAAACAGACATAAAGTTCATCCTGGCTATTAGCTAGTTATTCAGTCATTTGGGCGAGGCAGTTAAACTGGAGACAGAGTAAAGAGCAAGTACCAGGAATTTCAGTGAAGAGAATCTTTGAGGAGCTAGCAGTCATCTGCAATCCAAGATCTTCATAGTACAACTGAACTTACCAGACTCACCGATACATTTAAAAGATCAGAAAAGGAGAAGCAATATCCCTAAAATCCTCTCCCTGTCCCCCCAGCAGTGCTGTCAGCGTGCTTTGTGCAGCAGACGATCAGTGCTTCCTTGGCAGTGGAGAGCTGGCTGGAGCTTGCACTTCCTCCTGCCTAGCGCAGGTCATGTTGGAGGCAGGTCTCCACAGCAGCTCAGCAAGACTGCTCAGCCACCAACCAGGTACTCTTTGCTTCTCAGCACATGGACTAAAAGGTAAATCTCCTGCTTTGGGGCTGTGCTCCTAAACGTAACATGAGTATAGACCAGCTTGAGATAGTCACTGTACCCATCGAGAGAGACCGCGGCCTTCCAAACACCTACAGCCACTGGCTTTAATGCTTTGAACCAAAGCCCGAAGACAGAGATCCCAAAATACAGTATTTTGTAAGATGCCAATTTCATGGCAGGACTAGTGTCCTTGAGTGATTGTGTTCACGCAGTCGCTGATCTACCTTTACAGCATGGGCAACTGCTGACCTGTGAAGCAGCCCTCTGAGCACAGCGGCATTCTCTGTGTAAAGCTCTCATTTCACTGTCTGTCTCTGTTAAGCTGAACAAAATAGCTGTCAAATACTCCACCTTCTCTCCCCCAGTTACTTCACTTCCCTGTTATTTTGGCTCCTTCTACCATACTCTTTGTTTAAAGCAGTATTAGCATGTCTTTTTTGCCAGTGCTTTACAATCTGTTCTGCCACTTCAGACAGGCGGTCTTTTTTGGTAGACCATGCATCTCAACTTCCTTCTCTGTCCTGACAGTCTTCGACCCTCTGTACATGCTTTTCACGCTTCTAGTCAAATGGACATCTGTTTTCTCCTCCTTCCTCCTTATGGGAAGGTTTCAGCTAAGTGCTTATCAGACTCTGCTCTCTAACAGTCATTCAGTAGCTCAATGTATAAGAATTTTTTAGAGGAATTTTGTTTGACATTTTATACAAAAGCCTCCTTTCCTCTTGAACACACTCATTCAAGCTTATTTTGCACTTAGTTATTCTTGTAAAAGTAAACATAAGCAAACATGTTTTTTCATTTAAGGCATAACTATATTATTCTATTAATTAAAAACATCCTCATGTACTTTTCCACGACAAGACTGTGGCCCTGATTTGCAATAAACACTCGTTACAGCAAGCTTAACTGATGCTTTAACGCTGGAGCCTATTATTATTCAGTGTTTGCTAATATAGTCAGCGGCTAGAGTTTATATTTCTCGAAAAAGCAGTGTTTAATTTTCTCTCAGTGTTACCTACCATTAGTGGATTTAGCTTATCAGAAAATGAAGCAAAACCCGTATGCAGCTCCCAGCCTCTGACGGGACCAAGTCAGTATTTTTCTGTTGGAATAAAAAGGAGGAGAAGTGGAGGCAGCTTTCTGAAAGGCCCAAAATCTTACTTTTTTCTGGATTTTTTTTTTAAATAAACATTAATGAAAATATATTTGGCACAAATAATTTCTAGGACAAGGCAGCAGAAACATTACTGAATCTAGCTCCTTTCACTCACATAAAACCACCTTCTGTGCCCTCAGGTTGCAGTTGCTTTTTTGCTGCACCCTTCTGTTGCTGGTTGCATGAAAGATTAACAGGCGTAGGGGTTACTTGGCTTGAAAGGTTTCATGGGATTGTATGTCAGCTGGGTTTATTTCACATGAAAATGATGCAAACACTGTTTGCCCTTTTGCACTATCCCTCATACAGGAAGGGACATCAGTTTGTCTTCTAAAGCCATCTAGGGCCTGAGGAAAAATATTATTCATTTCGATTAATGTAAACAAATAGTCATTTAGACCCTCTCAGTATTCAGGAGAAAACTAAAACTGAAGATGGAGAAGCTTCATGCAGCCATGGCTGGGTTTTCAGAATGAAGTTCAGATGAGCGCATGCACAGATGTGCATGAAAAGCATGTGTGATTGTACCCACTTTAACTTAAAGCATACGGAGATTATACTTTATATCTCATGCTTTCTGGATCATTGGTGTTGGTGTGAGGTCACTGCCTCATTTAGCTTTTCTGCAAATATAGTGGAACATTTAAGATGTCTAGGAAAGATGGTCTTTTAAACATCTTGTGAGATAATTTGGCAGGTTGTATCCTTCTTCGAACCCACCAGTATTACAGAATAAATATACAGAGAAATATATTCTAATTTATATTTTAAAATATTTTATACAGGCAAACACATCCACAGTGTGGGTATCTCCACATACTCTCCATACAAGATGCATGTATGATTTTAGGTACATATGCCTACATGTAAACTATATGCAAAACGTATTCGGGTTTAAGTTAGAATGTACACACCTACAAAGAGGAACTTATATATAAGTATGCAGGTATATTAAATAGGACTGTAGTCTAGTTGTTAGTTTTATTTCATAAAAAATATACAGGATTAAGTTGGAGTACTTAATAAAGAGATACAATAAAATCTACTGTATTTCAAGGTATGCTTTATACCAGTTTAACCAAGAGGAGGACACAGGTACTCAGAAGTCTGTAAAAATTTGTCATTGTTAAAGCAGAACAACAGATATTTAGAGTGGTGTTTCCCAGGGGGTTGATCTACAGCGTTTCTACAGCGGGGACTGAGAGAACGATTCTGTGACACAGCGTCCCAAGGCTTTGATTAATCCCAGCGTGCAAACCCCATGCTGGTAAGGGCCAGGAAGGTGAGGATGTATCAGTGCTGCAGTCTGCACTCTAGTGTAAATATACCTGAGCCATTTTAAATACCCTAAGTGGGAACCAGATGCAGCCTTGATGCAGTAGCAGAAAGCACAGCGTCAGCTTAGATGCAGCATAGACCCCTTCTTACCAAGAAGAGGTCTGCTGTAACTAGCCTGTGTCCAGTATCTCTGTACTGTACAGCAGTCCACTTTGAAGACATATCTTAGAGCACACAGTTCAACACCAAAGCACAGAAAGCCAACGGTCCGCGCTTCACCTTCTCATGGGAAAGCCAAGACAGAGTTCTGCCCCACGTGCTGCATGTTACAGCACGTTACTGCTGATACCTGATCTTACACTCATGTGTTCAGTTCCTGAATAGAACTTCTTTTTAAACTGACTTGAGTTACCTAGACTTCAGCTACGTTTTTTTGCTGCAGAGAAATACAGAAGCAGTGTGAAACTCATTCTGAGACTCTGTGTGGGGAATCCAGAGAGAGTCCCAATTCTTTTTGAAGAGGATTATCCATGTCCTCATTCCCCTCTGCAGGAACAACAACAGAAGCTACTGGCCGTCTCCATTGCTCTGTCAAATTCAAGAGGCAAGTTCCCTGATGACACAACTCCATCAAAACCCATGGACTTTCATCATGAGAGATTATAGCCCTAAAACTGTTTGCAAGCATTTCCCAAGAGAAAGAGCACAGATTGACCTTGAAAAGAAATTAAAGGCTCTGTCACTGATTGCCAATATTTGAAATTCAACAACCTTAAGCTCCGGGAGGACCAACACCTGGAAAGTATTCCACGTATCCTTTGGATAAAAATCATGCCTAAACAAAACAAGCACACATGTTTTTATGCTTAGTCCCCATTGACAGTAATGCCATGTATACATGTACCTGTATTGTTTCTAAGGTCTTATACTAACTTGAAAGCTCATGGTAGACAATGATATGGGTGCTCTATTGCTCAGTTGATTAGTTGAATTTCATTAAGCACACTGTCTAAACACTTTAAAAAACCAAACAAACAAACCTGAAGTGTCACAGCATTAATTATAGAAAACTTCACTTCCAAAGTTTAGGTTTCTGCATTTGAAGTAATTCACATTAGAAATTAATGTGGATTAACTTTCCTTAGTATCTCTGCATACATATGCCCTAAGCATACCGTGAGAGGAATTCAAAACTAGACCACCTTTTTCTGTCACAGCTTCCCCCTCCTGCTGTAGTTTCCAATGAAGTCACCACCCTCTGTAGCTCAGCGCAGTTGTCACTAAGTTCAATGAAGCTGTCACAGTTGCATTAGAGATTTGTTCGGAACCTTACATTGACTTTAACACGGGAACATGCGGAACCAGACCTGTATAAGAGGAAAAGGCTACTTAAAATAAACATTGGGGGGAAAAATGACGGAGACAGGAGAGGTCAGTGCTTTGCACACATCTCGAGCTGCTAACAGCGAGATTTGCAGTTATGGTGGGTAGGCTGCACCAGGGTTAGCTGGAATCCGTCCCTGGGAATTTTTCAGAGTGCTGTCAACAGTATGCCTGGGCTGGATCTTATTTTAGCCATCCAGCTTAACCATCGTCTGTCTGAAGCCAGAAATGATGCCCTCTCCTCTCCTTCCATTGCGGTTCCCTCCTGAGATCAAGAGACAGAAAACCACCCCCGCGTCTGTCAGTGATTACGAGACAATCCCACCCATGGGTGAGGGGGAAGGATAAACAGCAACATGGGGAGCTACACACAGTGACCAGGAAACTCACTGCCCAGTGGAAGAACCAGGGGCTCACGTGCTCAGGTTACACAAGTGCGTTGTCTTCATGGCTAGCTGTCATCTTGGATTTCCGAGTGTTTGCTGATTTTAGTCTGTTTGTTTTAACTGCTATTAACAATGCAAGACATTGAGGATTTGGCATGATTTACCAGTGGATGCAATTCTCTTGCAAGACAAGCAACAGAAATACTTCCCTCCAAGGAAAACTATGTTTCTGAGACACAGCAGACCATGCTGAATCCCCTCAGTCCTCTCCCAGTCACTGCTTCCCTGTCTACACATGGAGATGAGGAGTGAGCTTGTTCACATGAATAGATAAGACTTTGCTGAAAGACAAGGCAAAGAGATTTTGGGGGTTTCTGGCTGATTATTTGAAGCCCCAGCAGGCTGGGTGGTTACCAATTAAGTATAAACAAAACCTGCATTTGTTTAAAAAAATAAGCAGCTTTGGTAAAATAAGAAGTAAAATTTTTTGTTTATCTTGGCCCATGCAATGATGTGTATTTTACAGTTAAAAAAAGCAAAAAGAGATAGAAGAGTAACTTGGTAGGCAAAAATATGAAATATTCTTTGCAATTACTTTCAAAAGTAATTTTGACACCCCCCCAAATGAAAAATGTTTGCTTTCAGAATGTTCCCTTCCTTTTCAGTAGCACAGAGAAAGGAAAAGAGAGGCAAAGGAAAGAAAAAATTTCCATCCCATTTTTTCCAAGACTTCAGATCACTTGGAATACAGAGTAATAGTAAAATTGGGCTGCTCACTTTGAGGAAGGATGAACATTTGCAACAGCCTGTGACAGCAGCCTGCAGGAGCCGTTGTGTGCAGTGGATCTGAAACACATGCAGTACTGCGGGAAGGGACCCAGGTCAGCAGCAGGCATCTGGCCTCCATCTCTGCCCACAGCAAGGACATTTAGAGAAGTCATTTACAGCAGAAAACATGCCTGAACCATGGTCCTCAGCACTGTCATCAGCATTTTAGGCTTTTTCACTAGCTATTTAGGCACCGTCTGGGATGAGAACCTAAGCCTCTGTCTAGGTTCTTGGGTAGTATTTTCAGTCTGAGCTGGAAATGTGTTTTCTGCAAGCTAGCTCAGACATGTTCACAAAAATTGCAGTCACTCAGTAAGGGCTTATTTTTTAACACCTTTAGAAAAGGCCTTCCAATGGCTTCCTGGTTCTTTCCAGCTTTTACAGAATTAGGTGTCTCATCTGATTTGATTCTTCTGTAGATCCCACTGGCCACCCATGATAACCCTGTCAACATGATACCAAACACGTTCTGCCTCAGGTTCACCTTTGTAAACTTGGAAAAAAAATTCCTTAGTATTCCTTAGTATTCCTTCAATGAAAGAAACCCTGCAACCAAAACTGTTCTCTTGAATCCTTGACTTTCACAGAACAGTGCCTTAATCAATAACCAGGATAACGGCTTTGAATGCACACAAATCATGCAGGTCCACTTCACTACAACTATAAGCTGTAGTTTATTTTTCAGCTGATAAACATTTTCCAACAGATTGTATGTTAATGACACTGCTGCTGGCAAAACAAGCTACCTTCACCCTGAGCTGCTTCCAGATGCTAAACAAAGCCTTAATACACCCAGAATATCCTTAAAGGTAAGTATCCCTACACCTGTATGAATGATATAACATACAGTGCTGTACATTCAGCATCACTGGTATATAAGATACTACCTCTGAATATGGAATGAAAATTTCTGATCAAAGCATAAACAGAATGTGAGATTAACAGCTTCCATGAAGTTCTGCAGCTGGGTTTATTCAGCAGTTGCAGAAACTGTGCAGGAGTTTTCACTTTTTTCCAAGATAACCATTTCAGAATGTATGCTCGCTCTATATGGAAGATTTCTTCCAGACTATTTATTTGTTTTACAGCTATGCACCTGCCACAATGTATAGAATGAAAATAAATTATGGGAGAGTCTTGCTGTTGGAAGAATATGGTAATCTCAAAAGAGTGATGTCTAATACTTGTCATTGTGCCATATAAATATTATAGCCATAATTTCATTGATGAAGCCAGAGAAAGATGCCAATCAGATTACACCGTTGCAGACTTCTTAATTTGTAAATAAATAAATAATTAAAAAGCCACTACATCCTCTTTCAAAGACAGATACACATATTGGTAGAAATAAAGCAACTCGTAAGACAATGCTTTAGCAAAGAAACAAGCACAATCCTGGTTAATTCACCATCTAATACTAATGGGAAGGGGTTGGGATCTGGAAAGATGTTAATAACTCAGGACTCTATATCTGGAATGATTCCGTAATTTTAAAAAAAGTAAAATGGAAAAAAAATGTTTTCAGGGAAGCACAGAAAAGCATTGCTACACAGAAAAACAAATCAAACACTGATCAATATCGCTGTGGTCACCCGTTAACAAAGATTCGTGATGCATTTTGAATGCACTTTGTATTGAAGCCATATTTTCCCATTTCCCTGATGCCTTATGGTAATGAAACACATATGAAATAATTTCTGCAAGAAGGACAGTCCTTCTCCTCCTGTTTTCCTTTCATACATACTTTGTGGTGGTGCCTAAATTGCAGATGAGGGTTGGAAAACAGTGCTTACAGCTAGATCTGACTGAAGATGACAGAAAGCCATACCAATGACAAATCTGAAGGACTTCAAAACAGGATTCAAGCAGAGTCAGTCACATTTTGGAGCCATTAGTGTCTTTGTTTCAAGCAGCTTCTGTCCTTCTCTCTCCATTCATATAGAGCCTGGAAGGCAGAGAGCAGGGGGAAGACAGTTTTGACTTTCTTGACTGTGGAAGAATATAGTGAAAGAATTTTCTTTTAAATACAGCAACCTGAATTTTAAGATCTCTGGCAGTCTGTTTCATTTACGAGAACTATTAACAACCTAGTAAACCCTGTGTTTGCTCATCCCACTGCCAGATGCATGCAGTTTCTCAGGGTAGCAAAGTTGCTAAGCACTGTGAAGACGCTGATACTGCTGCCTAACTAATATCTTTTAAGAGGCAACTGCTATACACGAGCGTAGCTTTTGGGAACTGGCACCACCACACACCAGGGTGCTTCTCAGCGGTGCTCCTGCTCACGCACAACCCGACAGCAGCGCAGTTATGGCCGCACAGCACCCATAAGTACACAGACCAGCTAGCCCAAACACAGGACTGTGCTGAGACGGTGACTTTGCTTTCAGGAACTGACACCCCCAGCATGGCACCAACCTGCCTGGCAGAGGGACATCCCTGTGCAGCACAGTTATCTCTGCTGCCCTGGCACCTACAAACATCAGCAAAGCAGGAGGTCTCATTTTGCTTGATTCTGTAACTACCAAAAAAAGCTGGACTGCTTCTGACATATCTCAGGAAGATGTGACAGGAGACTGGGTTCCAGCAGGAATCAAGCAGATGACGAAAACCGAAAGAAAACAAACCACACACACTGAAACACACTTAGTCCCTCCAATTTGCCATTGTTGTAAGAGAAGTCAAAGCCACTATCGAGCAGTCCCACAGCATGACTAACAACAGATTTAATTTCAGGTTAAGCCTGTGCTCTGTTAGTTCAGGCAAAGATCTAGGCAGGCGTGTTTTGGCTAGCCTGGACTTGCAGGACACTAACTGAAAGCATCTTTCTGTTTCAGATTAATAAAGCTGCATGCAAGACCCTTCTCAAGGCATCTCTACACAGAGCAGCAAGATCTTTGCTCAAGTATGAATGCAAGACATGACATTTTCTGCAGCATAGGGTAATAAATGAAAATTTAATGGTAATCAAATCAGACTCAAGTGTTTTAAAGAAAACCAATTTTTTTGTTATCTTTGAAGGCTTTGAGCAGCAGCAGTCTCTCTCCCTTACCCTTAACAGAGGACTCTGCAGCAGAAAAAAACCCAACATGCAGGGCTGGGTTCCATCCCTTGACAGCTTGACAGGGGTGGGTATGTGTTTTTGTCTAAGGACTGCACTGGTCTCCCTGGGCCAGATAAATACTTGGAAAAGAAAAGGAAACTTTGTACTGTTGCCACACCCCATTTCCTAGGAAAGCTAGCTGCAAAGCAAAGCTCTCTTAGAAGCAGTTTTGTGTACAGAATACAAAAGGAAAAAAAATCAGTATGTTTTCCTGATTGCAATGACTTAATAGAAATATACCATATTATATAGGGTACTAGTTAGTTCAATGTCTTATCTTTAAAGACAGAAAATAAAATCCATGGCTTCTTTTGGAAACCATATTTTCTTCAGATGAGGCTTACAGTCTGGGGTTTCCAACTGGAAAGATTCTGACAAGGATCCAATTTTCAGGACAGTTTTTCAAGCCTTTCAGAGAATCTCGATAAGGTGTTTCAGATGGGAATTTTAGGGATGTCCATGGAGTGGGGAGCTGTCACTACTAAAAGTTTGAACTATAAGGGAAAGATTTTATTCCATACCCATGTAATAGCAACTGTGCTGGCAACACACAGAGAGAACCGTGGAAAAGTGCCCCATGCCCTATGCCATGGCACAGGCTACCTCACCTGTGACTATTCTTCTGCTCAGGAATCCCTCATGAAGACCTGCCTCCACATAATTTTCCGATGCTCCACTTGAAGTATTTCATTGTCTAACTTGAGGAAGCAATTTCTAGTTTTGTCCACGGTTGGTCTACATGTGAGAACAGTGGCAGAGAGAAAAATCAGCATGAGCATGCTACCTCTCTTGGAGACAGCTGAAGACAACCCTGCCATCCACCAAATTTTGATATTAAAATCCAAACACAAAAACCCCCACGTTTTTCTAGCAATGTCACCCTTTCCTGGTTAGACTCTGAGATTTCACTCCACCCCCACAGCAATATCTCCCCTTCTTCACAGGCTCTAAAGAAAATTCACAGGAGCCTTTCCACCATCTAGTACAACCGGTACCCTTCCAACTCCTGTGATGGCAGCCGCTGCTCTCACAGATCAAGGTGACAAACTTCCACCTTCTGCAGAGAACTGTATTTTGAGACGGCACCGCAAAGACAAGAGAAACAGGGACAACCTACGGCATCATTTAGCAGCAAGCTAATGCTGGCTTTGGCCGACTCACAGGTATCATGAAATAACTGTGTCCACAGACATTTTGTTATCTTTAAGGAGGGTCTTAATGAAGGTAAGTTTGTGGAAAAAGGTAGTATCTTTGATTGGAAAAAAATAAAATGAGTCTTCAAGCACGCAAGGCTTTCTTCATGTCTGAACTAGTTTAGGCAAGTTTAGGATAAGCCTGAGCCCATGTTAGCCGTGAAAGGAAGGGATATGCATGCACGCATGACCATTTAGATTGCTTTCTTTCTGAGCTTACATAAAAACTGACCTCAGAGCAAAGTTTTCATAGGGACAAGTGCAAATCATAACAAGCTCTCTGGAAGCAAAACTCCATGAACTCCAGAGTTACTGCAACTCTCCTACTTTTTTTGTGACTAGAGCACATCACATCACCTGCCAAACCTTCTGTTATTCACAGTAGAAGGTCAAACCGCTTAGTAAGAAAAGATACAGCAGGTGTGTTTTGGATAAAACTGCATTTTCGATCTGGCCACTGGCTTTATGAATGCCGTTCTAATTACTTCATAAAATTTCAGTAAGTTTTAATCCTACCTGTACTTCTAGTAATTTACTTTCAGCCACATTTTAACTAGTTAGAGATGTAAAAAGCACTTCTGAAAAGCCCTCTTCAGACAACAAAACACCTTCAGAATACAGTGCATACTTTGCCACAAAAACCTCCACGATGCTTGCTTTTATAAATCATGTCTCTTTGAGGTATACAGGGACAGACTGCAGAAAAGCCTCACCCTGAGCTCCTGGGAACCTGGAACCACAGCCTCACACCTCGCTTTCATCTTGGTCTATTATATAGCACTGCCATTCTAGCTACAAATTTAAGCCAGAGTTTCCAGATATGACCCATTCTCCTCATTGCCAGACAAAACCCTTTCCTACTCCAGGTGCACTCTATCATGCAGCAATAAAAACAAACCCTCAGAAGGCAAATGGTTTCACTTGCATTAGCAAGCCCAACCAAGTCTTCCCCCTGCCCCCCACCCTTCTCTGAGGCTCTTTCAGGTCAATTCCTGATTTCCAGTGAGTTACCACATCCATATTTTGGTTCACATAGTTTCAGGGACTTGTTTACCTATTGGGTATCATTTCTGATTTATCACCCCACAATGTCTGAAATTCCTTTCCAGTAATGGCAGCAGCAAAACCTTGACTCTTCAGAGCTTTGACACATAGCAAATTAAAACCGTGGGGTAATGGCCGTTTCCCTGACCCCGACAACATTACCTAGAAAAAAGCCTACTATGCTTATGCCTAGGGGAGGCTTCAAATATTCCCTTCTTATAGATTCACGTTTACAGGCAGGGATTTTCAGAAAGAGCACAGCAACTCCACTGGCAAAAGATTATTTTTAACTGTAGAGATGTACCTGTCAGCTCGTAGAGGTACAGTTTTAAAAAGCAACAAGGAGATGAAAGTTCTCGGTCTCCTGATGGATGCATGGATCTGCATGGGGGGCACGGGCACTGGTAAACTGTTCCCAAGGTAAATGAGTGGAACAGTCAGGACCAGAAATTTTGAAAAGTTCATGTCGAGGAAGCCTGCCTGGATATGACATACTAGTCAAAATCTGTTCTCTCAAGCTCTCCTTTCGTTTTCAGCAAGTCCCAACATGCAGTGGTGCAAATTACAGACAGCACCAGTAAGTAACAGAATATGAGATGTTGAATAAAGAGGGAATAGGGGTTTGCAGGGGATTTGTTTTTCTAGCGGTATACTCAAGCTCTGATCCATAGCGCATTGGTGGCCTCAGTCAACACCTTTTCAGATGTTTACCATCCAAGTCCTGCTCTTCCACTTGTGCCAGTCCACTGAACATCAAATGTATGTTTGGTGTGTCAGGAGAGCTCTGCTAAAAGCCCAGCTCCTTTTCTTTACCATAGAGTGCAGCATGGAGGGAAAAGCATGTGTTCCTCGGTTTGCAGCAGAGAAGCTCCTTTCCCTTTAGAGACACCAGTTTTTCTGGAGGCAATAGTCTCTGATTACTCCAGAAGTACCTGATGCCGCAGATTAGTAACGAATGCTCAGGTTATTCTCTGAATAGGCTATGTCTCTCCTTAGCTTAAGTAGATGGGATTTCATTGTATTCTGCATTCTCTTCTTTCAAATCTTTGCCTCACATAAGGAATATCGGTTTGCTTGCTGCCACCACTAAATAAATACTAAACAGAGAGCTCCAAAGTTAGTCATCCTGGAGAGTTCAGAAGCTTCTCAAAATTTGCAGGGTAAACATTGTATGGATATCCATATCATGTCAACTAATAGTCTCAGTATCTTGGATGCTTTTTTAAAAGCAGCCTGGAGTCAGTAAATCATACTGACACATTACCAATTTTGGCCCTAACTGATGATCTGTCTGAAAAGAACAAAGCGGCTACTTTGGTTTTGGTTTTGAGACTGACCACAAATGTTCATGTCCCAAGCCTGCTGGATTTTATTTGACTGCTCTTAGTAACAGAAATACCTCTACTACAGCAGTGCCAAGAAGCCAGACTGAAACCATACTGAATTCAAGATGGTTCACAGAGACAAGAGTACAAATAGCCAGAAAAAGGGGGAGAAGTGAAGAGAATTAGCCACGGGTGAAGCAACTAGTAAAAGAGCACATGCCTGGTCAGCAGAGGCACTTAAAGCACTGACAGCTTTTCCCCAGTGGGCTTGTTCTCCGCCAGAGCCATTTGTGGAGTGACGTTCCTCTGAGCCTCACCTCGCTTAACAAGCTGCCTTCCCTATTTTCTTCCTCCTTGGGAAGAACAGACAATCAAGACTTCTATAGGACACAGGAAGCTAAGAAGAGCTTTTAACTAGGAGTGGGGAGACAAAGTCCACTTACCTAAGAGGGGTTTAGACAGAAAGAAGTTGGAAAGCCTCCTATGCTCTCCCTCTCCTGTGTCTCCATCCGTCCCACATCCTACCTTTTGCAGAAGAGATGCCATTCCAGTGTCATTCCCGGCCTGGAGCAGGACAGATCCCTGGAGTTGCACAAGAGCAGGGAGACATGTAATGGGTTTACGCGGCAAGGTTTTGGTAGTGGGGGGGCCACAGGGGTGGCTTCTTTAAAAGTTGCTAGAAGCTTCCCCTGTGTTCGTTAT
>JAVKLA010000084.1:18364604-18398926 GCA_034782735.1 Sagittarius serpentarius
ACAAGTCTTTCGTTATATTCTCCCTCTCCTGTTTAATTAAGGAGGGGGAGTGAGAGAGCGGCTTTGGTGGGTACCTGACGTCCAGCCAGGGTCAACCCGTCACAAGACACTAGATGATATTATGGAGAACATGAGCAGGGATATACGATGTGGTATTCTGGATTTGGGGAAATGGAAAAAGATCCACACCACTGGGCAGCTTTTTAGTAAGATGACCTTCTCCGAGTTCACTTGGGGAAATTGTGGCAGCATAGCCCAAATCAATTTAAGCTTTACATTTCAGAGAGCTGGCAACAGGAACAGCCTTGCAGTGTGTGTGTGTGGCAATTTCAAAAGTCAAGCGGCCAGCTCAAAGCAGAGCTTGTGGCTTTTGGGGCCATCATCATCTCAGTATGGGAGGTCTGACGGAGGACTCTGAAGTGCTGGGTGTGGTACCAGCTCGCCTCTTGGAGCACCCAATTGTATGGTCAATCTCTGAGCCCATACGCTACACCCAGATTGCACATAAAGAGACAAATTTGCTTGGGCACTGGGAGCAGCACAGCTGCATTGGCATAGCTTCCTGCCCAAACACAGCACTGTTCCAGGGAGGTAGCTTGGGTATTTCTACTTGGTATAGTATTGGATATAAACAGATTTGTAATTTCAGACTTAGAGCACTAGAAAATACACAATATGCTCCTATTCCTTATGTAAGACTTAAAAAAAAAATCAATTTAAGCAACAAAGCAAATTTGATAGAAGTTTGATGAAAGTGTTTTTTCCAGGCTTGTACAGCCATCCGCAACAATCAGTATGGGGTATGCCTGCGCGTACTTGCTGCTTTGGACAATGTTTGGACAACGCTGGGTAGGTAGTCTTTCCAGCAGTTTCCCACACGGCACCCTTGCATCCACAGGGGACAAGCATTAGTGGCAGCCAACAAGATCTGAAGATCAGCAGGATATGGCAGGATTATATTGTTATGCCAGCCCAGCCATTCAGCTGAATACGTGTTAAATTCAGCAGCTGGTCAACCTTCTATTTCTCCTCAAACCTGAATAGCCACCAGTGGGTTTGCAAACAACTGCCCCTGCACCAGACAGGCTGGCTGGTACCATCTTTGCAGGCTACTGGGGTATTCTCCGCATTGCACACTGCCTTTGCCTGAATTACGGCATCTGTTAAAGAGCAGTCCTTGCAGTTCCTGAGGAGTCTGCTCCTGCTCTTCCCCCACATGAGAACCAGGTTGGCCTCCAACTCTACTGCAGAGAGGATCAGGCCCCCTCGCAGAACAAGCATCTACCAATTAGTGACACTTACTGATTCTGTCTGTAGAGAATCATTATGAAAAATGCAAAGCATTATGCAGCCACTATTAATCTTCTGCTTTTGTTGCATTTACCCATGGTTTATGTCCCTCCAAGGAGGATAAATGATCAAGGCATGTACTCACATTGTTATTTGTCTGTGCAACAATACACGTGCTCAGCACTAAGTAGAAGTTATTTTTCATGGTGAATGCAGCTTTAAGGCTTTTCAAGGTCAGAAGGCTTTGTGAGGAAAAAAAACCTGCAAGCGACTCTGGCTCATTTGCTGCCAGCTCTTCCTGTTAAAGTTACAACCCACACAAGACCATAAGCAGGATAAGGCTCTAGGAGGAATGACCACAGAAGTGCTCTTGTATTTTTGTCTTTTGCTAGGGTACATGATGGTACACAGGTGTGTAAGTATGACAGATAAGGTCATTGTTGTCAAATGTTCCAAGGTATTTAACATTGGTGGAACAAGCGCTTCCACTCTGCACTTGTGATATTGAAATCTCTCCTCTCTTTACTGCGCTCCTCACTGGCTTATAGCTCATTGTGAGCAACAATATCTTGGTCCAGTTTTGTTTATGGTAGCAGGGATCTATTTCTGGAGGTTAAGTTCTAGCACATTCATGCTATTGTACGTCTGCAGTGGTGCTTAACTAGCCAGCAGATGCTAACAAATAGCGCTAAGAAATGTTCTTTGGCACTGCATATCTCTTTGCAAGAATGACCATCTTCATTATGAACACAGAGTACTTAAAAGAATATTAGTCCAAAAGTGGGAATGCAAAAGCAATACAAATATTTTAGTAGTGGGTACAGAAACTACATTCTAGTTAAAATGATCAGATTTCTATGTTTACTTTGAAAATGTACAGACATAAGTACAAACTTTTTATAAGTTTTTAGTCTTAATACAGAAATGTGATATTATGGTAGGGTTGGCACTCTGCAATTTGAAAGATGATAAAGATGAGAAGCAGTATTTTTCATCAAATAGTCACGTGGCAAAGCACAGCATTTGGCCCTTCCTTACTCAAAGAAACAGTGAGACTGAACTTGGTCCAAAGCCAACTGTGTCAGTGCAAGTCTTCCCATCACTTCTGCAGCTTTTGGATCTGGCCTGGTATCCCCAAAAGACTGTAAACACAAAACATGGCTTCGGCACTATTGTCACGCAAAACAGGGCAGTAAAATGTGCTGCCAAAGTAGATATCAGGTAAAGCCAAACATCTGCTGCCTGATTCCCCCAAACAAAGCTCCATTCAGGCAGAGGGTAATATCAAATATTTATAAAACATAATCACAGAGGAGCTCGGTTTCACACCTCCCGATTACTTTTTGTTCTTGTATTTCTCCTCTCTGTTTCAAGTCAACCAAAAATAGCAAAAGAAATCTGAGAAGATGACTTTTCCCAAGACACTTGTTAAATGTATTCTTTAAAATAGTTTTTGTTTCCAGAAAACTGTTCAGAGTTTTCACATTTGCATAGATCAGATCCACTCAGTCATTTCCATTGGTGGATCTAGCAGTCATTAAGTTAAAGCAATCTTATTTCAGTAACTCAAGATGTGCAAAGAGCAAAGGTAGTGAAGTATTTGACAATAAATATCCAGACATCTTGGAGGACAATGAACCATATTTTCAAACTATTTAATGAGATATGATTCAATGCATCTTGCCAGGTGATAAACGGCCACTGTTTGAATAGCAGGTAGTTTGCAGGACATTATCAATGCTATGCCATGAATATTGTATTGCGAACAATAAATGTTTTGACACATAACAATACATTTATATATAAATCAGTCAGACACTACACTCTCAATTATCCATACTGTTAATTGTTCAGTCTTTTTAATTGTTGTGAATGGTACCTTCATCAAGACTTTTGTCTGTTATAAATCAGAATGGTTCATTTAATACCTCCTTGGGCAAATTAATTTACCTTAGTGGAAATGCAGAGATGTGAAGAGAGTAGAATTTGGCCTATAATCTTTGGAAACAATGGATTTCTCTTAACCTAAAGTGTTGTCTCCTGCAGCTTCATTTACAGCAGGTGCTGGCACTGATACCATGTCTTTTTACAGACTCCGTGGGTATGTACAAGCTCCAAACTTTATCTTGTTAATTACAAAGGTGTAGGGCAGGAGAATCTACTAAATAGTCCTCTTTACTATTTGAAAGTTAGTGCTAAAGCCACATAGCATTTTACTATCTTTTTAACTATAAAAATACATTTCTATCCCATTAATTGTTGTTCCTGTCTTTGGCATTACTCTGAGTTGCTTACGCTTTCTCCTATTAACATTCCTATGGCTATTGCCTCCATGCTCTGATGACATGTCATCTGCACTTCCAGAGTTGACAATTGCCTTGACCTTTCTACCTGCCACTTAGCACTGCACTACAAGTTCACTTGCTGTCCACTGTCTTTTTTGGACTACGCATCTATTTCCCTCCATGTCACTGAATCTCTAGGTCTGGTGTTATTTTTCCTCCCAGATGCCCTCCATGGCTATTATCCAAGCAGATTCTTATTCGGTGGCATTTAGGTCATATTTCTAGCGCCTATACTTGCTGCTGTATCTTTCCTTTGTCTTGAGTAGCATCCATATGAAGTCTACTCTGGCATCATACATGCTTTCACATGCCACAAAGTACGCTTTCAGATTTGCAGAAAACATGTTAGGAAAGAACGGATCTCATGCGAGGTAATTTCCGCTAGGCATCAGCTTCATCAACCCCCTGCTTTTATTTCTAATTGTTTCTTTCCCTTCTGCCAGTTAGCAGCCAAAAGACACTTATAAATACCAAAACATTTCAAAATTAAATTTTATGAGTAAGACTTCACCAGAAACCACATTAATATCAAGCCAATTATTCTTCAGTCACAACAATCCAGTTTTCAAGCCAGGTTTTGTTCTTATAGCCCAATATGAAGCTTGTGTTTATGATTCTGCAGTGGGTGATGTACTTCAGGATACTTGCGCAGACTCATATGGAAACCTCTGCTATTTGAAAAGGAGAGATCACTATCCCTTTTCCAACAGAGGCCTGCAACAGGAGGAGAGCATATAACAGAAAAGGAGAAGCAGGTGTCACTGTATGCAGGGGCACTTTAGTACGTTGCCTCTGAGCCCTGGCTATTTGTTTGAGGTTCCCAGGCATGGCTGGAGTAGGAGCAGCAGCTCCATCAGAGCTATAGCTCCAGCTGGCTGGATTGCACAAACAGTTGCCACACAAGAGCCATGCGCCCTTGCATATATGCACAGTCCTTTCCTGGGACTCACTGGAACTTGCATGAATGTGTTGAGCATGTACCCAGATTATGGTAGAGTAAACCTTATGCAGTAACCATTCAAAAAGCATCAGACCTACTACACATTTGCATGACACCTTGCAGCAGGTCTGCATATGCTTTTCTTTTCATTTGGGGAACACAAAAGTAAGTATGTCAGCCCTCTCTGTACAAGAGCTTTTCTGAACAGAGCTTTGTACCAACCCATCTCTGTCCCTGAACTTTCCTTACCAGAGCATGTGTTTGTCTCTGTTATTGCAGAAAGGATTGGGTGCCTACGTTGGTAGCAGACCAAAGGAAAATATAAAAACGAAGAGGAGGCTGCTGGGTCTCAGACCTCCACCTGTTTTTGGAGGATCTGTAATTGTCAGCTGTGGGTGACCTTTCTGGTCATCTCTGCACTGATGCTTCACTTTAAAAAAGAGCATCAGCCTGCTCCTAGTGCTGTCTTCTAGGCTGATCTGCAGTGTCTTTCCCTGGTCTTACTAGAGCTTGAAATTAGATCTACCAGACAGGAACTACCAGGCTTTTTGAATTCTGGTATTTCTATGACATTCAGAAATGCTAGACGTGTCTCTCACCCACCTTATACATCCTAGAGGTCAGAAGGAAACCTCAGAAAAGCATGACAATTCAGAATCCAGAAATAAAAGCTGTCAGACAGTGGAATTTTATTACACTAATGAATTATCTGATGGGAATAAATGAACCCCTAACAGCATTCTTATGTACATGCACACTTA
The DNA here is from genome assembly GCA_034782735.1 of Sagittarius serpentarius. NCBI lineage: Eukaryota > Metazoa > Chordata > Aves > Accipitriformes > Sagittariidae > Sagittarius > Sagittarius serpentarius. The sequence goes on from JAVKLA010000084.1 coordinate 18,369,941, forward strand.
GAAAAATAACCAGCAGAGGGAAAAGAGAGCAACAAAAATCCTTTCTTAAAGGCTCCTGTTACATCTTTACCTTTATAACTTAAAAGCTGTACTAGAGAGCAAGACAGTCGGTGGTCCTCCACGGTAGCCAGCAGGGCTGCCAGCATGGATTTTGTCTCCTGGTCCTTCTGACCGTGCAGCACATGAGCTGTCCAGTGCCTCTGCATCCTGCAGAGTCCCTCACACAGGAGGTCTCTGGTGAAAGCAAGTGGAGATGTGGCCTGTGATGCAGAAAAGCGCTCCTTCCTGAGGCTTTCCTTCCAATCAAACTCTCCCTGGCTCCGCCACCGGGAGGATGGTAAAGATCCTGTCACTGCAAGGTTCAGGTTCCCCTTCTACCTCAATATACCATGGAAATACACAGTAAGCCTTTATCCTTCCTGTCCCAACCACCTCTCTTTCTACAGCCTGCTCCTCCCTGAGCTTTTCATTACACTGTATTCACCCAAAAGCACTGGCTTTTAAATGAGAAGACTGTTCCTCAGAGAGCAGTTCTGCGCCTATGACTCTCTATACAGATTTCAGCACGTTATACATACAATGCATTGCCAGGTAACAATTAGCAATGCCTGCCATACGGGCCCTAAATTCTGCACATCATGCAGTCAGTTCCAACCCCAAAATTTAGAGGCCCAGATGGTCCTTTGGGTTATCCTCATCTGGAATCTCATGAACAAGGGACCAGGTAGATATAGTAGGGTGTTGCTTGTCAGGTCCTCTCCTCTATCATAGCCACTGCCCTGTCTCTGTGTCCCTCTGCTTGGTCCTGTGCATGGAATCAGCCTGTTTCCTGCCTGGACTCCTTCTCTCATCCATATCTACATAAGGACCTGGATCCACAGACTTCATTACTCAGGTTTGCTTTTCTCTGCACCATCATTACTGGCATCACCTACAGAAACTAAAAGCTTACATATATTCTTTCTCTTGTGGACAAAACCTGTCTCTCCATGTGCTAAACCATCTCATTTAGTTTGCCTCTAACTCTTCAGCTTTATATTTCACACAGCAATTAATTCATCCACTATTTCTCACTACACTGAAGGCTGTACCATATTGAAGTCTGTATCTGAGGAGAGCTAGTAATTCATCAGCACTCCAGTATCTCTATGTACAATGTGCTCATTTTGCTATAATGGGCTTTTTTAATCTTGCTGACAATTGAAATGTTGATATTGTTAAGGTTAATGACCCACTGATAAATACCAGAAAACACTTTTACACTCAAATAGTTTTTAATCATGGCTGTTGCAAAGTGTGACAAGAATGCTTTGTGCCTAAATAGGCTTTAGGAGCAGTACTTTCTAAATATCTGAAGCCCCGTTTTACTATCAAAGTGGTTTCTCTGACAGTTACTGGGTTTGCTTTTGTGCCAGGTTCTTAGGTTTATTACACTGAGTTTGTGTATGAACTGGCTGGCTTTTCTTTCACACTTCTTAATGGTCTGCATTGTCTGTTAGATGTGCTGAGATGCCTTCGATCTGTACCTTACAAATGATGAAATCAATTCAATCAGTAAGCAAGCTAATGGAAAGAACTGAAAGCCTGCGAGAGTTTTATTGGGGTACAGTCACGTAAAAGGTACTCTCTCTGATAAAGTACATTCAGCTATGGTGACAGGGTCATAAGAAGGCAAGATTAACACTGATTTTTCACATTTTAACTGTGCACATTTTAACGCCAAGTTGCTTGTGGGGAGATGTCTGCATTGTACTAAGAAAAAAGCATGCCCAGTTAATTCATGTAATCACTAAGCCTGCATGCAGAGAGGGTTGGAGAAGTAGTTTCCATTTTTAATTCACATTGGTTTTTGCTGGATTTCTTCCAAGCACTGAACTAGCAAAAGAAATATGAAGCACTTTGCATTGTGTTCTCAGAGATACTGCCCCAGCTCGCTCTAGCCAAAGAATGTCAATATAGCTTTGCTGGAGCCTGAGCAGCATGTGTCCATCAGCTGATGATCTGACCCTAAACAGAGATTTCTGACTGCATAAGCTCTGTCGAAAAGACAGCAGAGATGGATATCACAGTATGCACAGTATGAAGCGATGGGAATGCAAAAAGAAAATTCCCATTCAGAGCAAGCAGTATTTTGCAGCACTGAAGGGATTCAAGTGGGGAAATAAAATGCAAGATGTGTGGGTCTCATAAATTACATGTGCATTGTATCTACATGAGGGGAAAAAAGCCTTTTGCTTTGACATTTACTGTCCTTGATTTGTCCTGTTAATTCCAAAAAAGCTGGCTGTAGAAATAGCTAGTACTTGCAAAGACTTTCAGATGAACTGAGTGTTTCAGAGTATGTTAGCCAAATGCCACTCAGATCCATTCTTGCCTCACCAAGCAACTGAGACAAAGGACAGTGCTAGGGAAGGACAGTGAACTAATGGAAATGGCTAGAGATATATTAGCTCTGAAAGTAAGACGCTTGGTGAGAAATTATTCTTGCTATTTGCATTATGAAGTATAGCTCCTTTGGAAAAGTCAAGGTAACCATTTTCCCTATAGCGACTAGCCAATATGTCTTAGCTCTGTTCTGAAATAGCCTGTGCTACTTGTGGTAGCAAGAGGGCTCCAGAACGAATCCACTTCTGATTGCAGATTTGACGAGGACTGGACCTCTAGACCCAAGGCAGAACGTGACAACCTGCACTGCTCAGGTGCAAGTTATATGAACAACATGAGAATCAAGGAACTGCCTCCTGGGTCAGACCAATGGTTCATCCAGCCCAGGATCCTGACGCAGTGGCAACAGGATAAACTATTTAGAGAAAGCATGTCAACCTAGACACTCTCTGCTCTCCATTTACTTTTTATTCCCTTAAAGCTGTTGTATCAAGGATGTTATAGGGTATATTGCTCAGTCCTTTTAGTATCCACTTATAGACTCTTGACCTGTGAATGCTTAATCTCTTTTTGAACCTGCTTGCACTGTCTGCTTGTACAAACTCCTATGGCAGCAAGCTCCAGAAGTTCACCACCCACTGCATAAAGCAGCACTGTCTTTTATCTATTTTAAACTTTTCCTACCGTCTTCACTGAGGTTTGTGAACCCTTGAAGTGATTCAAACAGTAACTCCTGCTGCATCACAAGATAACAATAAAAATACATGTGATCCCTATTCCAGACATGAGAGTTCCAGAGTCCAGCAGAATAGCTTGTAAGTCTCCAGGAACAAAGAAATGATCCCACTTTTTGGTTGACTTAGTTCTAAAGTACACTAGTAACATTATGTTGGTTTAGCCCACACAGCAGCACCCAATGAAAAGGAAGAATAAAAAAAGCTCATTTTATATATACATACGCACACACACCAGCTGTTCTGTATTTTTAGCTTGTCTGCAGGTGTGTGTAAAAGCAGTTTTGGGACTCATTGATTGTGGAGTTCTGCTAACCGTCTTAAGCTTGTACCATTCCAAAAGAGATATAGTCCTAAGAGCCTTACTGCTAACAAGCTAAGCACTTTGCAGGAGCTGGCTTTTGGTTTGGCTACATTTATTTCAAACTGTGTTATTCTCTGCTATTTAAACTTTTGAAAAGGAACATAGCTGACAACAAGTTCCGAGTAATTTGCTCAGTCCTTGACATTAGTCAAGAAGTCTCAAAGCAGAGGCCACAGAAGTACAAGTATACTAACCTCCAAGAAAAGAAACAACAGTCCTTAATTAGACTCCTAGCTCAGATGTTGTCGTGAGGGATGAGCCGAAGATATCAAAGATATCCAAAACACAGATGATTCTGGTGGTAAGCGATCAGTTCAGACACACTGTGGCTGGTGGATCCCTAGAGGCAAAAAGAAATGGAAGAAAGTCTGAGTATAGCTTGGAGACACAGACGCACAGACTTGGCATTTGCCCTGTGGAATTTTTGGATGCACTTGAAAGGTTCCTCTCAAGGATGAAAGTGCACTCTCTGTTTGTTTTATGCCTGGAATGAACTGACACCATCATATTATCTCAGACTCACTGGCAAATGTTCTCTTCCAATGGCTGCAACTGTTATTAGATTACAAAATATGCAAAACGACAGATGGCTGCTAAATTAATTGCCAAATGATTAACTGCATGTTAATGATGCAGGAGTTTAAGAACAAAATTTAAAGGAAGAGTGAGTATGAAGGAAACCTGAAAACCGCTCCCATTTTCATGCCAACAGTGGCTAGGCTCTATCTTATTAGAGTTCACCTTTAGCCAAGGAAACACTTTTTTTTTTGAGTCGTGAGCAGCACATAGATTTTCCCTGTTCAGAGCCAGGATTAATAATTCAGGGACGCTTCACCCCATCCCCAAACTTCAGTGGAAGTCTTTTAATTCATTCTTTAAGCAATAAGACTTAGTCCCCTCACTCACTCCAACTAAAACTACCCCCCAGTAGAAATAGTCTAATGCAGTGTTTGTGGAATCTTGGAGACAGCCATACCTTTTTTACTAAATGTTGTGTATACAGATTAGTGCTGTTGATGTCTACAGCAACTCTGGACTCTTTAAGTAAATGACAGTAACCCTCCTAAAAGACATAAACATTTTCCCCCAACATGAACCATAGATTTGGGCACACCCCAGTAGCATGATGGCAAGTATAGGACATAGACTTAGAGAAAAATGGAAGGTCAGTAGCACTGTCATATCGGTAGTATGAAAAAAGGCTTAATTTAGTATCTTAGAAGTAACAATCACAGCCAAAAAGCCCATTACACAAGTCAGACTCAAACTACTGCCTAGCATTGCAGCTCCTAGACACCCAAGCTAAGGGAATCTGCAGGACCAGCCCCTGTGGCCTCTCAACCCCCCTGCACTGTTGGCCAAAGACCTGCGCCACACCCCTGCCACCCAGTTGCAGTGGGGGGCTGCAGGGCGGCTCCCACACTACAGCAGGCAGAAGCACTCCCCAGGCCATCACTGGAAAGGAAAAGCCTCTCATAAACAAACCTGGTCTGTGATGAAAATACCACCAAGACTTCATGGCCTCCTATTTCCTACAGGTACGTGATAGATAAAGCCAAAGACATTTGAAGGAGGAAAGGCAAAGCACTGCCTGTAATGGCAGTCTCCATTTTTCTTTTCCCTTGATATACTACTATACACAGCTACATATCTTCAGTTTCCAGGCTCAGGTCAGTGCTGTTGGCAGCTCTCTGCTCACCATTGATGCTCTAGACAGCGATGCAAGGACACCCTGGGAGTGCTCTCAGAGTCAGCTCAGTCTTGCAGCTCCCACTAGCTCTGCTGCAGGCCTGAACGTAGTTAGGCTTCAGCTGGAGACACACAGATGTGTCCCAGGTAGAGCACGTTCCCCGGCACCCCCAGCTAGGACCTGCACGCTGGCTTTGCATGCGGAGACACGAGAGCCAGGCAGCTGGGTCTGGCAGGCTTGCTGCCCCAGGCTCCTGCAGGTCGGCTGTCCCGACCAAAAGTAGCTATATTGCTTCAGAAACCAGGCTGGTCCCTGAAAACAGGGACCATGTTCCTTTCTCCCACATACAGTTAATTTATAAAACCAGCACTGACATTTATTTAGCTCTGCATAACGCCTTCTGAGAGGTGGGCCTTTGTCTGTGATTCTGCACTATGTCATGCCTAAGCACAGGAGGTGGAGGGGCAGAATGGAAGCACACAGAACAGTGGCCAGCGTCTCCAGCCCTGTTACACAAATTTTCAAGGTAGGGATTACTTTTCACTTTCTCCATATGATTCCTTAAACATTATTGTTCTGGCCTAGGTCATTGTCATTATATACCAGCACTACATGACTAACAGTAACTGCATGAAAACATCACAGCAGATGATTGAGAACTACCAGAAAACAATGTATATTCAGTTAGTCAGTCAGACCCAGAATGGCAATTTGCTTGCTCCTATTCATTTTGCAAATGTGTGCTGACAATTTTAACTTTCACAGATGTAAACTTACATATAGCAGTTTTTGGGGAGATACAGTGGCAGAACTGTAAGACTCTTTCACGTCTCACAGTTAGCATGTACCACTGAGTATTCCTCTTCTAAGCTGTCTGGCTGTTAGAAAAGTATCAGTGTCCAAAACTCTGTTAAGATTTCCTTATTAGCCCTACTGACCCACTTCAAATCCAAAACTTTGTACAATGATCTCAAACCTTCACCAAAAACACCCCAAACCAAAACCACTTAATTCTGTTCTCTTGAGTTTCTGCCAAGCTGCCCAAGCTCTTAGCCTTCCCATGTGTGATGGGGGATCTTGTTCTAGCTATTGGCCTGAAATACACAGAAGAAAAAACCAGTTTGAATCCTGCTCTCACTTGGCTTTAGAGAATTTGGTTAAGTTTGTTTTGGGACATGTCACTATGGTCTTTTTCCTTTTAGTTACCATGGCTGCCCAAGAGAGACATGACGTGACAGAACATCTGCAATGCATGCGGTTCTCCTCCCCAAGTAGCAGACCAAGAAAAACAGCCCGGCAATGAAGTCAGCTAACTACAAAGCTAACTACAATTTGTGTGCTTTTTGCTGCTGTTAAAGTAAAACAGTTCAGAACCCTGTGGACACTTCCAGTCTTTTTTTTGTGTGTGTGGTCCTACATGTTTCTAGAAGTGCTCCATGAGACGGCCTCTACCTCTGCATGCAAAGCTGTATCATCTCTCTTCTGCTCTGTTTCCACTGTTGCTTTTTGGAAAACCCAGCTGCCTGCAGTTATGGGATGGAAAGAAGACATGTAAGGGATGCGTAGGAGGCAGATGGATAGTCAAATTTCTGGCTGGGTAGGAGTGGGAATGACCCCCCAGCAAACATTAGCTACTGTCTTGTTTTTCAAGAGCTTGAAAAACCGAGGAAGGAAAAAAAAATTACACAAGAAAAAGTCTGTACATCCAAGCTTAATTATGGTAATGGCTGACAAGTGGCTTCTGGCACTCAGTTGAAACATGTCACCCTGTCAAAGACCAGTGAGATGAAACACCAACTTCCAGCCATAAGCCAGACCAAGACAGGCTAGTGGTCATGAAGCAGAGAGCCTCAGGAAAGCCAAAGTAGGAGAGTCCAACAACTTCACAACTCGAAGAACAAGCAGGCTGGATACCCTGTTAAAAAGTCATCATACACAGTGAATTCATCATACTGCTTTTTAAATGCATCTTTCTGCATCAAATGGCACTTGTAGTTAGGCTGTGTCATTTCACATTGCATTAGCCTGTATCATGTCATATCATTTGGCAGTAAAATGATATGCCATGACATACACATAATCTGGGGCATGTCACACCCTATATTTACATTATTTAGTATATCTGATTTAAATATACGACCATCTTGTCCATCTTTTTCACATCTTCCTCTTACTGAAGCTGATGGGAGAAGCATATGAACAACTGACAGGATAACCAGGATCCGGAAGCAGAAGGAGAGGATGAGTGACAGTCTAGTTCCAGTGGCTTATTACTAGCAGCATCATTTCAGTTAACCTTGCATATTTCTAATTCCCCTTTCTGTCTGTGGAGCATCCCCTGTTGTCATAATATCCGTGAATGCCATTAAGCCTGGATAGTCACTTGAAAAGTCTTGAATAAACCAAAGGAATAATATTGAGTTTTATTAAAGCTGTTCAACTTCTTCATTTGGTCTCTTGCTTCTTGCTTTCTCAAGGATATCTTGAGGAATTTGATTGTTTTCTTCTTGCCAGATGAGGTCTTTTCTTTCCTTGGCTAGATTAAAGTCTATATGGAGGCTTTTGTTGATTAGGCACAACCAATTATGACAACATAATAGACAATATATCGTCTGTATCTATAAATATGATGACATGACATCTACTTTGGTGAAATCTTCCTCATCTAAGATAGGACAAAAGATTTCAAAACAGCCAGTCACTACATACTGTAATAGCACTCTGAAATCTCTCCTCAGCACTTGTCAGATCAATACCAGTAACTGGAAAGAAACTGGTCTGGAGCAAGACATGAGGATACAAATTTGTTATGATGCTGATGAGCCTTCAAGTAGAAGCATGCTGCCAAGGTGGAGATGAGAAGAGACACGGAAGAGCTCAGACAATAAAGCACCATTTCCCAATCCCCTAAAATTCAAGTGCTTCACTTCCAGAACACCTGTTCTTCAAAACTAATCTGTTCTTGGGTGGAAACTTGCACGGAATTAAAATAAAAAAGTATCTACATCACTCTGAGTCACAGTCACAATCAATCACAATGGACAACCAATAAATGCAATATATAGTGTCTTCAGTAGAAAACAGAGTAAAATTAATGAAGATGCCCAGACCTGGCACCCATATACGATCATAAAAATGTAGACAACCTCTCTTGTTAAAAAACAAACTCTGTATAGAATTGTATATTGCTGTGCACAGGCAGTTTCTGGGCAGTTTCTGTGTTACAGTACAGCAATAATTTAACTGCACACAGCAGCCCTGCCTGGCAGTTTATGGAGAATCTATAAGGGAGCACAACATCCAAATAACATGTCGGGGGGATTTAAATGGGCACAGTGCAGTAACTGGAATTGGATTTGGGACACCCTCGCAGCCTTGCTCACAATCAATTACAGGGCCCTTTGGAACTACACATGATCAAACTCTTCATTCCCACCTCCCCAAAAAACTGCTCTCAGGTACACACCTCAGGAGTGGCTGGGGATAACATACTGCCACGTTCCCCTCCCTCATTTTACCTGCTTAGAGCACCCAGGGATCCAGGGCTAGAAAGCTCACTGCGGAGTGGGAAACACCATGCGTGTGCTGGAGAGTGGTGTCAGTGGCCACAGCTCTGTGCCACATTTCTCCCAGGGGCCGGTGTGCAGGTAAGGTGACTGCCCGGGTTCTCAAGCTCAGTTAACTGGGATGCCCATTTACACTCTTTTTAAGAACTCAGTAACAGAACAATTCTTAACTTCAGATAAAGCCTTTGACTTTCTGTTTCTCTAAGTGACCTTTTCATGTACAGATGAACACTTTTTATGTTATCCTCTCTTCTGTCCCCAATTGCACAGGCAATGCTCAGAGGTTGAAATGACCTCCATAAGATCTTTTGCCATTTAAGAATTAGAATACAGGAAATGACCCAGATCAGAGTACATGAAGTGTATCTGTATGACAAACATGCTGTCCATTTATGTCAAAGACGAACATGTACAATATCTGATGTCTTCAGCCCATTTCTCAAATTCATTTCAGAGAGCGTATCAGCAAATACTTAAATAAGCACGGGAAGAAACAAAACACAAACAGCGCAGCTGAAAGATGTACTGAAGAAGCAAGCCCACATAGCCAAAAGAGTTGAGTGACCCCGTTCTTTTCTGAACCCATAAAATGTGCTAACTCAGTCTTCTCATACCTATGTCTGGCAGAGTTCTCACACCAATATGCTTTAAAGAACTAAATCTCTGCTTTGGGATAGATAGCCATCACTCAAGCCCACTTCTTCTTCTAGTCTTCCCTGCAACTGGGCCTATTTCTGAACATTTCCAACTGCTTTCTGGGACAGCTTTGTCTTTGGGGTATGGGGCTCCCAAACAAACAACACTCCTTCTCTGGGCACAGTGAATGTGGGAGGATAGGATGGGAGGTACTGACAGAGTCAGCTTCAGGTTTCCCAAGTGTTATTCAGAGCCTAATTCCCCAGTATGGTCAGTGGTCTGTAGGCAGTGGTGGTGGGAAAGGGTAAAGAGGGGGTGATTCCCAGCACCAAAGCAGGACCTCAGCCTCAGCAGTGGCACCATCCATTCACAGGGATGGTCTTGGTAGATACCTCGGGGAAAGCATCTCAGCCAGAGACATACCACTCAGCCACTGAACTGAAAGCATCTGCTAACCTGGCTTTGCATTTCTTCAGTATTTCATATTATGTACGTCAAGTAACTCATTTCTTGGGGATTTTTTTCCAGTGAACATTTTATTCATTATCATTTATTGCTTGATGCTCACAGGAGAGTTTCTCACTGAAGGTTCACTAGATTAAAAGCTGGAACATTTTCTGACCCAAGTGGAGCTTACCAGGTTAATTTTCATCCATGTCAAGATGTTACAGCATCTTGAATCAACAGAACAGTTTTGCGCCTACTGCTTAGTTCAGAGTTAAAGAGAAACCTGCAAGGTTAATGAGTAACAGGAAGCAATTCATTAAAGTTTCGATAATGTAATGTTTCACAGCAATTTCACTTCATAATAAATTTTACATCCCAAAGGAAGAATGAAAGCTTCAAAATATGTGCGCCTAATGTAAGAGACTGGCAGGCAGGGAGGACTCCTCAGCACTGTCCAAGAATTTTGGCAGCTTTAACACTGTTTATGGAGTTCAGGTCTTTATTCAGAAGTGCTTATTCATTGAATTGCTTTCTTAAATATGGCTTTTTCTGATAAAATATTTCATAAAAATTTTGATGTCTTCTCTTTAAAAATTCAGTTCTGTATGATAATGCCCTCAGAACATCTGCAGATAAGTTTCATGTAACTTACTCTGTACCCCGAGAATTAAATCTTTTTAACAAAGAAGTATAGCACATGTATCGTCTGACACATACAGTGTTAGCCCCTCTTGGAGACAAGATGCCAGACTGGACAGACATGACATCTGGTCTACTGAGGTTGTTTCTACAGTTCAACAAACACAAAGGAATTCCTGCAAAGCCTTGTAGCCTGCAGTGTGCTCCACAATGAATCCAAATGGTTTTACTTTCCTTTTTAAATCAAAACTCTAGAGTCTAAATTAACTTCCCAAACTGAAAAATCCAGAGATTTGTCTTTTTAGCCTAACAAGGATTAACAACTAGAACATTAAAATTTTGGCTTCTACTTTCTCCATCTCCCTACTTCCCAGAGCTGCTCAGAAAACAAAAAGGCCCTCCCTCTTAACCAGTGAACAATAGCAAAAATATGAACATGACAAGAAAATGTGATAGATGACAGCTCTTGCAATAGCAGTTGAAAGCTAGGGCCCCCAGCACAATTCTACTGAATGCACAACATTACTATAGTTACAGATTAGAACAACAAATGTATTTATTTATACAACGATTATTGTGCATTTTAACACATTGGTAACTGGCATTTAACTTCTGGAATAACAGCTTAAATCCAGCCATTAAATTAATTTTAATTAAATGTTTGTGAATGCTTTTTTGCTATTATATACTACACAGCTACTGCTAATGACCTGCTCCATCTAGTCTCTGCACAGCATTATTCCCTGTAGGAAGCCACTCACTGCTTTGCCTGCCCTGTTTTGGGGAGGGTGTCAGCGTTAGTCTTTATGCACAGGGCCTGATTTTTCTGCTGCCGCAGGAAGACATCTCATTCCTCAGACTGTCACTGTTCATCACTCAACACCACAGGGGATCGGCATCACATACTCCAGGGAGACAATGCATGGGAGGATGGAGCATAGTTTGCTGCACTCACTGCTGCAGTCTTCAGTGTTTCTCTTCTCCTGCAACTCTTTCCCCTAAGGATATTTCTTGCTTTCTGAACAGAGCTCCTGGGTGTTTACGTAAACTTAAAGTATATAACCGATTTCCAGAGGGTTTGGATTTTGCTGTCAAAAAAGCTACTGGCAGGCTTAATGTTAAGAGGCATACCTGTTGTCTTTCCAGACAAGCCCGAACGCACACACAGGAATCCACAGTAGTAACTGTAATTACAGTCACCTTTTCTCCTCACCACCCTCCCCATAAATCTTCCTGGGAATTAAGCATGTAAGCCAGTTAAGTGATACGGCTTTTAGAGGCTGTTGTCATAGTACCTCTCCATCAACAGAGACTTCGCAGAACAGAACGACCATTATCACCGAGCTCCTTCATGTCTAGCCCACTTCTGCAGACAACCACGCCATATAATGTTGTTCATGAAGTGATCCTTTTCCACCTGACAATTAGATCTCCTTCATTAGTCCTACTGGGAGCTGCCCCAAAACTCACTACATTTATGGTGAAAACTTCCTTCTACTCTCCAGAATTTATATTTGGTTAATGTCCATTTGTTTCTGTCCTTTAGGCACAAAACGGTTAGATTTAAATGGTTAAGAAGGGGAATTTCCTACCATTTCCTTGCCTAAGTCACCTCTGGTACTACACACTTGTGCTGCAGGTCAGATATATACTAGTAGTTAATCTTTTTTCTAACAGAATAAGATAGCTGTATCACAGAAGAAAGAGACTAAAAAATATTTTTATCGACAGTGTGCTTGGTGTTAGGTGGGTGGAAGGAGAAAATACCAGCAAGGGTGCATGGGGAGAAAGAACACTATGGGTGGTGACCAAATCCTAGTTTCTTTACTGGAACCGGTTAAAGATTTTGGAAGAAGTATCACAGCATCTGACTTGGTTAAGCTGTTCATAAACTTGACAAATAAAACTCCATCAAAATAAATCGAGAAATACTGTTTTCACATGCTTAAAGCACTAATCTCTGGAACAGAGGGACTATTAGCAGAAGAGTCATTTGTCTGCAGCTGCCAGAAAAGCCACAAAGTGGGAGAAATGGTATTCTCTGCTACTAATGGACAGGAGATACTTTTCTTGGTTAGTGGGAGAATGGAAGGAAGAACAACTCTTTGCCTGCAGAAGCAAGCAATTACAACAGCAATCGTAACTTGCTGGAGAAAGCACAAGAAACACACCTACAGCTCACAGGAGCTCAGAATTCTCACTGCATTAAAACAAACACAGAGACACAATGTCATTGGAAAAAAGTTAATTCTGCTATTTAAATAATCCTTACATTTTACTAAAGAAAGAGATTTGAATTGATGAAAACTCCAAACATATGAATGACTAGCACGCTGAGGAAGGTTTTCCAAAGTCATGCCTCAGTGACAGTTTTCAAGATTCCAGTCTTGCAGCCAGGAGCTGGGAAACCCTGGAACACCAGCCAGACCCACTGAGGCCTGTGGCCACTGCTCTGAGTGCTTCTGCCTGCTTTGAGATGTCCTCCAACAGGCTGCCAGTCCAGCAGAAGACTGCTGGGAAGGCAAGTGAATTGACAAGAAACGGTTCCCATCAGAAAACTGTGAATAAAAACCCCCAATGTGTTGCTATAGACTACCTTTATTTCACTGAATACCTTTACTTTCTGGCTGAGGAGCAGTCCACTGGCGGACTTACATGGTGCTCTGAGTAGGATTATTGTCTGTGCGTTGATCAACTGAATCAGAAGTTCCTAAATCGATGAGCATTTCAGACACATTCAAGGAGAAAGAAAAGGATTTCAGACAAGCATTTCAACGCTAGTTCCTGAGATGCTATTTCAAGTAAAGAGAGATATCACTTGATTTTCCAGACCACTTATCCCACAGCTCCCACTGCGATGAGTAAGAATTTCTGGATGCTCAGCAATTTTGAAGAGCAGGATGCCTGATTTGGGAACAGATGAACGGTGCCAGCATGAAAGTGGTGGCTCAGCAGGAGGCATGCAACACTGGGGAGGTGGCAAAATGCTCACCCCCTCCCATTCAGGAGGCAGCCCCTGTTCAGCAAATGCTCCTGGATTTGATATTTTCTATGGCTACATTCATGGCAGCCTTCTCTGAATCCAGCTGTGATATCCTGCAAAAGAAGAGGCTGCATGACTTGCCCTCTGGTCAACTGTATCAATGTATTTGGTACAAGGTAGTCCCTTGCTTACAAACCCTGCTGCCCAGCGTCTCTCCATGCGTTGCATGAGGCACATTATTTGCTTGCTGCTGCACACAGATTTATGGGGTTTAAGTCCTGTGTGTGAATTCAGGCCTAAGCATCACAAATACAGTATTTAAGTACTGAGTTGTGAAGACGCTGGCCTTGACCTTCCACTTCAAAGAGGAATATTTCATATGAGTCAATGGAAAAGAACAATTTCAGCCACTATGGATTTGGCGCATTATTCCCTTCCAAAACATGCTGACACAGAAGTTAAATGCTGGGCAGGGGGAAAGACAGGGATTTTAGCTGATTCAGTTCCACATCTGATGTGACGAAGAATCTGAGGTTCATCTTCTGGAAATACAGAAATCATTTTTTTGGAAAGCTGAAAGGACCTAAAGAACATGGGACATGGACTGAAGCTTTTACCAGTCTTTAAAGCACCTGTGACTTACGAAATTTTTTGTTTCAAACTTTTCCAAATAGGAAGCCTGAAGGGCTGACTTTAATTCATTTGCAATTTCTTGCCAGAATCTAATTTAGATGTCAGATGAAGTTCTGGGTTATTACTTTTCAGAGAAATTACAATGTAATTGTTATTGTTTTCTTCTATAATTATTCTGATGGAGTTAACAAAGGATATTTTTAATAAGCTTTGCTTATCTGAGAGATAACACTTGAACTAACACAATATAAACAAAATTCAGCCTTCATTCAATGCCGTAATATTTTCTGTAGATGTATTCACAACAACATTAGAATTTTCCTAAAGAGAAACCCGTTCCTGTGTTGATTTTGCATCTGGCTGTATTCACATTATCAGCACTATGACATGGACGACAAAACCGTTGCACCAGTAACAAGTTTGCTATACTTTTATTTAGAAGCTTGTATCTTCAGCAAAATACTATTACTCTTTTTTGGAATATGTCAACATATTCCCACGTACTTCAATGAAGATTACAAGATACATCTGCACAGATAACTGCTGTCTGTCAAGGCATTTACTTAATGATTTCGCTGGCTTTAAAGAGATTGTGCTAGCCACTGTTTTCACATTGAATATCAAATATCAACTTTGACAAATATACTTCGTAGACATGATTGCACCTGGAAGCGTGGGCTACAACATTAAAGTGTGCATTTTGCGGGAAAATCACAATACTTTAGCATAAACAGAAGTTCCCAGTCTTGTTTCCATACCTCTAAGCTTGGAAAGCAATTAGGCATCGTAAAGTTTAATTTTTAAGGTCTCAATTTAAAATTTCAGATTTCAGCATTGCTCTCCACCTTTTTTTTGCAGCAGCCAGAATTTTGATGACCAGATTTGCAAAGAAGTCAATGGCTGAGCGCACATCCATGTACAGTCATCCATACATCCATGTTAGCTGCAAACCATGAGGTAAGCTTTCTCATGGGGTTTCAAAGCTATCTTCCACTATTTGGATGCAATTGTATGGATAATCTCACTCTTTAAGGCTTCCACCTCTGTTGATGGGGACTGTCCTCTGGAAAAAGTCCTAGTAAGGGCTATGTCAGATCTACAATATACAGCAGTATTTTCACAGACTTAAATCATGGGAGTTCCCACAAGGTAGTGACCTATGTTTATACAGCTGAAGATTAGGAGCTATATATTTTATTATATGACTGTCTGAAAACCATATTGTATTAAGTGCTCCGCATTGTCATGAATCACTGTGAGAATCGCCGAGAAAATGTATAGGCGTCTCTCCTTCAGGGTCAAGAGTACATTCCTCTGTGACCCTTCATTTTAACATGAGGCAAGGATGTAAAATACCAAAGGCTCTTTTTCCACTGACTTGAGTGGAGATGGTCCAGCGTTTATTAAACAGTGAATAATTTTACTATCAATCTAGCATCTTAAAACTGGAAACCACCTACAGAGAACAGAGAAGTATGAGCCAACATTAAAATGTAGATAACATACACACAGAGTCTGTTATTCAAAGAGAGTGGCTTTAATAAAGCTCTTTTTCTGGAACATATAAATAATATGTTGCCGGAATGACTGTGGTGTTTTTTACCTTAACTATTGTGCCCAGTGAATTAACGCAATGTAAATTATTCAGGTATGTCTTGTTGTGAATCTTTAATGAAGAACCTCTGTAGCAAAAGAAAAAAAACCCAAACTGGACATGTAATGTTGTCCCACAGCAAAGGTCTTCCCTATTTCTATTAAAATACAGTACATTTTATTAAAGAGAGAAATCATAAAATTAACAGCTCATTTGATTCTGGTCTGTACATTTCTCAAATACTAAGAATAACTTGGACTAAGCATTATTTTTACTGTCAGATTTTTATAATGAGAAATCTGAAGTGTGTGATACATTCACAGAATGCTTGAGAAAGCCTAGAAATTGTGTATGAACACCACTTAATTTTTTAGAGTGAAGAATAAGATCCCCTCCCTTTCAAGGACTACAGTTTTTCCATTTAAAAAGACAGGGAGACATTGTAGCATCTAATTTCACAAACAAAAATATTATCTACTTTCATCTACTGTAAGCATCTTAGGATAACTACAGAAGTTATGGTTTTATATATTTCATTTGAGTTAGAAGTATTGTTCAGCGAAGAGAGAATTGACGTTGTGCATTCAGAGCAAACAAGTGACTATAAATGCTTTGGAGATAAAAGATACTGAAAGTTTAAAAAAATTAATGTTTAATAACTAAATTTTATGAAATGTTGAAAATCATTTATTATTCAACATTGCTGGTTCAATTATTTAAACCATGAAAAAAACCCTGTTAGCTGGTCAGTCCCACAGTAGGGTGTTTGGGAGCCTCATACAGGGCCAGTCACTTGTTCACACCCTGAATTCAAATTACATGGCACATGCCCAGAGCACCTATTCCCGCTACGAAGACAGAGGTCCCTATGTCCGAAGCCGTCTCTCTGCCACTGCCTGCTCTCCAGCTGCACCAGGCCAGTCACCTCCTAACACCTTCACACTCCTGGGTCACTAAAAGAGGAGATGGTGTCATCTCATCCTATACGACATTGAAATAGTAGGACTATCAAGTGCTGCAGTAGTGCTCACTGTGTCTGCCCGTGGGACCTAGCCTCTGTAAAGCTAAAGCTTGTACTTGCAAGGAATCAAAAGTATGTGCTCAACAGGCATGTGGTTTAACCATAATAAACCTGAACATTGCAACTACCTGTGCCGGCTCACACTGCTTCATCACACGTGCGCAGGAGACAAGACAGAAGGCATTCACATGTGATACAGACTCCTCCCAAACATAACTCCAGAGATGGCTGTGGTGTTACACCAGGACAAGGGGTTTCTGTGTGTTTCGCAGCTTGTGGGTTAAGCTCTACCAGCACCTGGCACAAGCATACACCCTAGAAAGTCTACCTTAATCCATCAGACAGTTACTTATACTAGCAGGAAATGTAGGCTTGAATCTTGTAAGAAACTATAATTTTTTTTATTTGTTGAAGTTTATGAAAGAAAAAGTTTCTCTGGAAATGTAAGTGCTCCCAACAAGGCTTCCAGAAATAGCAGCCCTCTTGTTTCAAACTGGGTAACTAAGGCAGTGATTTATAGCAACTCACTGTATTTTCTTGAAAAAGCTCCAAAGTGAATCATCTCCTGCAGCACCAGACTGAGCTGAACTTTGTTCTCAGATTCTTCAAAGTCAGCTGAAAGGTGCAGGGTGGTGGGGTTTTTTTTAAATGAGGCCTTAAGCTTCAGTGTGTATGTCCTTACATTAGGCATCAAAATAAGTTGGACTGGTCCTCAAAAGGGCTTAGCATAGTGAAGTTTAAACAGACAACATCTAAATATTTAAAAAAAAAATCTAACAAACATTCACATACTTAAATACAGCTTTATGCTTCTAGTTGTAAAATACGATTGCTAGGGCTTGAGAGTTTCTTCTCCTGGGTGAGTGGCCTAGTTGCCAGGCTATAAAAAGTCATTTACTCCCTTGGTCTGGCCCAATTAATATTTAATTATGTCAGGCAAAGTGGAACAGCTTGAGTGGAAGGACTTGAGGGTCCTCACACAGCCCAGGGTAGCCCAAACTTACAAATTCATGTGGCACGACAAAAACAGTAACTGGATCCAGGTCTTCTACATCCTAAGCAAATGCCCTGACTGCCAAATGGCTGGATAACAGGGAACAAACAGTATTACCGCTTTTGTCAGCTGTATTTGGTGCCGAGACCAAACCACTAGAATTGCTCTGATGCTCAAGCTCCTTTGAGAAAAGGAAGATAGACTCAGTCTGTGAAGCCGAGCAAGGATTAAATGTGAGAGAAGTGCCTACCTACCCCCAAAATTGCCAAAACGACGCACATCTGCAAGTGCTGAGAGACAGCTTCAGCATCCAGTCAGAGTACTCTTCATTTTGGATTTCATCAGCTCAGTAATGGTCAGGTACCTGAGCCCCTCTCTGATCTAACCTCTGATCTGGGGCCAGACTTTGACTCAACAGTCTAAAGTGACAGTTAAGGGGAAGAGAAAATGAATTCATTTTTCTGCATACCTTGTCTTCTAGCTGCCATTCAATGTTTCATGTCAGGTGTTTTATATGCAGGATGTTACAAAGAGAATTGCTTTGTGTTTTCTTTATGTCTAAAAAAAGATTTTTTTTAAACATTTGCATTCAAAATGCATGCTTCCCGGACTGAAAAAACACATTTTCCCACTGATATAAGAGAAAGTTTTCCAGTTCCCATCACTATTTTGTAAATTCAGCTTGCAGTTCCTAATAAAAGTAAAGATCTATTTATGCTGTTATTTTATACTGTACCGGAAAGCTTTAGGCAGCCAAGGGCTAAGGTGAATTAACTCAGTTTACTCTGCTGTTCAGAGAAAATGAAATGTGCACATAAAGGACTACATATTAACCTGACGGGCCTATGTAGATGAACAGCTCCTAAAGTCAGACAAAAGCCTGAATGTTGAAATAGCACAATTCTAACGTAACGGCAGACTCTGGGGCTTGAGTTCACATACTCTGACCATGCATCAGGCAGGGAAGGCAGCATGAAGAATGGGTGAAAGGGAGAACTGTGCCTTCTCCCAAGCCAGCATCCCCGGTAAAGATGCCCAAATGGAGCGAGTTTATGACACCTACAACCCTCGTGTCCCAGACTGCTTCACAACCCACAGCACCTATACCTCTCACACTGGGAGCTCATGTCCCGAGCCCTGCAGCTCCTCTGCCTTCCCAGTGCAGAACTCCTGTTCCCTGAGCTCTTGCCCCAAATCTATTCCAGCCCAAGTCCACCTCCATCCTTTTTGTCAATACTTCTGAAGACTTTGAGTTGTCTACCCCAAAGCCTCCCATATCCTGCACACTTGAGCCCCTCATTGCTTCTGTCCCATGTCTCCTGCTCCCCTCTCCCAAACACCTTCCTGTCTGGCTTTGTACCCACCACAGCACCCCTTCACTTTAACTTCTTCACTCTTTACGGCTCCACCTGTACTCAGCCAGACTCCCCACTCCCTACCTCAGGGCCACAAGCCCTGCTGGGGTCCCAACTGTTCTACTCATGCTGACATGACTATTGATTTTGTGGTCTCCTGTCCTTTATCCGAGCTCCAACTTCCTGCCAGCGTTCACTGCCATGTTCTAGCTTCCCCCCCCAGCCAACCAAGCTCACATCTTCCTAGGACTCTGCATGCAGAAGGTTGTTCTGTCTTCTGCTTCTGGCAAAAGTTTTCAAAATCTGAACACAGGTTACGCTTGCCCAAAATCTGCCTGGCTCGGCTCTGAAGAAATTTAAAATAAGCCATATCCAAGAATAATAGGATATATGGCAGCTATAAAGATCTGCTAGTGTGAATTGGCTGTTAGGCCCCCAAAATAGGCAACTACAAGTCTAACTTCCCTGCACGCATATGTGAAGCCAGGTTTTGTTTCCACAGTGCACCCACTTATAACTGAAAATTATTGGATGGAGCTGTAGAAGTATATATATTGTAAATAATGTGAAGAACCTTGATGCTTTAAAATGTGATATAAATATCAATAAAGTCATCATTATAGTGCTAAGCTGTAAGCAATGCACATGGGCTTATAGCTGTCACGGCTTAGTTCCTGGGAATGATCGCTTAACGTATGTTAAAGAACTCCCTTTTGCCTCAGAAGCAGCGGAGTATTTTTTAACTTCTTTTATCACGTGTTGCACATTTCTCAGAGCTCAGGCATGAAAATGAATTATCTGTAGCAGCAGGATGTTCAACCAGACCCAATATCCACACGTGATACAATTTGTGTGGACATCATTAGTGATCACACTGACCACCCCCAGATCTCACCTGCTGATGAATCCTGAGTATCAGGAGTACAAATTACGGAATACATTTTGCAAGTGCAAGAAGGTGGTGTCCAGTGCTCACAATGTCGGTTGCCAATCTGATGGCACAGACCATAACAGTTTAAAAGATTGCCTTGTAAGGATAATATTGCACTATAAGTGTTGTTCATATCGGTACGTAAGTCAGCAGTTAAGGATGTCTCACATCCTGCTAATGTTCTCCAGTTTGGGGTTTTTCCTGCATTTGGCAAACCATGAAAATATCTGAATAGTTTAGTGATGTAACTATTGCCTTTGGGGCTTCTTCTAAATATTGTTAGTACCTGTGGGAGAATATTATGTCTTGATTTTAATGGGTTTCATCTCCAGTCCTACTTTCCAGTAATTTTATTCATTATAAGAATTATCATTATTTTTCCCCTTTTTTCTAGCATTTATAATTTTTATTAAGATGATGAAATAAATATTTGGTGATATATTTAATTTAGACAGGCATATACTCAGATTGCTATTAGTTCAGTTCTATCTGTGCAGTTAGATTAACCTGTTATGCACTACTTATGGTAGACAGTAGATCAGATTTATGATTTTTCCAGTATGAAGAATACAGACATCTCAGCATTAAAAAAAGAAAGAAAAAAGGGTAGCATGTACTTCATCATTATGGAGACTGCAAGGCATCTAAATGTTTTTAATGTGTTTACCCATTTTTTGAGAAAAGGGACACTTCAAATGTCTCCGTATTTGGAAACGTGCTACTGACCTGAGCCTTAAATACATTCATACACCTTTTGCTACTTCTGAGAATACTTTCCTTACAAAATATGAGTATCACCTAGTAACTCTGAAACTGTTCTATGAACTATCTGTGGATGTAGACTCATATTTTCAAATATTAGCCCACAAAGTTGGACACGCATTTTAAACAGGCTTGATGCTCACACAAGTACCTACTTGAAATGGTCTGAGTTTTAGAACAGCTCATCACCTAGCAGCTGCTACAAACTTCAGCAGCTCACTCCTCCTACTCAGATCTTGTCTTCATAGTTTTGCTCAACTTAAGGGCTTAAGCTGTAACTGAAGCCAATCGTAATACACTGTCTACCTCAGGACATGTCCAAGAAATGCACGACTGCGTAACAAAATGCTTATGCAGCTTCCAATTGCTATATTCAAAATGCTATGAAAGGCAGACACAGAGTTATACAAGCTTCCCTGTAATTTAGAAGCTTTATGGATCTTTGTAGCAGTTTTATATAATAGTTTGGTAAAGAACTGAATCAACAGAGAATTTTTATGAGACTCCTAAGGCCTGCATGTATTAAAGCAGTAAATATTTCATTTTCTTTATAAATGTGAACAGGAATAAAATCCAGCAAGATGCAGTAAGACTCAAATATATAGTACTTGGTTGGAGACATACACTGTTCTGTCACGTTTGCAGAAGTCAGGACAGTCGGTGGAGCAGCAGAGCCAGAAACAAAGCTGAGCTTCTGCTCCAACTTCAAACATGACTCTTCCAAAGGACATCCTCATCACACTTGTCCCACTGCATCCTGTGACCTCCTCCCACTACCACCGTTGCATCACCAACCACTTTTCCCTTGCCCGAGACAACTCCTCCTGCTCGCGCTTTCCTCTCTGCCCAAAGGGAGCTGTGGGAATGCTGGTAGGAAGAAGAGAGGCCAGCTGTGGCAGGGACTGCTTCCTTGGCTGGTCAACTACAAAGGCAACTTCAGCCCATGAATTACTGTGAGTATGAACAAGAGCCTGGGAATGCCTCAGAAATCATCTTCCCTGCATCTACAGCGTAGCAGGAACATTTCCCCCATCTTTTGTATAAATGCTCAGAGAAGGAGCTTATGCTGGCACTAGCATCATGCCACTCACGAATAATTCTATCAGATTTATTACATCTAAGTGCTTCAGTAAATATTTAAAGAATCTTATCACAGCATATAGGGTTCTAAGAGATTAAAAAGAAATAAATTACCTTACATTAGCATATAATATTATTTACCCAAGATAATTAAATCAAGTCAGTACATCACTAAATCAACTAAATTTTCATTACCACGACATGCTTAAGGAGTACAGGTGACGTTTGGTTAGAAATGTTAAAGTAATAATAACAATGGTTGGTTGAGCTAAAATGAAGTAGTATTAAAACACATGAAGTATCATTGCCATTAATCTTAGACAAAAGTCAAGTTTGCACTGTTGGAGGGGAAAGTACTCATTCAGTTGTGAAGAGAAAAGTATAGCTTAAAAATATTTACCACTTAACCCTCTACAAATATTAAATAAATATCATAGTGCCCTTAAGCAGTTCAAAGGTGGGAAACCAAGGCACTGCAGCATACACCTTTCAAAGCAACTAATGACTTTCATTAGGCCTAATCTTTTGACGTTTTATTTGATACTTCACAGGGACACTTTCATTTGAGTGCTTACAGCTATTTGTTCCCTGTCAGGGTGTTCAGGATACTCAAAGTTGATTATTACATAAAACCATGGCTGGTCAGAATCATTTTACTGCCAAAAAATTGGAAGGCATGTATAGCAGACCGACAGCCAGAGAAGAATGATCAGAGCAATAAAGTCTGAGAAAAGATGGATCACTGTCATTAGCAGTAGCAAAAAGAGACTTTCTTTCACATGAAACAGTGCCACTGTATGGGTCTACTTCATATTTTGTTTGCTGTCTGCACCTCTGTGTATCTGATAACATCTGGATGCTGCTCTACTCACACCTAAACTCCTTCCCTGGGAGAAAAATCTGGCAATCCCTGTAACTGCACACAACAGCAATACGCCCAAGGAGTCAGAGCTTCCTGTCACTGCTCCAGGCAGCTGAGCCCGAGCTTTTCCCAGGGAAAAGCTGAACTTCTGCAATTTTACTGTTCCTTTCAAGATATAACTTCCGATTAAAACTTCCTTCAATCAGAGGCATTCACCGGCAATACTAAAACTGTCGCTCCTCAGCAACATCTCTGTAGCAACTGATTACAATGAAGGGAGCTTGTTCTTTGTTAGCAGACATGATATTACAAACTGTAGTGTCCCCATCTCACTACTTGCAAATGGAAAGTAATTCAATTTTTATTGCTGACCACAAAAAAAGCATTAAAATTAAACTTTTAGAATATTCTATTTTATGGTTACTAATAAAATGAATAAATAGCGCTTTTTTTTTTTTTTAATGTTTGAGTACTCTGTGCCCTTTTTCCCCCCACATACAATATTCGGCAAAATTTTTTTTCTGTTAACATCTCTATAATAACTATATTTGTCTGTATTCTTCCAGTTATAGGCCTGGGAAACAGAAATAAGGTCATTCCATCAAAGGCAATGGAAAAAATGGTACAGAGGGAAGTAGGAGCAAACATTCACTTAAAATCATGATTAATTTATGTAATCTACTGGTTACTGCCTGTTAGGAACCTTCCTTCCCCTGTGCTGATCCATTAGGACTGTTAATGTCTTGCAATTGTCAGCTTGAGAACCATCCTCTCTCACGCATACGCAAAAGCCTTGTATTTTTAGCCTAGATGTGTTGATCCAGGTGGCATCCCTTAAATTTCCATTTACTGGGAGTCCATCCAAGAGGAGATGGAAACCTTCCTGGCCAACTGCATTGCAGGAAACAGGCCTCCAGTGAAAAACCATGGCTGAGCATCAGCGAACAGCAGATAGTGGAGCTCCTGTGAGAACGTAATGCAAAAGGTAGGTGGGAGGGAGGAGCTGTGAGAGCTGGAGACTTGTCAGGACAGAGAAGGGCTCTACACCAGATACGGAAAGCAAAACTTTCATGCTTGCTCTGTTTTTATCTGTGGTCAGTGTTCTCGGTTATAATGCAAAGTCTCACCCCAGTTATTTTGAAAACACTGGATTGTCTGATCAGATGAACTGGGGCATAGCTACATTTCAAATACTTAACACTTGCAGTTTAGGTTCACCTTTCATGGCTCATCCTTGTCAGCACTTTCCATATTTTCTGTTCTAGTATATAATGTATGGTTTCTATTCCTTTATTCTTAATCACCTTTACTGTGTAATTTTCTTAGCTACTTATCTACCTTTTCATCTCCCTGCTTTGCCTAATTACCTGTCCCTTTCCTTCAGATGGTTCTTTTATTCCCTTCTTGCTTTTCAGAATCATTAGCATCGCATTATTATTCTTAACAGCAGTACATTTATGTTTATTATGCAGTGTTTGCAAATAAATAGAGAACTGAACTTCTGGCTGTATTTACCTCATGCTAAAAGGAAAAAATGCAATGCAGGTTGAATTCTCATTTCATTTACTTGCTTATTTTTGGAAGGAAGAATTTTTAATGACTTTAAAGACCTCTGCTTTGCATTCAGTACTTTTTACAGCTTTGGTATTTCAAGGAATGTTGGAAATGTTTTAGAAATATTTATCAAATAATATCGTTTGAGTACCAAAAAAATGTACTGATACTGAATCTAATTTTCTTCTTTCTTGGATAGTGCTCTTTTCCTTAAGGAAATATTTGTAACTAAAGCAGGTAACTGAAATGACCCTGATTAAACTGTGACATTCTGCCCTGTGAAGCACTTCCTGCTAGTCCATGTTTGGCTCTATAAACTTCATAAAAGGATAAATCTACCTACCTGATGTTTTAGTGCTGTAACCAGTTGCGTTGTTAGGTTTTTGGGGGGTTTTTGGTTTTTTTTTTTTTGTTTGTTTCTTCCTGGCTGTGTGGTTACACTGCTACTGGGTAACAAGACTAAAGTGATGCCTGGCCCTTCTCCCATGCAGGTGAAGGACAAACACTCCTACAAATTACAGTGAAAGCAAAGTTAATGTCACCCAGCTCCCCAACTAGGCAAGCATGTAGTTGTGCAATAGTCACATTTAAGTCAAAAGGCTTATTGAGTGCATAAAGTTCAGCACAGGCATCCCTGCCTGATCAAGGCCCAGTATGCCTGCTGATCATACCTCTAGAGATTCATCTGTTTTTTCTTTTGTAGAAGCAGCAGGAAGATGGAAGCTGCTGGAGTATATGACTGCTTTGTTTGAGCTCATTTTAGTTAAAACTAGTTCATGCGAGTGTGGTTTTGTATAGACTAGTCTTGCTTCCTGACAGCCTAAGCACTGACTGCCATAGCCACTGCAGGCTCTCAGCCAGACTCCATTCAGAAAACTGACACACAGAAACTCGGCCTGTGAAGAAAGAAAAAGACATTCTCTCCTCCTCCGGGTTAGGCAGCAGCACTTTTAATTAGCCCAGAGAAACACGGAACTTCTTCCACTAGGGAAGGTCCCAGTTGCCCAGGTCTTTGTGAACCACTCACTCCATGACTCCATTTCTCTTTCTCCGCTGGTCTCTATTTAAAACCAACAGCTGTGACTTGTGCCCCTTGGCTGCTCTCACTCCCTCGACTGCCATACCTCATCATACTGTGGGGTCTGCTGATAGCCCGAGTCTTTAGGTCCCTCCTATTGCTTATGTTCATACGAAAAAACTACTTATTAAACACTAAATACTAGGCATGAAGTGACCCCAACATCTCAGTATTAATCCAAAGGTAATATGATTTGTTACGTGCATTCTTCTCCCTTTGCCAGCAGTACATAACTACTTGAATTCTAATGTGAATTCTGGGCCTTGCCCATTAAATGGTGTATGTGACTTCCAGCACCAGGCTGTACTGTGAGATGCACGGTTTTGTGAATAGAGGATGCTGGCTGGTGGCCGCTGCATGGTCTGCCTCACACAAGAACACAAGCCCAGGCTGCAGCTGGGTTCACAGAGCCGGTATGCATCCAGCTGCCAAAGCAGCAGGCGCTATTAGCTCATGGGATCGCATCTCACTGGGCACAGGCTGAAATACTGGAGTGGCAATTATTGCTTGTTCTCCTAAGAGGCTGCTGCTTCTATAATTTCTTAATTTTTCCTTGTTTTATTCTTTATGTCAGAGACATTACCAGTCAGTGCATGCATTAAATCATATAGGAAGCAAAGCACTTACACATCAATCTTTCCCTGAGAAGCTGCAATTGTGTTTTATTAACAGAAACATTTCAGTTTCATAAATACTTGATGAAGTGACCGCCTATAGCAGAAAGTCACTTCAGAGCTAATTCTTGCTGTGGTCAAACCACCAAGCTGCTTAGTATTTGCTTGCAGCGTCACATTACAATGAATGCAGCTGACAAACCGGTTATTAAAGTATTGGAAACATCTCCTCAAAAACAGTGATTGTTTAGTTAGTACAAGTCACTTGTATTACCTCTGGAACGATGGAGACCAAAAGTCTATTGAAATACGGCATGAAAGAAAAGTCAAGGTAATGAATACCTGCTGTAGAGTGAAACTAGAGAATACAGACTCTGGGGCAAAACATCAGTGACAATCAATTTGTATCCATTTATTTCCACGACAGCAGCAGAAACCTAAAGTTACCCGTCTGGCTTATACTGGTAGAGCAGTGAGCTACAAACTAGAAGGTGCAAGAGAAAAACACAAAAGGACACGGCTGATCACAGGAGAGGTCTGAGCAGTATCCGAAGGCGTGCTATGAAACGCTCTGGTGGTGCCAAAGGGAGCGGTACAGAGTGGCCACTCATGCAAAAGAAGTCAGGGCAGTGGTGTCTGCTCAGCTCTTCTGAAACCAGGCAGCAGAAAGATTACTGCAAGATTAAAGTAGATACAGAGCTTGCACAACTAAGATACTGAAGAAGGAAAACAGTAAAACAGCATCTAGATGAGAGGAAGACACAGAATATGAAGCCTTACAGTCAGAAACTGATTTGGACAGCCAGCGAGGGATTTCTCTCATTAAAGATAAAATAAACTTATTGTATGTGTTATATTTGTAGGATGCTGACACACATTGACACAATGAATTGTACATTTTCTCCAATATAATCCTTGCCATGTGTGCATTCCCATACCTAACAGAAGGGCACTAACACCTAAACTGAAGGTAGAGTGTCTTCTTCCTGCTTTTATCCCTTTTATTCCCTGTTATTATTATTAGTGAACTGGGTTGCACTATTCATTTTGGTTTGCCCATGGGACAAAGCCTGTCTGATGGCCTGAGAGGACAAAGGTATGCGGCAGAAGCTAGAGAGCCTCGTGCTTCAGCAATCCTGGGTTTTATACAGCAGTCTGAAAATTACCTCCTGCCTGCTATAGCGGGCGTCCCCACGTCCCTCAGGTTCAGAGCCTAGGGCAGCCTGGCAAACGCTGAAACCCCTATCCATAAAAGCCAGGGGAGAAAATAAGTAGCAGATACAGACCTACGGGGGCCTAGGGCTTCCAAAAAGAATCATCTGTTTGTCTCACTGTGGGATGGGTGAACTCCAGATGCCGTGAATCACCATATAGGGCCTTGGGTATGACTGCTAGAGATTTTTTGCTATTTCTATCATTACTTTTCCCTGCTACACTACACAGTGAGTCAGAATTCATGGTTAAAACAAGTGGTGAGTCATACCAAGAATCACTCTCCCAAACCTATAAAAGCTAATTTATTTATTTTCCTTTTCAGATACTCTTGCTGACCATCCACTGCTGTTACAAGGTACCTAAGTCAGCAGTCTGACAGGGTTCTTTCAAATATTGATCCAAAAAAATACATATGCTGAATCAAACAATGGAAAGACAGAGCAGGCATGCAGAGACCTCAGCACTGAAATGCAATTTAGAAAGAAGCAGAAGTTGCAGAGGAAAAAAAGCCATGTCAGGTTGAAGTCTGGCAAGCTGCAAGGCTGCAGCTAGCTTTCTCAAAGGGTTGCCTACAATAGGCAGTCTTTAAGAGTACTGGATTTCATCTCCGGATATAATGGAGATTAAAACAATGAAAGATATTAGAAAATACAAAGTGGCATCAAAAGTCTCTCCTGAAGGAAAGACATGCACGGTTGACTGAAGTAAAATTTAGTTGGTGATTATGGCAGACGGCATGTTGACTACATGTAGATATTTAAAATTATAAAAGAGCATGTGAGAAAATAATCCATTTAGTATTTGCTTTCATATTGTTCCATTCACTTATTCATCACATTTATATCTCAACTGATAAGTTCCTTTTTATTTTTTCTAACATAACTAATGTCTTGCTGCGGAGTTACCCATGGAAGAATACTGTTGAATGTATGGGCACTAAGAAACATGTAATTCTTATTTGTACTGGGAAATTTCCTTGTGCAAGAGCTCTATGGCTTCCTGCCTACTGCTGTGTAACACACACTAACAAGCATTCAGACAGTTATGAAGAAAGACTGCTGTGAGGTCAACTTGCTGCAAGGACAACAACTTACTTGATACTTTCCTTTGTTTTTTACCGTTCAAATGGAGACTTATGCTCAGTAATGGGAAGCTGGCTAGGAAATATTTAAACAAACAGGACATATACAAGTCCATGGGACCTCATGGTACACACTCTCGAGCCCTGAGGGAACTGGCCAACATCATTGCGAGGCCACTCTCAATTATCTTTGATAGGTCACAGTGATCAGGGGAATTTTCTGAGGACTGGAAGAAAGCCAATCTTCCTCTTATCTTTAAGATAGGTAAGGAAGAGGATCCAGAGATCTACAAGCCAGTCAGCCTCACCTTGATCCCTGGGAAGGAGCAAGTCCAGGGAAAGGCCACTGTTGTGGTTTAACCCCAGCCAGCAACTAAGCACCACACAGCTGCTCACTCACTCCTCCCTCCCCCTCGCTCCCCCCAGTGGGATGGGGAGGAGAATCGAAAGCAAGTAAAACTTGCGGGTTGAGATAAGAACAGTTTAATAAATGAAATAAAAAAGAATAATAAGAGTAATGAAAAGGAAGGTAACAGAAAGAGAGTGAAATATAACCCAAGAAAGACAAGTGATGCACAATGCAATCGCTCACCACCTGCTGACTGATGCTCAGCCAGTCCCCAAGCAGCAACTCCCAGCTACCTCCCCCCAGTTTATGTACTGGGCATGACATCGCATGGTATGGAATACCCCCCTTTGGCCAGTTTGGGTCAGCTGTCCCGGCTGTGTCCCTTCCCAACTTTCCTGTGCCCCTCCAGCCTTCTTGCT
>JAVKLA010000084.1:18398937-18501374 GCA_034782735.1 Sagittarius serpentarius
CTGGGCAGGAGAAGCTGGAAAGTCCTTGACTTGGTCGAAACACGACTTAGCAACGACTGAAAACCTAAGGGTGTTATCAACATTCTTCTCATACTAAACCCAAAACACAGTGCTGTACCAGCTACTCGGAAGACAATTAACTCTATCCCAGCCAAAATCAGGACAGCCACAAAGATGATTAAGGGACTGGAGCATCTCTCACATGAGGAGAGGCTGAGAGAACTGGGATTGTTCATCCTGGGGAAGAGAAGGCTCAGGGCGATTTTATCTGTGTGTATAAATACCTAATGGAAGAGTATAAAGGAGATGAGCCAGATGCTTCTCAGTGGTGCCCAGTGAAAGGATAAGAAGCAACAGACACAAACTGAATACATGAAACTCCATTAAACATGAGAAAAAAACCACTTCTACTGTGAGGATGGTCAAATCCTGGAACAAGTTGCTCAGAGATTTTATGGAGCCTCCATCCTCTAAAATACTGAAAACTCAACCAGACATTGTTCTGAACAACCTACTCTATGGAGGTCCCTTCCAACCTTCATGATTCTGTGATTTTGTGTGATTCTGGTTTTGTGTTAAACCTGGACACTTTGGTTCAGACTAGATTCTCCTGGGTTTATTTTTCTAGAAGACTTTCTGAAGATTTGAAAGTTCTTTTCAAATCTATGATGATCTTCAAATCTGAAGACCTTAGATTTGAAAGGTCTGCATTACGGACTATCATACTAAACATTACCTTTTTCCAAAACTTTTTTTTTTTCATAAATACAGGGTACACATAATTGCAAGTAAGAAGTTAGATGTGATCTATGTGGTCTGTCCCTTCCCCACCTTGTTTATTTCTTTCTTTTCTAGACTTTTGTGATGCTGTGATTCTTGCCAATAGTCTCCTAGAACAAGTAAGACAACTTAAAATCCCAGACTTCTAAAGGTTTTCAAGTGGTCTCTATATATCAAAGTTTTATAATGACAGGTTGATAGTTACTTTTTTTTTTTTTCATTTGTACTCTTTACTATAATCCACCAGATAGCACAGGGAACCCCAGCTATATTCTTTTCTTTGACT
This sequence comes from Sagittarius serpentarius, assembly GCA_034782735.1. NCBI lineage: Eukaryota > Metazoa > Chordata > Aves > Accipitriformes > Sagittariidae > Sagittarius > Sagittarius serpentarius. The sequence goes on from JAVKLA010000084.1 coordinate 18,400,004, forward strand.
TAATATAAAATGCAGTAATTCTCATTAAACTACTGGGCTGTTGGAAGTCAGCATAACTCCACTGAAATCAGAGGAATTATACCAACTGACTTTAGAAGATGATCCGACTATTAATCCCAGTGCAATAGAATTTTAGATTAAGATCTGAGCATGCAGGTCTTTGGTGACAGCCAAAAGCAATCTGATTAAAAGCAATTCTGACTTCACTCCAAAGCTCAGAACTTTATTTCAAAGACTTCTCATGAACCTAAGGGCTTACAGGACTACCTGACAACTCGGTAGTTTCAAATCATTTAAAAATAAATCCCATGAGCTTCCCTCGGCATTTAATAATACCAAGACTGGAAGTATGGGCTACAGCATCTGACCCCATTACAAAATCTTTTCACGAACTGATCAGGCTTTCTCTCATATAGTTTTTGGTATTACTATGTCTACACTACTACTACTTCCAGGTTTTTCTTCTAAGTTCTAGACATCAGTCATCAGATCCTGCTTATTTGTTTTCATGGAACTGGTTCTGCACTCAGCCTCTGATGCTACCCCACAGCGTATACTTGGAGAACAATTATTTTGCCAGTGTAAACCAGCTAAGTCTACTTAGTCTCCACTTATAAGACAGGTTTTCCACTCCCTTGGTGTCTCAGTAGACTTTTTCTGTACATTTTCCAGTATGAATTAATCCTTTCTGAACACAAATAACTGGAATTATTCACACTGTTTAAGTTAACTCACAACCTTGTGCATAGCCTTATCTCCAGTGGACAAATATTGCCTGGCACTTTAGGTTCACATTCACCTTACTTACAATGACAATCATCTTCTGATCAATGAATGAATTTATGCCTTGCTTCTCCTTTTTGTTTTACAAATGTAGAGCTCCAACAGTATATAAGAAACTATTATTATTAGTCCCTAGCAGCACAGACTTGCCCTCTGCACTGTGGAATTTCTGCTCACTTTGTTACTTCAGTCCTTACAGTTCTCTGGTTTTCCCTGTATATTTTAGTCTTCTAAATTTTGGATCAATTTTATGTGTGCACTCCCACCTACCCATGCCATTAATAAAAATATCAAACAAGATCAGTCCATCTGTAAATCTCCTCTAACCTTTACTCCCACCTTCAGCATAACCTACTGTTGTCTCGCATTCAGCCCACTTAACAATTCTTGCCCTTGTCCATATCTTCATCATCTTGACTATTAAGTTCCCATCTGGTAAGGCCACATAAGTTGCACAGTTGCTGAGGCACAAAATACATGTGTGCAACCAAGGAATGAAAAATGACTGCCAAAGACAACAGTATGAAGGAAAGGCTCCTTTTATGTTTCGTATCAGTCGTCATTACTTTTTGGGTGCTTTAAGGATGAATATCTGAAGATGCAAACAACTAACCATTCATTTTTGGAAATTAAGTATATGATAAAGTTGACTTTATAGCAACTCAACAGTTTCAGCTTTAGCTAGATTTATGTCAGAAGTGCCTTCTGCTCACACATCTAGAGATAAAGACTGAAGAGAAATCACCAAGCACGTGAATGGGGTTCGGGAGATGTGGCTTCCAGTGCCATTTGTGCCAATTGATTTCCTTTCAATCTATGTCCAGCCCTGTAAAATGGCAATAGGGCCTGTTATCTTCTTTGTCCAGTGTTCCCAGAGCTATGAATGCTAAGTGATCTGTAGAAAGGACTATTTTCTTAAATGTCTGCTTTTCCCACTTGATCTATGGAAACAGAGTTTCCTCTCCATACCGGCCTTGCCTCACTTACAACCACTGCTTATATATGACTGCAGCAGTGCTACTACCACAACCTGGAAGACAACACAAAGCATTCAAGACAGCAAATACACAACACGAAAAAGAGTGAAGCTAGATTGCATGTACTTCCTGAGTTAAAAAAGTACATACCTTTGGGGTTCATTAGCCGTATCTGTCTCCGACTACCAAATGCAATGACAAATACCACATGAAATGAAGAGTGCTTGTGCCTGTTTTGTTCACCCCATTGGATGGTATGTAATACAATATGCATAAGCTTGCTAGAAACTAAGTATGATGTGTCCATTTTCATAACAGCGCAGAGGATTTCCTGCGAGGAAGTTCTTCCTTGCATCTTTGCTCTGACACTACAGTATCATCATCATAATCTCTTCAATACTGCAAGACAAATTTCATGTGCCGATCGCTGCCTCTAAAGAACCAGAGACTGATACCAGAGGACAAACAGGAAGAAAACAGAGTGCTATATTGGTGCTGCCTTCCAGAGTACACCTGGAGCAACCTGCTGGCAAGGGAAGAAGAAAAGAAAGCCTATCCTTGCTAGTAAGTTCCTCACACTTATCCACGAAACACCAATTATAGATTTTATTATATCAGCAATAACAGAAAATCATGACTTGGCAAGCTTATTACAGGAGCAGCAGCAGACTGAAAACCTATACTACTTTTGTACAGAATAAACAGAGTGCTGAAGACGTGAACCTGGAAGACCATTTGTCAGGTATTTGTAAATTAATGTGGTTTTTTTTAGCTTCTCCCTAACAAACCTTTCAAAATGTGCGAACCAATCTGCTAATAACCATTGTTGCAGTATATTGTGCTTCTGTATCAGGTTTTATAGCAGATGTTATCAGCTGCTTTACTAAGCACTATCATCAAATTGCCCCATGAACATTTAGGGATGGTGCACCTCTGAGGTGAATTATGCAAAAGATTATGATCTCTTTATAGATTATTTTTCCGACCAAATCACTTGGCTGGATGAGGGAAACATTCAAGACCTAGAGCCATTCAGCACTGCAGCTCAGAGGTTCACAAGGTCGGGCTCCGGGGTGAGCGAGCCGAGCTGAGACGACTGGCAAGGCCTACAGAGGGCAGCCCGCTCTCAGCACCGCTGCCAAGCACAGAAGAGGGGCACCAGCCATACAGGCAGCACCTAGGAAATACAGCCCTCTGCCTCGCGGAATCCTGAGACGCTAACAAGGGACACAGCCTTAGGAAGCGTGCTTATTGAAAACCTTCATTCTAACCCACGGTGCCGAATAATTTGTTAAGCCCCCACAACAAACACAAAAGACAAAGGGAAACAACCACAGGGCAAACACCCACCCGCTGGTTTTGAGATGGCAGAAAATGAAGTACCTTGTACGTTAAGATCTTTTGTTCCATGAAATAATGTGCTTGTTCTAGTTAAACCATCCACACCTGGCAAGAGCTCATTCCTATTGTTCCCAATGCTTCAGAGGGTTCGCAGAGTGGAGAAAAACTGCACCGCTGATGTTTCACTTCATCCCCCTCTGATGCATGTTGTGAATGACTAAGTGTCAAACACACCCCTACCAGGTTCAAAAATGATAAATTATTATAATCCTCATACCGGTGGGCAGAATAGTTAGCAAGAGTATAAATGAAAGGCTGGTACTTCAGCACAGCAAGTAATCGTGAACAGAAGAGGGATGGAGGGTTGTGGACACACAGTTACATAGGAAAACGTGCCATGATTGATAGTCATGCTGTGAAGAAAGAAGTAAAAAGCCACATGCGACCTGGAAGAAATGTTTGTGTTTTTAAGGACTTAAAGAGAGCAATGCTTATTTCTTTTTATCAGCAAAATTGCAAAGCAAGAAGAGGAAAGTATAAAGAGAGGAAAGCAGCTAGTAAGTTAGTTACAAACAGGTGCTGCATCATTTGATCACACCATTTCTTTTTAACAATTGCAGTATTTTTCTTATTTTACTTCTTTTCTGCTCCTGACACACGATAGGCATGTTTTGTCTACGTATGACATTTTACTAACGCCAGAGTATTCTCTCAGTTCCATGTGCTCAATGAATCATTATAACATTTGGAGCAGAGATTTATTCACAGTAATTGGAAATGTTTCCCTAATTTTCTCTGGGAGAGGTGGGGGTCACACATCCACCCTTGCACAGCCTCTAACCATTCTTGATCTGAAGAGCACGCCTTCTGTCAGAAAGCACTTTGCTCCCAAACTTGTCAGTTTTACTAAATCTGTTCTGGAGCCTGCACTCAATAAGCTGATACTCCACACTTCTTAAGCCTGCTTACTTAGCACAGCAAAACCACAGGGTCATTTGGCCTGTTCCTGGAGAGATACTTCCCTCTCAAGTCCAGAGGAGAAGCCTGGAAAGGGACTGGGCTGGCAACACCAAGCCTTCTAGGTCCAGCTGCTGCTGAGGGTACGGTACAAACCATATGCGTGTTTCCAAGGGAAAAAAAACCTGAACTCGAATAGCCCATGCTACGGTTGCCTCTGTAGAGCGCTGCTTCCAAATAAACCTGCACAAGTGGCTACTGAAACCTTTCTACTCATTTTGCTGCTGAACTGAGGCAGATTTAGAAACCCGTTTGCATGCTGTTGAGCAGTTGCCAAGATTCATACTCAGAAGGCTTTCTTTGCATGGGCTGAAAAGTTAGTTGTTCCATTTAGATGAAAGTTTAGCCTCTGGAGAAGTGAATGGCAGCAATAGAAGTCTCCCAGGAAACTACTGTGCTGGCAGCCTTCTCATTTTTTTCCAGGGCAGAAGGATTTTGCAAGCCTGTCAGAAATGAACTGTGCTTACTACCTCACTTCCAGGGGGTTCCTATTTTGAAGCCTGTTACACTCGACTATGTCTGACACTGATGCTTTAGAGCTATTAGTAGAGCTTATCAGCATCTCTTTTAGTGTTTTTCCCTTTGCTGAGCACTGATCCTACAGCAGTTTTCATGCGCGTGTCTGCTCCAAACCTATCAGAAGGTTAATAAACGCAGTAGCTGGCTCTGATGCGCTAGATGGCCCCCGCTTATTTGAAAGCTGACATTCCTCAGTGCCATCTCCTCCTGGCTCAGGTAACAGATAAACCCGACCAAACCTATTTCTAATTATTCTGTTCATTGTACCCAGCAGGAATCAGGGTAGTTGTTTCTTCTTGCTCATGTCAAGAATTTGTCCACCAGAGAGAAACTCCCCTCCAACTCTTCCCTGTGATAGCCAGCCCTGCTGATGAGATGCCACACTAGGACTGTCCCTGTGCAAACCCACGTTTTGCTGTGGTCCCTAAATAGCGGGAGAAGCCCAATGGATTTGCCTGAACAGTTTCATTCATTTTTGCAGAGGTCTAAATCAGAAAGATGCTTCCACAGTCTTCAACTCAAAAACCTTTACATAAGCAGGACCTTATTTTTCAGCACTATGAACTTCAACTACAGGCTAAATGAATGTTTGATGAACAAATTTTGGTTCTGTGGCTCTGTGTTTTCTTCTGGATTACATGGATTAGCAGCCCTTGAAACACAGTTTATCAGATAAGACTTCAAATTGGATGAATTGTAATCATCAGTAATTTCAGACACCTCACACACAGTATCATCAATTGCCATGAACAGTTCTCCTTAGTGACTACAACCTATGTTTCATCTATTTACCTCTTGAGATGACTGGCCCATTAAAAGCAGGGCAGTAATATTGCAAAACATTAGCATATTCTGCTGCACAAAGTACATGTAGTTTGGAAAACTGATATTGTTGGTCTTGATAATAAATGTTGAGAAATTGGTTTGGTTTTCAAATTTTGAAATTTAGTGAGGCAATAAGTAATTAAAGTGGACTGGGCAGTTTCCTCTCTGCTCCTCCTTCCCAAATGTCAGCTGTTTGGCAGCTATCCCTGCAACAAAGAATACTGTGAATCCAGCATAAATAATGCAGTCCAGATCTGTGCAGACCAGGCAAAACAGAGAGCAAATACCTTGCAGAGACAGAGGAGGAGACAACTGCTCAGTTTCATCGTAGAAGAGATACTACCCAGGGCCTTACATGTAATAGCCTTAGCTAAAGGTTTGCTGTCAGCTCAGCCCAGAACAACATGTAAAATCATTAAGTACTAGACCTGGCAGGCAACGGGAAATCAGCTAGACAGGGTCTAACGCGATGAAAGGATTTAGTGTGTGTTCTGCGTTTTAATTTTTTTCTGTAGGAACTCAAATTCTGGAAATAGTTTAATAAAAAAATAAATCAAGAGAAATATGAGACACCCCTATGACGGAATAATGAAGGCAAATAAGGCTAGCACATGCATCGAGAAATACATATGAAACGGTAACAGGGTGCAGTTACAATGACCGCTTCAGTGTGCTCTGTGAGAGAGTTAAGTAAAAGCAGGGACACTGATGTTCCTAATTCATCTCACCAGTGGATCCAGAAATGGTTCTTAGAAAGAAAAGGCCCAGTTAGTGGCCTGCTGAAACCTTATCATCTCCTTTGCAAGCACCATCCCAGTAGGGACCAAACCTAAAGGCACTGTGCATAGACTGGAAAAACTCAGGATTTCTGCCCCATGGGAATCTTTGATATTTTTGTGAAAGGTTTTGTTTTGAATTAGAACAACAAGAAAAAAATCAGAAATACCCAGAGCTAAGGACATTGTGGAAGAAGGGGGGTGGGAAAAAAAGCAGAGACGCAAAACCAGTTTTGTTGGGGTTTTTGTTTGTGGTTTTTTTTCTGTTGTTGGTTTTTTTAGGTTTTTTTTCTGAATGAAACAGAACAGTTGATTGCTCCCAGCTCTGGAGGCTTTTCTGCATGTTTTCTTACTCTGAGGAACTTCACAAGAAGGCCTTGAAAGTCTTCACTGGGACCCTACATAGAGGAGAAGGACAAAACCTTGAACAAGGGCCCCTGAGGCTCTCTGCCAAGGAGACTAGAGTAAGCCATCTCACACTGAAGCTGAGGGGCTCAGAGCTTCCCATTTCTAGACCCCGTATCACAGAGCCCAGAAGGCCTGAGGTCCCAAACCTCTCAACAGCCCACACGCAGAGCCTGCACTTGAACTGTGAGTCCTTCAGCTCCCCAGCATCAACAAGGCAGCAAGAAACCAGACAGCTCTCTATTAGAAACTCACGATCTATCAGCAATATGTTGTCAAACAGCCAGGTTTCCTCAAACATTTGACATAACGGACATTTTCCAACAAACTCCCTCTCCTGGAGGGGTGTGTGTGTGTGGAACCCAAAACGTTCTTGGAAAGTTCCCATCCAACTATACTTGTGATACACACCTACAGAAACAGCACTGAATTTAAAGCCCTTTCAAGCGTAATTTATATGAACCCTACAAAAAAAGGAGTACAATCGCACGTGATGAGCACCTAATAGTATGCAATATCCTCCTGTGAAAAAGCATCTCTTAGAGAGTACAGTGAATCTACGTAACATTCGTGTATCACCATCTGTACATGTCTGGCTCTTAGTCACTGAAATAACACCTTGGTATTTCATTTCTGCGGCTGCTAATTAGATCATACTACCTTCCTTTGTGGTAACATATTCTCATGCACAGCTTGACATTACAGTGCACACAGATTGCCCAGAGAAATGCAAGCTTTTTCTTTTTTTGGTGTGATAATTGATCTGAACTTGCCTGCATCCATTTCCCTCAAGATACTTCAGATTAAATGAATGAATCTCATGGCTGCAGAAGAGCTGAGTATTAAAAAGATTATGCTCACCACAAGAGACCCAGTACTCCTACATGCACAATCACTTTTACACACTTTCTACCTGCTCTTCAAAATACGGTATCTCCTCACTAAAAGTCAGCAAATTCTGGAGTTGTGCTGAGTTTAGAAGTAGAAGTGCACTGACATATTTTGCTCAGGCAGACTGCATACCAAGAAGTACTGTTAAGGTTAATGACCTAATGATTAACAGCAGAAGGCACCTTTGCAGGCAGATGAAGTGCACTAGCAGAATTACTAAAATGACAATGAACTTTGCTCTCTTCCAGTTTTATACATCATTGCACCCTGGGAAGGTGCAATCTCCTCCCAGAATCACAACTGGTCATTCAGCAGTGGTGTTTTTAAACCTAATGATGGCTAGACAACCCTTCGTCATTTTTAAGAGGTAGAATCACTGTCTTAGTAACACTAAAATGATTTCTAAAAATGTAGGATGGAACTAGCAATTATATCCACTGAAAAAAAGGTTATGAAACAGCAATTGCTACAAGTCAGCAGCAGAGTAGGTTTTGCCAGCACTTGAGCAGAGGAGGTGGTGGCAATATATTAAAGTGAAGTCACAAGCAGCAGGTACAACATCCTTACCTCTCATCATGGGAGCTGCAGAATCAGAATGATGCTCTTTGCAATGGATGTCCCTCCCTGCTTGACTAGACCCTCAGGAAACAGACCACTCTTGTAGATGTCCCCATCTAATGTCCTCTGCTCTTTAATTCCCCCATCTGTCAGTACCTGATTCAGGCACAACTTCCCTCAGCAGGATCCCACTCTCTAGATCCAGTCTGGATCTCACATAATAGTTCAGGAGAACATGTTCTCCACCTCCCTGGTCAAAGCACCTGGTTGCTCAGGGCCTTCTCCAGTTAAGTATTGAATGTTCCAAACCCCTCAACAGCCCCCACACAGTGCCTGCACTCAAACAGTGAGTCCTGGAGTCCCCCAGGATCAACAAGACAGCAAGAAACCCGGTGTTCACTTTCCATTAGTATACAAGCAATCTCTTTTAGTTCAGAGAGGTGTCCTCCAGAATGTTAATTTTAAGTTTGCAAATTCTGTATTCATATCAGAAGTCCTTCCTATTAATTGGGGTGGGACACTGTGGAGGGACAAGGTCCCAAAGTCCCTTACCAGAAGCTAGGCCAGAAACAAATAAAATAGAGTCAAGATTTTACCACACTCTTTACTGGTTCAACTACCACGAACCACAGAGTTTATGTTGGGCTACACCAGAGGCAGAAAGCTAGACCAGTTGATGGGGCACATCAAATGAGAGACTGCAGAGAACTACCTAGTAACTGCTTTAAATAGATGCATTAGATGGTATTTTATAGAGCAGGAGAGGAAAGTGTTTCCTCACTAGAATTAAAGAAGCAATCAAATCAGATAGCAGCAATTACAGGCACCCAGGCATTCTTACACTGACTTTCCCTGTTTGTATGCCAGAAATAAAAGAAAAAAAAAAAAAGTAGAATTTTCACATATGCTGCCTCCCTGCCTACATCTCCAACCAAATGAAAAGTCATCCTGTAGCCACATTTTCTGGAAGTGATGACTTAGATGTGTCATCCCATTCTTCCTACACACACGCACATACAAAAATCACCAAAGCTCCCCAGTTGTGGCCACTGAATTTTGCCATCTTTGTGTTTACATCATCCAGTTCACCACAGGACCACTCAGACCTGACGGTGCTTCCCTCTTTCCACAGGGGAGTCATCAACTCCACAAGCCACTGAAATGCAGATCTCTCACGTGGGAAGACAGTGCCTTCTTCACAGTATATGGCAGGCCTGCATTACACACAGGGCTGGAAAGAGACCACCACCAGATCCCACTGAAACTGCAGGGGCACCACTCGTAACAACATGCCAAGCGCAGCAAAAATACAAACAGGGCATGGAGCCAACATACACACTTTTGCTAAGGGTGCCATCAGAGCACTACTTGCCTCGAGCACTTAGCGCTTAGAAACCCCGCCTCACACCTTGTCCCCCAAATACACTGTAACGCAAAGTTTGCTCTAAGCAGGAGGAACAAAACACACACATAGGAGATACAGAGAAGAGGGGCTCGACAAAGGCTAGGTACTATCCCAGACAGCTTTAAAATTTATTGCCTGTGTTTTAACCGTATCAATAAATAACCATTTCTAAAGGGGAATCACTATGGCCACGAAATCAGCACCTGTGTGTGTGGGCTGGGGGAAGTTTAAGTGAGAGAAACAGATTGCTCTTTAAAGCTCTTTTACGTAACGTGGCTGCAGAATCCCTCAATGGCTCTTAAAAACGTTTCAACCAGAAAAAACACATTGGATGACTGAACAGCACAGGGGGAAACAAAGCGTAGCTCTATTCCCAACCTGTCGTCTGTGAAACTTTTCAGACAGGAGCAGTATGGGAATCTCTCACGCTTGTGCTGCGCATCAAATTCATCATCAGACTCCATGGGAAGCACTTCTTCTTTAAGGAACCAAAAGTATCCAACACCTAACCGTCCTCCAGCAAGTGTGGGCCAGGACCCACCGTCAACTTTGATATGCAGAAGAGGTGAGAGTGGGCATGGGTGAAAATGATTTTTTTTTTTTCTTTTTGTGGGGTTGACACAAGAGGTGACCTTTAGGACATATTAGCACTAAAAAAAATACTGACCATGTTGACATAACAATGTAATGTTGAACTATTTTTTCAAGTTTGTTGTGTTTTTTTTTTTTTTTGTTGTGTTGTGGTTTTTTTTAAACATGTATATGATGCATTAGAAAAAAACTGAATGCTTTGGCAACTGAAAGCTGGCATTAAAAGACTACTTGGGTTTGTTTTTTCCCTGCCTGTCTTTAAGGAAAGCTTGAACCTTTTAATAGAAAAATGGGATGACAGTTTTATCAGTTTTTCCAGAAAGCCATTTAACTAGTTCTTGAGTAAATACCCTCTGCTTATAGTGGAGCTCTCTCCTGTGGTTCCTTGCCCACTGATCCCAGAACTAAGCAAATTCACCTGTAGGTCACCTCTTGCAAGGACGCAATTCTCTTCTTTCTTAAAACACGATAGAGCTGCTATCCATTCATTTTTCAGTGAAGTACTGGATTTCCTGCTCTTTTCTGCTTTTTCAGGACAGGCTCCCCACTAGTGCTAAATTCAAACTGCTGGCTAAGCAGAGAGCAGGGCTGGAAAAACAAAGAACAGGGTTGGAAAAACCCATTTCAAGGAATGGAAACCAGACTATTTTATCGAATCAGAACAAGATTGAAATTGCTCCATTTGAAGTTCTGGAAAAATATAATTTAGCTCTAGTGTGAAGGTCAATAAAAGCACTCCAGTATGATTTCACACCTCGCATCAATACGTTACTATTCTTGCTGCAGGTAAGCTAGAAAGGGAAATTTATTGCCATCACATACTGACAAATATGTCACTCAGGTGAGTTGTGAGGGTGTGTTAGCCTTGGAAAAATAAAGCATCTAGAACCTGGAAAACAACATGTTCTCCAGAAGTCACCCACACCAGGGCCGTTCGTTGTCCGAGCAGGTGAAAAGGCCTGTTTTCCATGGTCAGAGCTGCACGCTACCAGAGACCTTTGTTTGGTAGGAGCATGGGCTCTGTTTACGCAGGTGGGATGGGCACTCTTGCACCACTTCAGGAAGGTACTGGCACATTCATTAGTTGCTCTTTTGAGAGTTGCAGTTGGTATCCCTCCAGCGTAACATGGTTTTCAAGTACTGACATGAAAACCCTTGAGACAAAACATACATACAGCATAAGCCTAATATCAATAGCTCCGCTTGGGCTGGCTCCAGCGTACCTCCTTCCAGGAACAGTCACCAGCCCCCATAGGGCACCACATCAGGCACAAAACTAGGTCACTATACCTTTGCAATGAAAGTAAAGGCATAGATATAGACAAGCAGAAAAAAAAAAAACCATTATGACAAAACAGGTCATTATTTTTCATTTAGTAACAAAACACTTTGCAGATGGTTCTGTCGTCACCTGTGGAGAAATGGAGCAAACCATTCTTCTCACTGTGGATAGCATGAACCGATCACCACTGGATAGTTAGGAACTTTGCTTTATCAAAACACACCACCTGCTCTGGTCCCATCTCTAACACCATTTTAAATTATGTGCCTATGCTGCAGGGCCACCAATAGAGCCAATGCACTGGGGAGGAGAGGAGAGATTTCTGGGCTAGCATACTTCTCGTTTAAACACCAGATGCCTCGTTCACTACTGAGAGAAAAGCTGGTCATTTGGCTGTTGTTTTAGCTCAGTCTTTGTGCGAGAGGACTGCAAGAAATATACTCTGTAAACTCAGCTGGACCTTAGATCTTGCAATACTCAAGGCAGAACAGGTGTACTAAGGCTAGAAAGACCAGAATTTTTGACTTTTCAAGAAGTTAAACCAAGCATTTTTAAAGAACTGCTTAGAATCAAAGTTGCAAGCTCTTGTGAGACTAAATCCCAGTAGAACACTGGGGTGAATGATTTCTTTTCTCCCTCCAGTTTAATTCACCTCAGTGGTTTCTCAAGCTAACTCAGTAATTCAGGCGATACAATAGGATTTTTTGCTAGTGATTCATATAACTCAGAAGACTCACTAAAGCCGTTTTAACGCTGCTGCTTTGATGCCAGGAGATGTGACCAGTTTAGACCAGATGATTTAAACAGTGCGGGGCTTGAAGGGGATCCCAGTTCCGGCTGCATAGCAACATACATGGGCATCAACCTGCCTTTCCATAGCTGTTATCCCAGACCTTAGGCACAGCAGAGTTGCCATCTCTAGTCCAGGATCTACATCCAGAACTGGGGGCCAATAAGGGAGCACAAGTGGGAGGGCTATGCTCTCACTTCTCATGAGCTGTGGCCAAACACCTCTCCTTCTGCAAGCAACCATTCAACTCCACTCACCCAATTAATGCCTATCCTAACGCCCCAAGCAAACAAGCCACTCCCATCTACCTCTTCCAGAAGAAGCCTGTTCTCCAAGATCCTTATGCAAGTAGCCACCATCCTCTAGTATGCACCCCAGAGAAGCAGGCTGTTGCCAAGGGGAGCAGTGCAGAGTCCCGGGTCAGGCAGGGTGCAGCTGCCTGATCCAGAGGTTTAGCTGCTGCTGAAGGGAGACACAAGGCAGAGTTACATCTGGCAGGATCTTGCAGATCCTGGCTACTGTGTCCACTCTCATGCCTTTATTGGGGCATCGTCTCCTTGATGCTTTCTACCAAGCTGTGGCAGGCTCCTGGCTGTTCCTGCTGCACTGAATAGTCAAGCAGAGTTTGCTCTCTTCTACAGGGAAAATGTGACAGACCACCTGGAAGCATCCCACAGGCCAGGCTGGGGCCAGCCCCTGAAATCACGACTTACACTCCATGAGCGGAGTTTGGAGGTAACGATACAGTGCCTCCTACATAAAGGAGTGACCTCCACTACGAGTAGATTTGATTCCTCTGTTCCTTTAGGAAGAATACAAGGCTTCGGAAGTTCTGTCTGTTCAGAGTTTGAAGTGGGAAGGGAGAGCAATTTTGCTTTGTAAAGGACATAGATTAGTTTACTGTGTGGGTACAACCTAGCAGTTGGAAAAGCGCAAGGCAGGTCCGACATTTTAATGTAACGGTACAGCTATTACTTATCTTCTTTTGTACATGCAGAGTTTAGGTAGCAAGAAAATTGGTCCCTGCTCAGACAAACCCCCTCAGACTCCAGCAAATAGGGTTAGTGACAACTGACTTGCAACACTGGTACATTCTCCAAAAACAATCTCCAAAGGAACAGCTCGTTTTCTTGGCAGAGATGGAAGAGGACAGAGACTGGATATTGCATACTGGTCTAGGGTTTGCCTAGAAGTGGAAGGAAAGACTAAAAAAAAATAAATTCAACTAGTTATGCAGCATAAATGAAGACACTTCATATAGGCCTCTGTCAAAATAGGTAACAAAAAGCAGGTGACAAAAACACTCCTCATAGATAACAGCACAGCTTATGTGGTCTTCGGAAATATGATCACGTGAGTGAAATGAGTTGTCCATTATGTTGGCAATTTAAATTAAAAGCCTTGGATCAAGAAACATAGTTTAATGTCGCAACACTGTAGAATATGTTGTCCTCTGGGCAAAATGAAAGCCAGAATATTTTTCTATGTTTCTGCTTTAATTACTTCTTAGGAAAGAAAAGGCCACATCAAACTAGGTCAGGATGTCAAATCACAGAAAATAAAGCCTGCCATGTTGGGTCAACAAAATTAGGCTCTGCAACATGTTCTTGGTCTAACTGGGATTCCACAGTAACTGGTGAACCTGGCTGGGCAGCCCGTGTTAACCCGTAGGAGCAGGGCACCAGGAACAGTTCATCACGCCGAGATTTTAGAAGCTGCAGTGGTGCCTGCAGAAGGAGTCAATTTAGTATTCTCCTTTCGGAGGAGAATTAAAGTATTTCCACAGACCAAACCAAAGTGTTGTTAACACTGAACGAAAGTACAATAGTACTCTTGAGTAGGAAAGAGTGATTTCACAGCACTTGCAGATGAAAGACAACATGCCCCATAACACAGTATAAAAATATCCCCAAATCTCCTGCTTTACAAAGTGATTCAGTGAAGAGCTACAAACAAGCAGGAGAGAGTCAGATGTTACAGTGAGAGAAGCTAGCGACTTAACGACACATTAAGCTGATTTGGATAGTTAAGAATCAGTGAGTATGTTCACATACAAATAATATAAATAAGCAAGTAAAAAAATATATAAGCCTTTCCATGGCTCTTGACAAGTAAACAGAGAGAAGATTTTCTGTATACACTGAGATTATAAAAATGTGACCAGATGTCTTCTATGCTTCATAATACCCCATGAACCTTCAAGACATCTGTAGAAAATGCTGCGAGGGTATCATTTTGATATGCTGCCTTCTGCTTCCCTTCACTAATATTGTTTCCCTTAACAGTGGACACAGAGATTGACTTCAAGCAGCTGTTCAACCCAGAGCAATCCGATTCTCTTCATTTTAACAGGATAAGGAGGCTACAATAAGTGTATTAACTTGAAGGCTCTACCGGAATAGTTTCTTGCTTAAATAGTACTTGCACTGACAAACAAAATCAATACAAAATTAAAACTGTAGAACCTCCACCTGCCAAACCATGTTTGTATTTCCAGGTTAGTCGCACAGCATCTTCAAAACCTTATCTTTCAACATTTTTGTATGCTGAGTGGCAGAACTTAACGATCAACACAAGAAAATTTTTGTCTTATTTCATTTTATAGTCCACATGAAGCTAGCAATAAAGCTATGTATGATTTAAGGAATGGCTCAATGTGCCGATTCTGATCCACTTGAACCAACTGCTGATGAGCCACTGGAGCTAAGATCAGCAGTAACTGGACCACTCATTGCTTGAACAAGGGCTGTGAAAACAGCTATTTGCATTGGTCTGCCTACTGACTATTTGCTGGTTGAATAAAGGTATTTTATTTTTAATTTAATTTCAGATTGCTACATAAAGTTTTGTTTTTATTTTCCAAGGAAGCTAAAAGTATTGGAACAAAACATGCCCAATCTATAATAAAAAAAGCATATATAAAAGCATGTTTCAAAGTTAGAAAGGGACATACTCTAACTTTTTTTTTTTTTCTTTGAATGATGGAAATAAAGTTCATACTGAACTCACAAAATTTTCTGGTGGACTTAATTATTTTTTTTTGGGGGGGGGGGCGGCAAAGTTCTGATGAAAGAATTTCACGTAGCTTTTCTTGGAGCCAAGTTAATTCCTGTGGTACCCAGAGAGAGAAATTCTTGTAATTATCCTCGTCTGAGGGCAATATCAGATTGAGTAGATCTGGCATCTCTTTATTTCCTTATGGTTGCTTATACAAATTAACCATAAACATACCCTTAATAATCACAAGGCATGTTTCTATCCTGAAACACTGCTAAGAAGAGATATGAAGTCGCCTAATCAAGCTAGAGGGGTGGTCCACACCATGTTTGGTTTTGTACCTAGTTCTTTGTTCCAGCTGTCTTCTTCCAGAAAGACTTCCAGATCTGCCAGACAGACAGCAGCACTGGTTCCACTGAACCGAAATTAGTGTTGCTTGTTGGACTCAAAGGCAAGCTCCAGGGATTTTACTCCTCCAACACAGCAGCCCAGGGGTCTGTCGAGGACTTCAGTGAGAACCACCTTGCATCTCTTTTTGCATCAACTTTTCAAAGACCTAAATAAGGAAAGCATTTGGCATTTCATGTGTCAGACAGATGGGTGGGAGGAGTAGTACTTGGAATGTCAAATAGTGTGAATGAGGCATTTGGGGATGGATTTAAAAGATTATATAGTGAGCATGGTGTACTGACAAAATCATTGGAGCTAGGGAATCTGGTTATGCATTAACAGAGCAGCCAATTAGTTAAGATTTTATTCTGGTTTTGGCTCTAGGATTGCCTCTGTAGCCTTTCACTCAACACAATTTCTACTAAAAGTTAGTCATATTTATACCACAGTTGAAAAATGCATTGGTGAGTTGCTAAGACTAATTTTAAAAAGAACTGACAAAGTAAGTTTTAATGAAGAGACAGGAGACTAGAGAGGGAACATTATTTAGATGGATGTGGAGGAGTAAATCTGCATTTAACTCTCAAGAAGTCAAGATAACTTTGCAGCTAAGTATTAACACAAATTCTCCAATTAATTTTCTTTTCTGTATATGTCTGCATGGGGAGGGAAGAAACAGGAGATGGAAACGGGGAGACCTGTAAATAAGAGACAAACCAAAGAACACTGTCATTCCACATTGTTAGTGGGGTGTCTGAGATAAAATTATTTTCATTCTTTTGTCTTGCTCAGATTCAAATCAACAACCAGGGGATGAAGAGAGCTCAAAATGCATATTCTGTGAATTGCCATACATAGGAATTGTACTTGGGACTTTGTGGACTCTTATTTTGTTGTTCCCTCTTGTTTATTGTCTGGACTACCATAATGCAGCTCTAGCTTTCATTAAGGTCTCCTAAAAGTCTGCCTTGACTGAAAGCTTCCTTGCATATTTCTTGCTTGTACATTGCTATCGGTTAGTCACTCTCCAAACTCCCTTCCATTTTCTGACCATTAGTTTAAAAATATGATGATACACACAACCACGAGCATCTTTTTTTTCCTTCCACATTTGCCAATAGATTCACAGTTCACATAGTTCTTCCTTAAAACTTTTATTTCTGAATAATCATTTGAATTACATCAGAGAACTCTTCAAGCCTGTGACACCAGATCTAGATGAAGACTCTACATCAGTGACATCCACTCTGGACATACTGCTGTGTCATCACTGCCAGTGATGTGTGGATCAAGGTGGAAAACACTGGATTTGCCAGAATTTTATTTTTTTAACGGCCAATTATTTTGCCAATGACCTCTGCATGACCTTGCACAAGCTGCTTTATCTCTCTTTTACTTCCCTTCTACTCAGGATTTATCATCTTTAGGGAAAGGACTGTCTGTGAATAGGCACAGTGCATACCACTGTGGATCTCTCATTTCAAAGCAATAAGTACTGATACCAAATGATGATAAAGGCCTCAGAAATCAGGGAGAGAAGATGTGGTATGAGAGAGATTAGTAGTGCCTCTTTTGATTCATGAGAATTTTCCTCGTGCTAGGTTTAGAGCTGGAACAACGCATACCCAACAGTGCTTTTACAACTCCTCTACATACTACACAGTGTTTTATATTTATACATGCTTCTGTTTTACCCATGTTTAAGTAATGAGTTTGTCTGTGGTGAAAAACAGGAGGGGAAAAGTCCTCAGTACAGTGCAACAGTAAATCTCACAGCCCATGGGATGGAGGGAGCTATTTTCACTAACAGTGCTTTTTGGGACAGATGTGAAACTGTGGGATAAAATGGCGGGAGAGCACAGCAGCACTCCCCCACACCCAGCCCCTCCACTCTGTTGGCCACCTTCCTGCCCTCCAGGACAGCAGAACATGCACAATAGCCTATTTTTCTTTTTTTTTTTTTTTTAAAGTACAATTATTTCCCAGTAGAAGAAACAGTAAAGTGCAATAAAGTGATCCGGAGGAAAAACATACACATCCTTCCTGCTTCACTGCTAGGTAGGGACGCCTCCCGGCTGGGTGTGCGGCAGCCCACATCATGTCGTATGTGACTGCTACCAGGAGGGCAGAGCAGAGCACAGGGAGACACAGCAGGAGATGGCTCATCTGCTAAGGTGCGCACGAAGAAATGAGGTTACCCCGATATTCCTATTTCTGAGCCCTGCACGGCTAGGGACACAATACAGTACATGCCAAGTTCAACGACGACCTCTTACAACAGGTAACAAACTGCACAGGCGAAACGCCTCTGGTCAGAGGCAGCCGTGGACTGACAGAGCAGAGAAACCAACCGGCCATGAGGAGAGCGGGGAGGGAAGGGAGTTCTCCTGGTGCAAGAGAAAACCTTCACGGTCGCTGCCGGCTGCTCGGCGGGATGGCGCAGGAGGCGGGGGAAGCCCAGCCCTGCCCTCACCCTGCGAGGCCAGGCTCTAACCGACAGTGACTGTTAAGGAGGGGGGCAGGAATACGCAACTCAAACAAGCCGCCCCAGAGGGTGCAGAGAGACCTGACCAGAGGGAGGTGCAGCACAGCTCCCCCACCACCCCCTCCCTCAGCCCCCAGGTACCAAGCAGGCGTCTCCCCGAGCCCAGCTGGGCCTCCCCCCTTCCCGCACCCGCTCACGGTTTTTTTTTGTCCGTAGGGGGCAGCTTCATCGCTTCCTCTCAGGAAGACGAGACTGAAGCGGCTGGCGCCCCGCAGTGTGCACAGATGCCCCCGGACTGCAGCTCCTGGGGAGGAAGATGAGGTAAGAGGTGGGGCAAGGCGAGGTGAGGCAGGCTCCCCGCCTCCCCCTCTTTGCCCTCCCAGCCACGGCCAGAGGCAGTAACCCCCGCCCCGAGGCAGAGCGGGCGTGCTCCCCTCGCCGGCGCCTGCCCCAGATCACTGCCGGCAGACCCCGAGGCCCCGCTTTTCTCACCCACCTGCTTCCCACAAGCACCGGCAGCGACCCTGTGCCTGAGGAATGGTGAGGGGGCACAGCCGCCATTTACCCAGCGAGTCCCAGGTGAGTGCCAGTTAGCAAGGAAGCAGCTGCAGGTGAGGGGATGAGCTCCAGGTGCCTGGCAGCCCTGCGGCCTTCCCCTCCCTCGCTCCAGGAAGATGGCACACGCGGCTGTGTCCCCCTCCACCCTGCTGTCACAGACCCGGGTGCCTCGTGCAGGGTGTGTTTTAGGGCAGTGGAGTTGTACTTGCAGCCATGATCTGGCCCTCTGAGGTGGTGACGTGGCCACCTTGCAAAGGCACCTGCCCTGCTCCTCATGAGAGGGCTGGAGAGCCCAGGGCCCTGGGGCCACGTACCTGGGCTGTGTCTGGCCACACGTCCTGGCCCCTGTCCCTTGGGGTCAGCTGCCATGCAGCAACAGCACTCGCCATGGCCGGCCTCTCCACATGTGGGCCAGGTCTGGGTTTTCGACGGAAAGCCTTCCCCTCCCGAACCCACAGGAAGTGGGTGGAAACACCCGGCCCAAAAACCGTAGAACATTGGTGTCTTGGGAGGGGTGTGCACTTGT
Organism: Sagittarius serpentarius; assembly: GCA_034782735.1. NCBI lineage: Eukaryota > Metazoa > Chordata > Aves > Accipitriformes > Sagittariidae > Sagittarius > Sagittarius serpentarius. The sequence goes on from JAVKLA010000084.1 coordinate 18,419,120, forward strand.
GCTTTGAGATACCTTTAAATTATAGAGCATAACACTTCAAGAAGCCACAAAAATCAAAGCATACCTTTCATGAAGTACTCCAGGGGAGAAGGAAATTACTTGCCCTGAAATCTCTTCAGTATTGTGGGAGGGAAAACTTACCTGCTTTTTTTTGTTGTGCTTTGTTTTGGTTTTTTTTAATGCTAACTGTATCTTTCCTCTTTTGCTGTGATCTCTCTTAATTTCTTCAGTGTTTGCTTTTCTGTTGGCTCTTGTGTACACAGGTTTTGCTTCTCCATTGCAGTTGTATTGTCTTTAGTAGCTTCCAGAGAGGTCCTGCTTTGCAAGGAAATTTCCATGTAAGGTCCAAACCGGGCACCTGTGCGTTAGGGACAGACAAGCATTTTGGAGGGTGGGATAAAGCCAGTCTGTGTTTCCTAATACATATTTGAGCCCCAGACTGTCACTAAAACCAACCTTTTTCTTCCCCAGTTGACAGTCATTCAAATGAGAAGACCACAGGAGACCATTCCAAGGTAGGCCAAACTCTGTAAATGTGGGTTTTATATATAACAGACTTAAACCATATTCCTGTTAAGCGTCAATAGGGTCTGTACACCTTCTTTAAGTTCCTTTTAATTATTCCAGTCTTTATTGATGTTTTTGTGAGAATTTGTGTGACAAGAGCTCAGCAAGCCTAGTCCTGGAAATCAGACAGTTTACTAGGTATTTTTCCGTTACCATTTTTCGCTCCCGTTTCCTCAGCTAACCTTCCTTTCCCCTGTATTTGTTCTTCACTTTGTCCAGTCCTTTTACCATTGCTCACTGTCTTGTGTATCTTCTTTCTGTGTTCATCATCATCTACCTTCTCTCAGAAGAAAAAAAAAGCCACATGATGCAACTGTCCAATAGGTTACTTCCAAATAAATGATTTCATTCTTATCTGGGAATGAATCAACTCAACAGTTGCTGGGGTTTTTGACCTCTTTACGGGGGTTCTCTCTGCCTTTTGGTAGCAAACAGGAGGGTTTATTGCTGAAGGAGCAAAAGATAAACCAATAATATTTAGTTTTCATGTTGCCAATGACTTAATGCATCTGGAGAAGTATGGGAAGCAAGATTAAAAGGGTTTGTATACATGCATCTGCCTTCGTATGGAAGTGCACTTGGTCCAGCTATCTGACATTAGAATAACCCTCAATATAAATTGTTTGAATTAAATATCTAAGTCAAATGTGGATGCTTGCACATAGTAGGGCTGCTTAAAAAGGGAAATGTCTGAGGGAAGCCATTAGGAGAGTGAGAGAAGCTGAAAGACTCTAAAGAAGGTTAAACCTCACTAAAGAAAACCTGATAAAATAAATCCCCACATCTTCTCCCCTGCTGTACACACAGATGTTTGCCAACCCCAGCAGAACATGACAGATTACAAAGGAATTTCTTCCAGAGGGTATCTTCAAAGGATGTGCACAGATGTATTTTAAAATAAATTGGGTGGGTATTGAATTCACATCATTATACTATATATACTGCTCGTTTCTTCCTTAGTGGAGGACTCTTGGGGATCCTTCTCTCATTAGGTCCCAGACAGGAAAAAACCCACTTACTCATTAACTGGAGGACTGTGTGAGGACTGTGTAATCTGTTTTTTTTATTGATCAATTAGTCATCATCCACAAAGGCCATAAGCTCCAACAGGCACCACTTTTCAGTTTCCCATGGATAGATTCTCTCTGGTGAAAGCACAGTCATTTTCAAGTGTTCTTTATACAATAAAACATGGGTTAAAGAAAAACTTACGCCTCCACCTCAGCTGATGAGTTAAGTGTACTCTCAACTCCCTCTGAGTGGAATAATAAATTTGTTCCTCTGTATAATTTGTACTGAAGTGAAGGTAAGAAAGAAAAGGTGAAGCCTAACACAGGACCAAACCAAATACTCAGTAGTCTTAAGAGAAAATACTTACCCTTCAATAACACAGACAAAGAATTCAATTCATATTTTTCTGAGTATCATGAATTTTCGTGACAGGTTGTGAATTTTCCTTCATATGTAATAATATAAGGTAGCAATAACAGGAGTAGATCTGAGAATGTTTTTGCACTGTGACTGTGACTCTTCTCTGGTGTCACAAGTATAACCTCCATTTTGCTCCATGAATGACATTTTACAACTTGCTTCTGAGTGTACCCAGTCCAAATCTATTTTTTTCCCTATCTAGGACAAACAAACAAACAAAGATGACTTTGTGCAGTTTGATTGCTTTCTTCTGTTACTACAATCTGCTGCTCTTTCTCATTTTTTTTTCCTTCTACTCCCCTCTAAGATAGTTAGAGAGCCTAAGGCTGGGGCAAAAAATATGTGGAATTTGGTGTTGATGAATTTAAGTAAGAGCTTGAAACTGGGGTGGAAAAAAACCATCTTTATTATTCTGTTGCTTAGTGGAAGGAATATTTCACGTATCTTACGCTTGCTGTGCATACACTCTAGGACCCTGCTTAAGAGCCTGGATGAAGACTACTATCAAAAGTTGGTAGTGCTCTCCCTCCTGAATGAATTTGTTCATTTCTAGACCTCCCATTAGGAAGGAAAAGGTAGAGCAGATACCAGAGTTCAAAGACAGGTGGTAAATATTGATAAGAGGCAGGAGGGAAACTTCTCTTAGTAGAGAACTGAAAAAAGATCTAGAGTGATTATTTTAATGAGAGGCTATTATAAAGATATAATGATTAGTAAATAGCATGCAAAAGGTTAATGAGTATCTGCTGTTATTCTAACTCTGAATTCAAGAATAAAAAAACCTTATTTTCCTGGAAGACAGCTTGGGTCTGGGAGCATGATTCAAAATGGCTAGCCAGTTCAATATGATGAATGGAAATGGAAATGTTTACAAAGCAAATGTGGTATCAAACCCAGGTTGGGATCTTGCAACGGTTCAGGAAAAAGTTGTGAACTCTGACTGGAATGTGCACTGCACAGGGTGTTGCAGGGATATATATTTATTTGGGGGACCCCAGATCCATCGTCACAGCATATTCGGAGCATAAAGTTAAATCCCGGAGGTAGATGAAATGTACCCAATGCATGACTGATTCCATTATTCTCCTTTATGGGTTTGTGGTTTTTTGGTACTTTCCTCATATCCTTTCTATTTTCTTTTCTGGGATAGGTTATTTTAGACTGAGATGGGCCACAGTCCACTCAGGAATTGTAATGCTTAGCTCTTCTCTCGTGGGACAAGGTGATAACTGAGTAATGCTTTTTTTTTTTTTAGCTTGTCATTTTTTAGTGTCCATTTAATTATGATTCCTTCCATTTACTGATTTGCCTTCTTTCTAAACTTTATGCGTATTGATTTTTGAAGATAACCATTAAAGACATGTACTCATTTCCATGTACCATGAAGTCGTTTGGGAGTTCTCAAAAGAACATTTGCCCAAGTAATGAGGACTGACAGTTCACTGACCTTTGTTCATGTGACAACACAAAGTACAGTCTTACTACCATCATTAAAGTGAAGCACCTTAAAGTAATGTATTAAATCACTGCCTTGCTTTGTTCTCAATAAGCAATGAATTACGCCCTCTTGTATCTAACCCAGAGTCTGTAACTCAGCCACTATTAAGTTTTCTGCAGCCTTGTGTTCCAGTCAGGCTCCCCAGAAATGCTAGCAGAAATATTCTCTATTATTCCCTAGAGCAAGTCCTAGATATTTTGGGGACTACAAGCTTAGGTGTCCACAGGTGAGTGTTCATTGTAGCTGGCTGTTACAGTGTTCCACAGTGGTTTGCTCTTTAGCTATTTAAATCATGGCCACAAGTTATTTCTGGGTCCTTTTTCAGAAGGACAAAACATAACATGGCAACAGTGAGCTCTACTGTCTTGTCTCAGTCTGTGAGAATCCACAGCCCTCTGCTGTCCAAGGCACAAGAGATGTGCCCAGAAACGTACCAAGGAACTGCCTAAGCAATGGGAGGCCGAGGTGTGTCTCCAGCTCTTTCGCTGGGAGACAGATCCCTGTTTTTTTAGTGGCAAGGAAATACGTTCTTCCCTTTTGAATTCGCTGTGTGAACCATCCCTTTGGAGTCTGTTAGATGAACCAGCTTTTCTCATAAAACCTTTAAGGACTTGAAGAAACTTGCTGATATGTACAGGTGTTTCTGCACAGCTAGGTTTCTATATATGGAAAGAGAAATAGATAATAGTCCGAGACTGCTGATCTGTTCATTTGCAAGACAAGCCTCATTTCTGGGGCAGAGCTGAGCACTGAGTAATAGGAGGGCTGGAGATGGCTCCTGGCTGCCAGCATGGAAGAAAGGCAAAGGAAGAATGACCCTATAGCTGTGCTTTGCGTCATCCTGGGGCCACGTTTTACTCCAGTATTAGTAAAATAGTTATGCAGATCTCAGTTTTGGACATAGCTGCTTATTGGGACGAACGAGCTGGCACTGTAACAGCTAGGTTTTTCAGTCAATATAGGTTTGAATCTTGCTATTGTTGCATGTGCTGCTACATTTTTCTGTCTGAATGAAGCACATTCTTAGGTTCTGCTTTGCCCAAGAATGAGTGATCGGGAGTTAGCAGGCAGTATCCAACAGGAGGAATCATACTCCTATTATCTCATTTTGTTCTGTGCAAATATCAGTCTTGTGCTTTCGAATTTCTGTTCAGACAAAATAAGCTGCTACTCTTAGTTACTTGCGTATCTGTGGGTACGAACATAATCTTGTGAGTAACTTTAAAAAGTCAGTATTTACCAGTGCATTTACTTCCGAGAATTCCTGTTCTGCCTGTAAGAAAAGGTCAGGGTAGTTACCACTGTGTAGTAAGTTAGCACTTGCTGATGATGTTCTTAATTCCTGTTGATTTTGTTTCAGATTTCACCCATGGTAAATATAATTTCTTCTTTGCAAGGAAAAAAAAATTAAGGCTCTAGGAGGTTAATGAACTTGTTTGTTCACACTGTTCTAATAGATTACACGCCAGAGTAGGAGCCAAAAACGTAAGTTCTGATTGTGGTTCTGACATGCACTTGCAATGTAAGAGTACCGTTCCCTGAGGTTCATTTTCCCAGACAGACAATGAACTATGGGTCTCTTCATCTGAGGTTAATTGGAGTCTCTGTACCTTTCCTTAAATTAAAGAAATGCCCTGAGGAAATTGATGCACTAAATGTGTCTCAAGAACTTTACATCCAATTTAAGGTGGAACTGAGAGAGGAAAGACAAGTGATAGGTGGCAACCGCAAGCTGAATGCATCAGAGAAACACAGCAGTGCATACCAGGTGTGTGTTTAACATGGACGCTTTCCAGGGAAAAGCAAAACCACTGCCACTCTTAGCAGTTTCTAATTCCTGAAAGGTCTGAGAAAATCCACATTTTTAGACCCAGTAGGACTAGGATACTTTCTAGTTCTGCAGACCGAGTTACTCTGTAATGAAAAATATTGATTTTGCAGCTAAAAAAAGTGCTCACTTCTGACTGAGAAAACAGAGGGCAGACACCATAACAGTTTGTGCAATACAATAAAGGGAGCAGACTTCTGCTGCCCCAGCACTTGCCTGAATCAACAAATAACAGGTCATATGAAAAAAAGGCCTTTTTTTGAAAGAATAGCTCTGAAACTGAAGGGTTGTTTCAGGCCTAATTTATCCCTTTTTGCTCCTGGGTGGAGGAAGATCAGCGTAAACTTCTCTCTCTTCCTTCATGCCCTGTGAGCTACCTCGGGAGTGCGTGTAATGTCTGTGTGTACCTTGAAAAAGGGAATGGCAGCATGCTGCAGGACCCACTGGGACCCCTGGGGGAAAATGTGGTCCCCGTGGCAGAGAGGCACACCGCACCCTTTCTCCCCCAGCGATAAGAGAGAATAACGCCTGTGGAACGATGAGAGGCAACCCCACACGGAATGAGTGTTCTGCCTTCTCTGTGGGGGTCTTTCAAGTTCTAGGTGTTCCCTTGGACCAACGACTGTGGAGCCAGAAGTCCATAACTAAATACTCGGTAGCCACTGTGAGTGAATAGGGCTCACACATCTGGTGTAATCTCCTCCCGCTTGCTCTGGCAAATTCCTTTCATCCATATGCTGTTTTCTTGAACAGATGCAAGATGGGAAAGTAGTAATCTGTGGTTGTAGGACATAAACCTGTAGGTGCAGGACATGGGTTTCTGTTGCTTTTGGATGTTCTAAAATTAACTCTGAATCTCCTTGAGGATGTAATAAACGCAAATAAAACCTGTCTTTTTCTTATACAAGCAGGAATATTTTCAGTTTGCTCTTTTAGGATGGTGGTAGTTAATGTTGGGTTCACGAGTTAATAATGATTTCACAAGCGTTCTTTCAAAAAAAAAAAAAAAGACTTTATTTTCAGGTGTAAAGCTGAAGTGTAGGAAGACTTCCTACACTAAAGTCACACTGCCTCTCTCAGTATCATAAGGCAAGCCATTGTTTTGGTAAGTCAGTGGTTGTATTTGGAGCTGCACCATATTGGAACCCCTGGGACAAGCTAGGCTAAATCCACTCTTTTTTCCAGGGTTTGGGTATGACAAATTCCGGACATGTTTCAGACCCAAACTGACATATTGCTTAAAACCAAAACCAAATAACCAACAAAAAAAAACCCACAAAGAAAGATTTGGATTTCTGATGGGAGAAGCATCAAATGGATCATATACGGTTGCAACCCTTTCTGTCATTAGGCTAGAAGAAGGGTTAGTTACTCAACGCAATTAAAGATCTTCAGTCAAAGATATGAACTCCAGCACCACTATTAAGTAACATCCTTGAGGCATCTCATCAGATCTGATGTATTCTCTGTATTTTTGGAAAATAAGTACTGAATCAGGTGAGAGGCAAAGCCTTTAAATAACCCTACAAATTTGAACCGTCAAAGAAGCACTTTTAAAAACATCTTTGGGAAAAGAAACAACATTCTTTGAAGTGGAGGCAGGTTGGATTTCGGAATGAAGCAGCTTCACAGATTTAGACACCTGCTTAATTAGAGGATGAATGTGAAATCCTTAAACTTAAAAAGGCTTTTATGAGGCAGCACTTCAGAGAACAAGCATTCCTCTAACATCGGCAGAGAAGAGCTGTTGGCTATTATCTTTGGAGCTGGGTCAAAACCGAATATATTAGCGGAAAGCACTCTCCATAGATGGCGAGATGAGCCCCATGTAATTCCCAGACCTCAAATAGGAAGCATTTTGAAAGAACTGAGGAAAGCTGGAGTCATAGATGCTTTAGGAGTCAACACTCAAATCACCATGCAACCAGAAAACAAAACGAGTAAGAAAAAATTAGGTAGGTAGATAGCAGGTACACAGGCATTTAAAGACAATAAAGGAACATTTTGTTCACGATACTATTGTGGTTCAGTGGTCTGTCCTACAGTTTTCATTCAACTCATTCAGGAATACTATAAGGGGAGCTCCTAAATACTACCAAAACAGGAAATAAAAGAGATCAAACAGCTAATGTCTTTCTCACCAACTTCTAAGCAGGAAAAAAACCATCTGTTTGGACAGAGCAGTGAAGAGAAGCTCATGAAAAGTAGCTGTAACAGATGCTTGTAAGAGCAAAGGTCTCTGCTGTGTCACTTTAGGAAATGGTAGAGGCACAACCACAATAATCAGCATCTGACAGAAAAATACTGGTTTAGGGTTTTTTCCCCTCTAAAGAAGAGAAACTGCAAAGTTCGTAACTGACAAGTGATGAAAACACTAAGCTAACAGCAGGGAGTTTCTCTTTTCTAGTACACTGGCCTATACGAAGACAGAAAAGTAATGAGATCCTAATCAAAACCAAGGGCAAGGCTTTTAATATGGCACACAGTTATTGAAAGACCTTGGTCAGTGGAGACCTCAGATCTGATTGTTTATGTAGGGACGGAAGTTTGATGAAAAAGTCCTACCTGTCGTGTGGAGGTATGCTGGCATTTACCCAGGAGATGGCTGCAAGTATTATGTCTCTTCAATAATATTAAGAGCTCCCAGAAGAGCAGGTAGGCACCTTTACATCTCACTGTATTTATTGCAAGAAAGAAAAGAAGAGCAAGAAAGTAGTTATGTGCTGAAGAAACAGACCTTTTTTTTTGCCAAATTATGACCAAAATATTAAGAGTTCCTCAGGAGTTCTCAAGGTCTACATCCTTTATTCAAAGCATCATCTGAACAGATTAAAATATTTTGATATAAGATTTTATCAGCTTTGTAGCTTACAACAAAGATGATGAAAAATATTCAGAAAAAAAACCAAAAATTCTAATAGACGACAACAATTTCCTGCTGTGGATTATTTATTTTTATTCCCATTCATTGTTCACTGTCCTTTACAAAACACAGTTTACTTTAACTTTTCAAAGTAGCCTTGTTCTTCTTTTAAGACATTGTTTTCGGACTGCTTTTTAAAATTGCCTTTATCATATTCAATGCTGAAAACAAACTGGAGAAAATTGACAAATTTATTCAATAAAAATATAAGCAGATATACTGCAAATAAAACAAGTGCTTGGGAAATAGAAATAATTATTAGAGCTTGAATACAGCTTAGGGCAAACCCAGTCTATTTTGGAACTTAAAATACCCATGATGCAATAATGTAAAATACAAATGTGAGCAGCCTATTAATTCCTGTAAAATAAAATGAACTAAAAAAGACTAGGAGGCCATAAACTAATTATTTAAAAAGCTAAATGACAAAGCAGATTTTTTACTAGAATTCCTACCCCAGTGTACTGTAAACATTCATACTGTATCAGTTCTGATATCAAACTACAGTAAGTGGTTGTATTATGCAAGGTTTAGTGTACTGACTTCCATTTTTGTTCTAAAACTGCCCCGTATAGTAAGTGGGATACAATAAACATTTTATATAGTATTGCTGCTACATTAGCCTGCTCCCACATGCAGCTGCACTGTTTTGGGAGTAGGTTTCAACTCTGTTGTTCATCCCTCATGCAAAAGCTCAAATATGTCAGTTAAATTCATTTTCTCATTTTTCAATGAGACCACCACCAAATGTCTTACTGCTTTCTTCACTGCTTTGTGGACTTAGCTACAACTTTGCCTATAAATGATTTTTCATCGTTGAGCCATAAACTGTAGCTTTTCTCAAGCCGCCCAAAAGAGCCAAACGGTGGACATCCTCTTTCATGACAAGCAGACAGATTCTGACACCATTATCACTACATGCACCAAGAACAACCCTATTCAGGGGAATCTATGTCTTTGTGAGGCCCAACGTCCTGTTTTGGTTTCCTTCCAAGTTGGATGTTTAGCATAATATAAAATAAAAATAAAGAGCCTTCTTTTTGTTTCTGCCTAGGAGGAAATTTCATTTCTTCTCCATAGAAGAACATCAGGCTACAGTAACTCACAAATTTGTCACCGCTAATCTGGAAACTCGCAGGTAATTTTATCTGAAAATGAATGCAAAGATACACAAACTTCAGCTGAAGCAGAATATGGCCGCTTGCCTTCTCTGCAGCTTAAGCTTCTCTGCAAACATCAAAGCCTCGATCAGTTCTCTCCACTGAGTCTCAGTTTCTGAGGCCAGTTTAAGACCTGGATCCTCCGTTTTAACATGAAACAGAAATACCAAACTTGATCTGCCTCAAGGCCGGATCCGTATCAGCAAACCTTCTTGGAGAAAGATTTTCTACCCTAGGAGATACTCACAGTACAAATATCAACTTGTAGCCCCAAATCATACCCGCTGCTTCTGGAAAAGGCCCTTGCCATGCCCCTGGAAAGGGAAAATGCCAGAAGATTTATGGCATCCCATGTGTTACAGATTTTCTTTACAGGCATGAAGATACTATCTGATCAGTGGACCGGGCAATGTAAAACTGTTATGCAAATTTTGTAATCACTGCAGTTACTCTTGATTTTCTGCACCTGCAGAAAGATGGAAGGAATTCACATTCTTGGGGTAGATACTATTCTGGGGTAAATTTACATAGTTAAACTGAAACCAGAGGAGCTATACTGATTTACAGGAGCTATGGGTCTGCTGCAACATTTCATATCCACAGAAAAATCTCAAGTCCTTTTTTGATTTCCCAGTTTCCTGTGCGTAGAGATTGTAAATATTTAATATTGGCATCCTTGTTAGAAGTTTTTTTCAGATCTCCTTTTTAGAAAGATTGAATGATCTTCAATATACTGTGCATTTAAATAGAATATTACTATTTACCTAGAAGCTTAGTTATGACATGGAAGCAATCTGGTTTAATTTCCACAACTTTAACATAGTATCCTTGACACTCCAGCATAGCAATGCTTTTCATAGTCTCTGGTTAGTAAAACTTCCTAACTAAATATGCATACACAGAGATGGGAAAGTTACACTAGGATCTATATTCTTGATGTCTTATTGCTTTCCTTTTTCATTACTGAATAAACCAGGCTACAAATATGGGATACTGTGCTTAATTATGGGAAAGACATATCTGACTCTTTCCATTTTAACTGCTTTAAAAATGTCAGTACCTATTCTAGGTGTAATAGCCTAAAAGCCTAGCCTAGCTCATAAAGCCAGAAGACATACGAAAACATGTTTCCATATTCCCCTGAAAAGTAATTTTTACAACTGTGTATTTGCAAGGAGTTCACAAAACTAGCAGCGCATTTATTTTTCAAATGAAATGTCCATAGCCTGTAGAATAATTCAAACAGGTGCTAATTAGGTGTACAGAAAGGCCACTGAGGATAATTTATATATCCCCCTGCAACAGAAAAAAAAAAGAATAAATGTTAATTGCTTATATTATGCAACGAATGATTTTTAGGATGGCACTAAATTAGCTGCAAATATTATAATTACAAAGTACTGGGTAATTTACTAAAGATTAATTGAAATGATTAAGTGCAAACTGCATAATTTTGCAAGGTAGTATTAATACTTTCGGCACAGAAATAAAAAAAAACCCTGTGGTTGTTACTGGCTATTTAATGAAGTACTTCATGCACCTCATGAAAGCATCGGTGGGGTCTCTTTTATGTGGCCTTCTCTCGAAAGGGTATTACACGATTTTCATAGGTGGAAATCACTGTAGTGTTGATAATAACTGGAATGTCTAAACCAGTCGATTTTAAGGACTGAGTTTGATCTCAGTGACATGGGAGCAACACAAAAATACTGCTTCACGGTCTGTGTCCAGCAGCCTTTTCTGAAAGCTGCAGCAACTGTGGCTATTTACTAAGAACTTAAGCAATTGCACATGCGGTTTGAATGCATTCCTCATAACCAGCAAAGGAGGCCCACTTTAAGCAAGATACTTGGAAATACCACTACGCAGCAGTAGTTTTAATTCACTTTCCTGAATTCAGTGCACCAGCCTCCTGCACGCAGGCTTCATATTGTGCTGCGTGAAGGTAGAAGGGCATGGTGATGAATCTGGAGAGGGGAGAGGGACTTGAAAAATTGTGCTGGTCCCGGAGGGATTTCTTAACTAGGAGCATTCTCTATTTTAAATGCAGGGTACTTTTCTGAGTTTATTATCTCTCTATTTATTACAATCTCTTGGCCAGTATTTATTTTTTGGTGGCTTAATATTTAATAAAATTCAAATATAGTTATTTAGAGAGTGACAGTGGAAACCAGAAGAGAATTTGGTATTGGGAATAACTCTCGACTTCTGAGGCAATGGGAGGAAGACCATCACGTTCCTTTTGACTAACGCATGTCACAGCTATAATGACACTGACTGCAAGATGTTTCACTTTTCATTAGCACACATGCTATATGTCATTACAAGAAGCACTGTGAGAAGTGAAATGGTATAAATGAAAATAAACATCTCATGCTTTTGGCTAGTTGTAATATAAAGCACTTAATGATGCTGTGATGGTCGATGGGCAGGATACATTTTAGGGAATGTCTCCTATTTCTACAGACCTAAATTTACCCATGTGCAGAGACATGAGCAAAGCATGTAGATCAATTAATTCCCACTTAAAAAATGGGTAGACTGCTTATCAGTTTTCAGTACAAGGCTAAAATCCTCTTGACACCATGCTAGTTATGAAATTTTGACTGTAATTTCAGCAAACCTTAAAATCTGTTCAATGTGAAGAGTCCAGTTCAGGAACATAGGGACGTTCTGGATTTTTGTCGTACTCAGTATCTCACTTTAATGTGTGTTTCATCTCCTTTCACTTGAACAGATCTTGCTTAAACCTAATCATGTGCGATATTAAATAAGAATGGCTCAGTAAATCTGGGCAAAGGGCTCATCTAACATTAAAATTAAGTCTGTGCACAACATCCATTAGGACAATATTGAGAAGACCCATACAGGATTAGAGAGTCAAATTTAACATTATGATACACATTGCAGTCTTGGTAACAAAAGGAAATAGGGATATATTAAATACAGATCTGATTTAAGAGATCAAAGAGCTGTGAATGTCATAGCCAGAGACCCATACACAGAGCCTCTGAAGTCAGTGCTGCTGGACATTATTATTTGTATTGCCCTTATCAAGCTCTGACAGGTATTTGTACCTCAAAAGGTTCATTACTGAGTGAGAGATCAGAATCACAGTTCCTTATGCAATGACAAAGTACCTGACGCGCTAGAAGACAGGGCATAGCACTGGCTATATGCAAGCCAGAAAAAAAGTGCAAGGTTGAAAATGGGAGGCTGGGTTCCGTAAAGCATCTTAATTGCAATAAAAAGTCCAATTCATAGCAGGTGTCTGTGAAGTTGCCTGAAAATGCAGTCTCTAGATTCTCTGCTGTTCTTTGCCTGGCCAGTCTCCATGTGTTGATTTGGAGAGGCGTAAAAGCCGCTTGAAAATTAGCTGAGAACACTCAGCTCAGGGCTTCAGAAGAGACAGCTGGAGCTTGCCATGCACTGGCACATTGCAGCCACGCATGCTTTTGTCCACCTGTATTCACTCTTCTCCCTGATGCTTTGATAGCCAGGAAGGGGACTAGTGACACATGAACCTGGTGTAACATGGAGCCCAAACAGCAGTGAAGCCCTAAGAACTGACTGTATGCCCACGGTGATTTTGTCTTATTTGGTAAGAAGCCTGCATCACTATCAAGAGAACATTATAGATTGATTTTACTCACAAATGTATGACAGCAGTTACTTTCCAACGCTGGCATTCACAAATGCTGGCACAGCAAAATATTAAAAGAAATTCATAGCAAAACAATAAACATTCAAAAAGCAGTGGTTAAATACAATTCATAACTGTTGGGCAAAGCTACAGCAATGCTCTTAGACTGCTACCTTATTTTACACTGAGATTACATAGACGAGTTCAAAAGTATCTTGAATTTAGACCTTCGTAATTACATCGTAATTACAGTGTCCTGGATAACAAAATAAGATTTTGTAAAATAGGTCTCTTATTCATCTGAAAAAAAATACTTCCTTTATCTGACACAGCCAGTTGTTTTTGCCTTTGCTGGTATAGATTTGTTGTTTCACGGAAAACACTCTTTTTTTATTATGTAAATGCAACTGATCCTGAGGAAAAAAATTCGTAAACCATCAGTAAAAATATACTGCATTGCCCTTTAAAGCTGCACCATTTTTGATGCACATTATGAACATACTTCATGCTAGTTTGACCAGTATTCTTCTTACAGTATAAAAGTGTATTAGTGTGAAATGTATTAAAAGGTGTGGAGCCCTCTGAAGTATCTTCCCTCATTCCGTAACAATTTGTGTCTAGTAAAATATGGGTTGAATCCAATGAAATCAGTTGATTCTATCGCACCCCACAGTTTTAACTCTTTCTAGTTTTGTTACAGAAACTTTAAAAGGGTTGTCTTGTTTAGCTTAAGAGATTTTTTGCAAATCAAACCCAAAATTCAAACAATTTTTCAGAGGTTTTTGTTTAGTGGGATTATGACATTTAGCAACAACAAATAATCCCCTGGGTGAGTTATTGCATACATACTTACTGCAGGGCTTCTGCAACTTCCTCTGCTACAGCTGAATACTAGGCTAGCTGCATCACTGCTCTGAGCTAAAACCACAAAACCTTTTACAGAAAAGACCTCAAAAATATACATAAGTCTGGGTATTCAAGTTCCCTCTCTGCAGGTGAGAAGAACTGAAAACTCCAAGCTGCACAGCTGAAATCTGGTAGCATCAGAGCCCAGCGCTGACACCCTAGCTCTATCCACAGGAATCCTGATGGAGACTTAAGTGTGCAAATGGGGATGCATTTGCCTGAATGATGACTGAGCATCTTAAGTGTGAGAATGGTAAATTAGGTGTCAGGTTCACAAGCGACAGATACGAGTTGTTTCAGTGAAGCCACAGTAATTGGTATGACCTGAGGAGCTGGTGGTGGTAGCACCTGATGTACATTTCTGTGTGTGCACAGAGACCAGCCAGTCTAACAGCAGCCATCACAACTGATCCTTTAAGACTGCAAGGAATTACGGTGTCCTTTCACTGTACAAATGACATGACTTGCACACCTCCTCAGGTAAAAGTGCACTTTTCCAAAGGGCACTGAAAACAAATATACAAGAAGTGGGCTTTTTAATTATGGTTCAATAGACTGGTGCCGCTCACAAACCCTGTAAAACACAGGACAACCATTTTAGTACTTTCGGGAAAACTGATTTTCACTGATATGACTGGAAAGCACTACTTAGGGATATTAATATCCTCACCATTTTGAAAAATCAGAATCCAAATATAAAATACTTCATGTTAGTGTAAGTGTCTCCTTTTTTCAACATTAAAATTGAATTACCTCTTAGAAAACTTAGCTGCTGCCACTTTAGAGACTCTGCCTTTGCAGCTGGGTGTGTTGATGGTTCTGATTATACCTTTATGTCTGTAAATATGATCTAAGAGCCCAAATTAAAAACGAAACTCAAGCCCCACCTTAGACATATTCACTAATACTATCTGAAAACATACAAGTGTAGTGAGTCTTTGTTCACTTACTGTATGCTTGTTCTGTATTATTGCCACTTTCTGTATAATGACATCCAGTAGTAATACTGGCACATGGCACTTTCTTTGAGTCAGGCTCTCTTTTATAATCAAAGTTGCCACTAAAATGCCTGAAGTTGGTTAGTAAGATACAGGGTTCTTCTTTTGAGTTATGTCAGTGGCTGTGTAACTCTAAATATCCAAGAGGTGTTTTACAAAAAACAAAGGCAAGTGTTTTACATTAGTTCTTACAAAACTGTACATAATAATAGGCTACAAGATGAAAATGGCCCTTAAACTGTTGTAATAGTTCTGAAATGTAGTAAATGTAACAATTCTAATGTTTCATATACTTATATTAACCACTGTATTCATACAGTTGTGTCTCTGTATATATATATTCAATGGCACTGTAAACAGTTGTTGGAAAACACACATTAACTCTTAACCCATTAGAAGTTATTATAGTACTTTTTCATCCAAAAAGTTAAAACGCATCAATGTATCATTGATTAAAAAAAATAGCCTTGTAATATAATGCACATTTTGACATTTTCTAGGGTAGCAATCAAGATGAGGCAAAACAGCAAATGTTCTAGATTTCAGGTTGTTTTACATTTACACCTACCATGATACAAAATATTAAACATTAAATGTAATTAAATAATACACAGTTTATGAAACAGAGTTGATTTCAGAGATCCACAATGCACGAAATCTAGTTAGTGTCTAATGGGAGTTCCCAATAATTTATATCTCTGCGACCTTTATGGAAAATTTAAGTCGGTTTCTCTTTAACGTCACATAGGCAAAGTAAGTTTGAACTGAATTATCTTTTTGCTCTGTACAGAGCTGCATTCAACTGGATAAAACATTATGTTTATTTATGTTTCCCATTGCTGGACATTAATCCAATAAGGCTTGAGCATATGCTTAAGCATCTGGTAACGGCATTTTGTAGGGCAGGGAAACTCACTATCTATATCCCTCAGTAAACAAAGTGGTTCTAATTTTTTCCATAGTTAAGGCAGCTATACTGATATATTAGACACACCATATGCTTTTATGTTGCTTCCTACAACCTAAACAATTAAGAGTGAAAAGAAGTTTCAAACATGCTTTGATCTTCTTGAACACTTAGGAATTTCATCAAGCTGGTACAGAGTACTTCACTTTAACATGGTTTACAACTGTAGACATAGCTTGTTAGCTGTTCACTAGAAAAATAAAGTATATTTTGGCTTGAATTTGAAGACTGACCATTCATATAATTTATCAGAAAAATTAAACAAACAAAACCAGCCAGTCAGATTCCAGTGAACGGAATTGAGAAAAACAGTAAGACACACGCATAATTTCTGTGTTTTCGATTATTTCTACCCCATAACTTAAGCTGGTCAGACCCTTGTCATCATTCCCTCTTTATCTTGGGTGGGCTTTGTCAAAGGCTATCTTCAGACACTGTAAGTGATGACAGTTGGTATCTGCCAACTCCTGCATATTGTTTAATATTTATTCTAACATATCACATAAACTAGAGAGCCATTCAAATTGGTTTTCTGTTGGGTAAGGCTGTAGGTATAAATGACGGTGAACAGAAACACTTGCGCAGTGGCTGCAAGGTAATACAGCTACAGTGGACAATGCCACAGAACTGCTAGTGCTGTTAAAATAACAAGTGAGGAACTCGGGGCTGGATTGCTCCCATTTCCAGTTACACTGTGTTTAGAGGATGACTTGACAGTGCTTGTGGTGGTTGTGGTGTCAATCTTTTTCACAGTTGGTTTTGGTTCGTTTCTGTTTTCTGGATGGGTTTTCTTTTCCTTGAGTATATCTGAAAACATGAAAGTAAATGTAAGATTAATCACACATCTTTTAAATAGTGGCTTTAAATTCTGTCTGTTGCGGGAACATGTTGTACACTAGTCTGAATAACTGAACTATGTATGGAGAGTGATGGGGCACTTGCATTAATGTTTTAGTCGGACCCACTGTGGCCACTGGGTCCCCAGCACTCACTGTTTTGCTCAACAAGTCTTCTCTGGCTGGCCTGCTCTACTTGTCTACCCGTAGACACAGCCTGAGCAAAATAGTAGGTATTCTGCATTGCAGTGGCTGGTCTCAGAACCTGGTTTTCTCTCACAAAATGTGCCTTCAGTTTCACCTGGGATGGGAACTGGCTCATGCTTTAAAACATGATGTTAGGATTCAGTGGTTTTGTAACAAGCCCCACTGAAACAGCCATCAAGTTGCTCAGCTGCTGCAGGAGGAGACTCGAGAGCATACTGACTTAATGTAACAGTCAACTTCCCGGCTTCTTTCTGCTTTGCCACTACCCTTAACTTTAAAGCAACATGCGCCCCTTGATATGGTAAGACAACCTGGCAAGAAAGATTGTGGACACGAGGAGATACATAGGTGTCTCACATGCGTTGTTCAGCAACATGGGCAAAAAGCGGCTACGAAGAGAAAATGCTTCAAGTTTTCTTTCATTCTTTTTCCTAGTAAGTACAAGGATTTTTTGGTTTTAGAGTATAGAACAACATCACTGGGACCTCTTTTCTCCCTCCAGATGCATTTTGGGGCAGTTCCAGGCATCTTTTATATAAGGGACTAGATTAATAAGAAAGTAGTAGTCGTAGTCCTTTATGGATTTTTTTAAATGAGAAAATGACTGATAAGGGTCTCCAGTTATCTTGACATTCCCAAGCTATTTTCAAGTATTACTGAGATCGTATTGCCCTTGAACTCTCTCATTGGCATTGGGGGGAAAAAAGATCATTACTTCATCAGATGATAGGATGATGATTTTACAGTCAATCTGTAAAAGCATACCCGAGAGCCTGGCAAAAAACAAATTCCTACCTGGAAGAATTTATAAATTAACAATAATTGTTCAGGTCCAAGCTTAAAGGATTTGTGATACTAATGAATGCAGTGCACATACACAAGAAAGCAAAAGGCATAGATTTGTAATGCAGATTAAACAACAGTCCAATCTTAAAATAAAAACTCTGAATCACAGAAGCAAGTTCCTGGCAGAAACTGGAAAGATGGAAAGTATTCCAGAAATGTAAATGCAATCTGAGATCATTGTCTGCATGTCAGTAGTTCTGAACAACCATCAATAAACTCACTTGATAATAAAAATGAGCTATTGTATTGGGAAAGCACACATTGTTCTTTTGCCAGCATAAACTGTAAAAGAAATGCAATTAATTCCTCCATTTTATCATAATATCAACATTAATCCCAGAGGAACGTGTGATTCCTAGACCTGACTCTAGAGTGACTGCAGAGAAGGGACACTGGCTGGCAAGGTATGCAGTGGGAAAAGGGTACTCTGACACTGCGCTCAAAATTCATTATGGCAAAATGCGGACGTAGCTCCTCTTCAATTCCAACTTGCAATGGAGCTAACAAAAAGGGGGGGAGAAAAAGCATGCTCTAAATGTTTAGAAAATATCAGTATTCTGAGGACACTTAAAGAAAAATGGACAACCTTCAGACTGTCATTAAAGTAAATTAAGAATAAATCATGGAAATAGGTGTGTTCTGACACTGCCTAGACTCCTTTCCATCACTGTCATTCTCCTTTTCGACTGTGGTAAAGGCACTATTTCTCTGCTGCCTCTTATATCACCCCAGCCTGCTGACTTCAGCTCTCTGGGGCCAGCTGATTAAATTAAGACCTCACTCAGGTAAATCTATTCCCCTCTTTCAGTTGGCCATGTCCAGCATTGTAACTTGATTGGTGTCTATAAATCGGGCAGACTGAAATGTATTAATTCGTTTATTTTCTTAATATTGACTTAACCAAAAATCTAAGGTAAGATTTAATGCTATCAGAGAGGCTGTTGGTTTTTAAAAGCTTTCCTCTCAGTGACTGCTTAATGCACTACATAACAAGCGTTAAATAATACATTAGAAAATTCTGCCTTTATCCTCTCCACGGGAAGGACTACATTCTGAGTTCTCTCTCTGTCTCTACAGCAGAGTATCTTCTGATGCTATTCATGGCCAATTCTAATTTGGGATTTAATTGTGCAAAACTGGCATTTTATTTAAAATGCTCTGTTATCTTTCTTCTTAAAAATAAATAAAAATAGCCTCAGTCCTAACTCAGTTCAAGAACTTTTTCAATCCTATATTTAGTTTTTAAGGCACAAATTTCAGCAGTGTAAAGATTTCATGTTTTATTCCAGTTTCGTCAGAGTTCCTGTTGCTTACTCACTCCAGGGTTTTGGCTGAGAGACTCTGAGTTAAATGAGTTTTTCCTATTAAATCTTTTTCTCAGAGTCAGAGATGGTTATGTTCAGTCTACTACGGACATCCAAAAGGCAAAAAAATAGTGAGCATGCTAAAAAAAAAAAAAAAAGCATCAGTGTGAAGACTAGCACAGAAATAAAACTCCAGTCTCAACATAGCAAACCCCGGATGTTCAATACCCCTGAATCAAGCCCCCAGAGTATGACTTCATAAAACCAACCAAACAAACCCCACAACTTTGGTTTGTTCTGGTATTTACCTTCTGCATTTTAAAGGCTTTATGGTTCCCAATTAAAAGCTTTCTCCATCACTAGAAACTTTCTTGCCGTCATCAGTCCCTCTCTCCTTTCCAGAAATGGAGTGGTTAAAATCTTCGAAGGCTTCAGCTAACCTCAGGCTAACACATGTGATGGCCTTTTGGACAGTGGCATATGAATATTCTAAGCTGTTTGTTTATGACTGCATCATGATGGTGATACAGCCACTGTAGTAGCTACCGTGCTGTTCCCTTATCCAGGCTGCCAGTGTGACTATTCAAGTCCTGCCACAAAGGGTACTTGGTGAAGGCAGGCTTTGCGAACAGCCTTTCGGGACTCTTGCCAAGGAGGAGGTGGTCTGTCGGGGTCAGTGAAGATGGCTCAGAGCCCCTCTAGGCCCCGTGATTACTGTGACTGCAGGGAACAACTCAAGTTAGTCCAGGGGACTGAGCCCACTTCCTTAGCTGAACTTTCATCCTTGTTAACTGCTGTTAAATTCACATCTTGACAACATAAACAAAGCACATAATGAAAATTACTTGACCTCAATGTTTAGAGCATTTAGGATTATCTTCACCTCAAAGATCTAACCGCAGATTGCTACCCAGTAATGCATGTGCCGCTCAGATGGCACTGAACTTCTCATAAATACTTATATGGATCAATACTATTCCTCAGAGGGACTAGTTTAGGATAAAAGAGAGAGTCAAAACTGTCCCTGTCATCTAATTTAGGAACAGGAAACCGCCCCTACAGCGAGGGCTAAGCATGCCTTTCAAACGCTTTTGGTGAGTCACACGCTAAAGCACACCTTAATCTTAGCCAGTAATGATACCGGGGCAAAACAATGCGATTATTATTGGTTTAGGTTATTGCCAGGTTATCTGACATAAGTTCAAGTCATATTGGCACCCCAGCTGTTAGTTCCCTGGCCTAGCCTAAATGATTTGCAGTTTGCTACTGATAGGGATTATCAAAGCTGTAACTCTTTACTGGTGTACTTGCATGCTATTGCTCTCTGAAGAACGGTACCAGCAAGGTCTACTTAAATCTCTGTTGAAGTTTCCTGCCAAAAGATGAACAAACTCATCTACTTAACAGAAACGCCCTTCCATTTTTGTCCTTCTCTTGACCAGACTTGAGCTCAGTCCTTTGCGACTGCAAATGATCAGTGTGATAGGGAGTCTTTCCCTGCAAAGATTCGCCCGTGCCACTGAACCCTCCTCATCTCCTGTCTGAATCATGCTCAGCACCGTCTCCACTGAGCTGAAGGGTAAATGCAAAGACTTGCTAGGCAGGCTGCTGCTGCTCCTGACAGAGAAAGAGAAGGTATTTTTGGAGCAAAGGAAGAAGGCAGGAAGGGAAGGGCAGCTGAATGGGCTGATCTCACGTCGAGGGAGGCTGGATTAGTTTTGGGGAAGCCTGTGTTTGAGCTGCCCCAGCACCTTTCAGATCCAGCCCTTCTTGCCCCTCACCTCTCACAGCTGAGCAGGGAGGGCCACTGGCACAGACTCTGCTTTGTACGTCAGTGCGAACGCTAAGGCGCTAGTGCTTGGGGAAGCAATGTGCTTGTGCCTCAGGACCTCTGATCCTCAGGCACCATACTTGTGATTAACCAACAGCCACGGTGCCTACATACATCCAAGGCTAAGGATCATCACACCAGACAAGCGTACAACCCCTGTGAGGGAATTCTGAATAAAAACAAACCAGAGAGATTTGCCAGACTAGTCCTGTAAATGTTAATTACAGCAGCCCAGTTTCTAATGGAGTGGGGCACTGGCAGCAGAGAATCGACGCTCATCAATCCACCGTGCCCACAACAAAGCAGAGATCTTGAACATGTTGCCATGAGCTTTACACCGTGAGATGCTAGGGAGAACTTTCAACCCAGCTATTGGTGGGGTCGGGGAGGGGGGGAAAAAAGGGGAGATTGTTTATTTCTCCTTTCCCGCTTTAATTACATGAAGTCAGACCTGTCCATTTCTTCCTAGTCTTTCATGCAAACATTGTGCTTTGAAAAGACAGAATGTCAGCATCTACGATAGCAAATTAATGCCTTGGTCTTGAATGCCTCATCATGGTTGTAATGATACTCATAATGCAGGTCTAAAGCAAACCGGTCAGTACCTGCATTTACTCTCCACATTGTAGCTCAGTTTCTTGATAAATTTCACTTCGATCACAGGCGTGGTTTTGGCTGACAGCTTCATAAGAAAATTAAAGCTAGGTGCAACTTGGTGGAACAGGCTCTTAAATTACAGTAGATGCTGCAGTGTTATTATTAGCTTTTTATCACCTCTGGTAGCAAAAGCTGAAATTACTTTTACATATTCAAAGGAAGGAGCTCTGAAATTGCAAAACAGTGCTGTCGCCATAAAATGTACCAACAATTTCCAAATAATCTATTATCCTGACATTAAAACCAGCACTAATTATTTCCAGCTACAGCCTCAGCAGACAAATGGAAACAGGAATGCTGTGGAAATGGGAATGTGAGAACTCCCAAAGCATGATAACTCGTGATGCAATTCTCCAAATTCTGGAGTCTGTTATTGTCTGCTATATAATACTAGTCAGTAAAAGGCAGGTGTAATATATCCCTTTTCGAGCCAGAAGAAGAGAGTAATTAACAGCTCCGCAGCCTCCCATGTATTTACTGTTCTAGCTCTTTCTAGTTCAGCCTGAGAATACGGTGTCCATATAAGCCTTTTCCACACACAGCTTCTTATGGAAACTTGGCCTTAGGAGGAAAAAACCTCTAACCAAAAAAGGGAAGAACTTCAGGAGTTAACTGAATAGGTCACTCTCCTCACTTCACTACTGAGTTGCATTAGGTTTAGGCCAGCCTCTCCAGAAGACAAGATTATGAGGGTTAACTGATGTGTTCCATTTTGGTTCTGAGATCCTTCCATTTCTCTTTTTAAGGAGTGTGTGACTGAAGAGAAGTTGGCCTTGGGGGGGTAGTCATAAATTGGGACTAGGATTACTTATGTCCAATTTTTAATTCTGCATTAAACGCTGTGTGGTGGTCTTTGGCAGATCGCTTCTCCCTGTAGGCCAGCGAGAGAACTACTTTATTTCCTACACATTTTGCGCATTCTGGATGTAAATTCTTCAGGCTGAGAAGAACCATACCCACTCTCCTCAAGAAACAACATTGGCTGGAACTTTCAGGAACTACTATTATAAAAAAAGAAAATCAAATGCAACAAAGAAAAAAATGCAATAAAGAAAAGTCAGGAACAACTGTGAGACAATTTGAGATGTCAGGTGCCTGGAAGCCACATGGCCATGAAATGGCAACTCCTTTCCCCATTCCCAAACAATCTTTTTGTCTATATACATTTGAATGCAATATATACATACATAGAGAGAGTAGGACATTATCTCAGCTGTACTTCTCTAAGGAAACCCGTCACTGTATTTGTTTGGCTTTTGATATACAGCTGCCATAGCAAACCCTGCATGATTTTCAGGAGCCACAATAAAATTGTATTAGTTCTGAGGGCTAAAAAGTAAACCCACACATATAACTGCCTCAGCTCCTGCCATGGTAAATGTCAAGATAGAACAATCCATCTTTTCCTTTGGGAAGAAATAACCTAACGTAACAAACCTTGTGTGATTCAGCAGTAGTTCCATTAATCAGTCAGTCATTTGCAAGAAAAGGTTTTGTCATTTTGTTTATATTAATATGGGAATTATTCAAACGCAGACAAGCTGAAAGTATAAGCTTAAAACATGCCAAACATCTTTTACATTTCCTGGAAACATCTGTTTTTAGTCTAGTCCTAGACACATGTTTGTGGTTGCATGTTTAAGCTTGTTTAGCTTGCCAGATACCTCGTACATACTGCAGCACAGCTGACATGATATCCTGAAACACAGCATGGAAGTATCTGTAAAACATGATGTTCCCAGTAAATCTGTTGAACTTTCATAGTAACTTTCTTGTAATGAACGAAACAACTAAAAAGCTCTGTGACAGCCTTCTGCCATCACTGTATGGTGCAATTAATTAGTTAAGTTTAGAAATTCTGTACATGCCTCACTGGTAATATCCAGAAGACTGAGAGCGATCCTGATACTGCATGCCTCACATGCTCAAAACTCCTATTAAACTTAATGGGAGTTTGGGGGGATGCGAGGAATGCAGGATTGACCTTTATGGTTAAAGATGAATGTGTGCTCTAGACTTCAAAGATTAGGTGCCCCTGCCAGTCTGGAGTGTGCAAGTGATCAGCATGCCAAGTGCCGAAGGCATCTGCTAAATATCACGCCACAGCTCAAAGCTGTAATTAAGAAAAATATAAACTGGCTCAAGGAAGAAAAATATTAGTAATAATTGAAAATGCTTTGGCTGTTGCTTTTGTTCTGATGATCTCATTAGTTTTGGTTACAGAAACAGTTCTCACACTGGCTGGCGTGGGGCATGCTTTGTTTGTGCTCTCATTCTACCCACACCTTTCCCAGTTAACTTTTATTGCTCGATACAAAGGTCAAATCGAAGGCTTAATTAAATTGTATATGGGGAAACTATAAACTTATTTTGGAAGGGGGTACAAAAACATTTAAAGCCATCCCAGCTCCTCTCCCCCAGACACGCCTTAATTTCTCGAGAAGAAAAAAGAGCATGTGTTGTTGGCGCTCTTTCCCTTAAGGGGAAACTGCACCTTTTCTTGCTTGAAAATTTACAAGTTACAAGTATCTAGCCTTTTCATAAACTGCTAATTGTATTTGCAATTGACATTCATAACGAGGATTTTAATCTAGTTCTGCAGCTCTAAACAGACAAAGCTCCATTTTGTAAAAAGACTGGGTATGATCTTATACTAGCAGCAATGTAAGTTCAACGTACAGCAAGGATTTGAACTTCATCTGCTTAACTTTAAACAGAGATTGTCCCACCAAAATAAATACTACTACCCACCTGCTTGAAGTTAGGTATATGTCTCTCAGCCCTGAGGCCTAAAACTGAAAAGCAGGATCTCTCTCAGCTGAAAAAACTCACAGGTCATATATAAGCACCATTTACAGTTTTTCCATGCCATAAGAAGAAAATCACATAGCTTGAGAGGAAGGTCAGGTTTGAGTATGCTACAACCTGTGTACTAGCAACACCAATCCCCAAAAAAGTTTAGGCTTCCACGTGACAAGTTATCTGCCAGAGTTGAGCATTTATGCACCACTGAGATTCTCAAAGCTCCTGTTCAGCTGTTCTCTAGCCCTAGGGGCATAACAATTCTCCAGATCTTTCAGTTTCCGTCTCCAAAAGCCCTACAACGTTTACATTCTGCAGCTGACTGTGCACACAAACCCCAGGAAGCTGTGAGCTCCACGGCCCTTGGGCCACTGCGATGGAAGTGGAGGATGGCCTGCAGATCTCCTCTCCTCTGCCAGACCTCGTCAGCGTGGGCTTGCAGGATCACACCAAACGGTAAGAGAGCAGATAGACATCTGCCAACTAGGGCAGCAGTTAAAATGGGCACCAATGATAGACGGTATCTAGGTTCAAATCCTTCCCATGGGTGATTTAGAAGGGGTGCTTGAACCCAGGTCTCTTGTGCCCTATCCAGTCAGAAAAGGTACGCAGAGACAGGTGTCTCAGACTGAAGCAGGCTTGGCAACGTTGCTACACTCTCTAACTACCTGGGTCTACCCTGAGAGCAAACTGGCCCAAAATACACTGGAAAGAATTACTCAAATTAATTAACAGGGTGTCAGCAAAAAGAGACAATAGAAACTGCTGTGTGCTACTGAGTGAGGACTCTTCATGCCTCCACAATGAAACGCCAGCGAGGGGCAGGAAGATGGACCGCTATCTGCTCAGGAAGCCATACTCTAGCTTAGCATAAGCAGATGTCCTATCTGTAAGGAGTGGGCAGGAGAAATTAAACCACAGAAGAGTTCCCCTCCCACCAAAAAGCTCTGTGACTCAGGGCAGAGCCCTTTCAGCTCACAGTTGCCTTTGCAAGGCAGGGTGCATTCAACACATACCCTTCAAGCAGCCCGACTAAATCCCTGAATACAATAATCACAAACAAGGCATCCATTTCCAGCATGGCAGACACAGAAGAACAATCACAAACATCTCTAAAAGATGTCTGAAAGGTTCTTTTCACCCTGCAAACATGCTGCTCTCATCATTCCTCAGTCTTTAAAAGCCACTCCAATTCTTCCAGATATTCCCAGTGCTCCCTAAGAAACTTGGGCAGACACGATTCCTGCTGCAAGATTTTGAAGTCGCCAGATCCCAATGGCGGCAGTGAGGATTTAAAATGTTTCCTGTATTTCAATCATTTCTTGAGCACAGAACCTTATACTAAAAATCTTTTAAAGAGGTTCTAATAGGATATAATCATAATTGATGTTTAATTATTGAATAAACATTGAAATCACTTCAATCCACATATCATCTGATTTCTTTTAATCTAGATGACAAAAAGGATTAGTCATAATGCTAAAGGATAGTTCTGGTCCTTAGATCAATCAGTAGGAAACATTTGTTTATTTAATCTTTCCAGTATTTCATTTCAGTTAGAACTGAAATCAGAAGAAACTGTGGCAAGATACTATCCTGGATTAATCATTTTAGACTTAATATCAGGAGCAGTAAAGGAAAACATCACAGCGTTAGGCTTGCTTCAGCTCTGGTATGGGAAGTTTAAATTAGTCTTTTCTACTGCTCTAGTTTGGCAACTATTCAGCGTGCATTTCCTCTTTTTCACATTGCTAGGTTTATCCGGCCAACCAGAACGCCAGCTCTATCACAGCTGACAGTTATTGACAGAGAGGGTGATTAGAGCCATCACTCTACTGAATATCTGTAGCAAGAAGAACATGTTTCATGTGAAAATAACCAAACGGCTTAAAAGCATTATCTTATTAGTAGCATGCAGTGAAACTGATGAACCCTTATCACATTCAGCAGGATTACGAATACCCAAATCAACACAAATGGAAAGGAGATATACAACCAGGGGTAAAAAATAAACTTTTCTAATAAAATGTCTTACAAAATGAAGCACCATCTATTAGCATATGCATAAGGCTATGCTCAGTCAGTGTTCGGGCTGTGGAGCAAATTAAAGGAAGGAAATTCCTGTTTGGAGCTGGCAATGGTCCCATTCCCCAGTTCTGTTCTGGGAGGGTGTGAACTGCTCTTTCCAGTTTTCATGGGAGACACCTATACCAAGACCACCAGGACTGAATTCAGCTAGTCTGCTAACACTGTGGTACCTAATAGATGGAGGGCTGTAAATCTTCCCCCTTTTTCAGGGTAACACCACTGCTAAACTTTATATTGGCCAGGGTTTTCCCACTTAGCCGTGTGGAAAAAACACTTCTGCCCATAGACCACACATTGGATAAAAACCCCTTGAGGTATTCACGTCATCATGAGAATGATAAAAACACCATTTTGGGAGTGATGCATATTGCATTGGAACTCAAATGTCTGCAGCTTTCAACTGGCTTCTTTCTACACTGATGTGCTCAAGCTTGACTGCCCAGATGCGACTAGTGACAAAGCCAGCGTGGTCCCCAAAGCCCTTCACCAGGCACCTGCAGCACCTCTCCAACGGGTCATGCCAAGGGGCTGAGGGTGATGATGAGAAAATGTATTAGTTTTTAAGGAGAAAGAAGTTGGAGAGCATGAAAGCAGCAGGGTGTTGCTGCAAGCAAGCGGAGAGCAATGGGAGACTCCAGATCAGGAAACTGAATGAACATAAATGAATACATAAAGGACCATCTCTGCTTGTTTCTATGCACAGAATTGACATGGACATATGCAGAGCACTTCTTAGGTGACTGAGCATGTGGCTTGATTTCTGTATGTTTCTACCCAGCCAGAGAAGCTTTGACAGGCACTCAGTCTACTCTTTGAGATTTAACAGTTATTGCCAATTTCTTTCTGTCATAAGGGTCTAATAAAGGGAAAAACCCGCTGGAAGTTCATGAGAGCTGACACCGTGTGCTGTGATGGATCTGTTGGCGCTGCTGCAGTCTATTATGCAAATACACATCATTGGACTTTGTAGAACATAAATTATGTAAATGCCCATTTAGAGACCCTTCAAAATGCAGATTACTTGCATGATGTTTGGAGACAATTAACATCTCTGATGTGAACCTGTACTCAGGGACTGCTATGCTACAGCCTGTGGATATCGAGGCCTAGCAAACCTTATTTTGTGTGCAGATTCAGTCTTGGTATGATGGACTTTTGCTGTAAAAGTCGACTGTGTCATGATCTACTTAAGCCACATATCACTGACACCACAGGTTTTAGACAGACCTTTCAATTTACTATTGTAGCAGTGCTCCAAAAGATCTGATCTGGAATTCAGGTATGCACTTGTTCATTTGGGATTATGAAGGGTTTTTCTTTTTAATTACGACTTTGTATATAGATGCATGCCAAACATCTACATGTCTGCATGAAGCCGTGTGGCTCATTCTCCTGTGGGGGTAGGGTGTGAGTCCTGGTTCTCCATCTCTGCAATCCTGTCCCTGGCTCTGGGTGAGACTCGAGTCAAAGCCATAATGTAATCAGCACAGACAAACAGGACTTTGGGCTTGCCTATGAGTTCAGGCCGCAAGCTTGACACAATAGGTATAGATCAATTCCTCAGGGTGCTTAGTACTCAGTGGGAAGGCTGGGCTCCCACTCAGGAATTAAATCAAGCAGTTAGATTTTTTTATTTTTTTTTTTAAGAGCATACTAAGCATCTTGGATTGTTCTCAGTAGGCTCATTCCTGGCATGTGAGATCTTACAGAAATCTAGGCCAAGCAATATATCCTTTGCTAGAAAAGAAAACATCATAGACTATCTACTTGGGTAAAGAATTTGGAGAAACTATGTTTTCAGGAGTAGTAAACTCAGCATCTGTTAGACTTCATTAAATTCTTGTTTAACTTTAACTTGAGTTGAGATGGGTGAAATTAACCTTTATACCTCAATACTGCTCTTCCTATTTGAAGCAATTGAATCAAAGTAGCTTACCAAGGGCATCTTTCTACTTTATAACTTCAAAGAACATTTATTCAGAGATAGCATGCGAGGATCACATAATTGGAGCCAGCTGATGGAGAAAGGGCTGCATACTGAGCTAGCTGGGGAAAAAATACCTAATTTAAGGATAGATTAGAGATCTGAAGCAAAATTCATAGACAGGTGTGTTACAAAGCAGAGGTAATAGTTTCCCAGACTGGCAGAGACAGTGCAAGGTGAATGGAAGAGTCTTTCTAATCACTGTTGGCTGAGAAGTATTCCCTAAGCCATGGACCAGTTCCTATAAAAAACCAAGATGCTTAGAAGACAATTTGCAACCATTCAGTTTTCTTTACTAGCCTGTTTAGGCTCTTTAGGACATGGACAATAATTTCTATGGATCTATAGTAGCTAAGCATCATATAGGGTCATGATCTTGATCGAGGCATTCATGCACTACTGTCAAATCAATAATGGGAAAACATACAACTTGATAATTAAAGGACAGCAAAGAACAACAGTGGGCATTTTCGATTTAATTGAAACCCAACATTTACTGGTATCTAGAACAGTTACCAAGTTACCAGCCATTTAGTAAGGCTGCAATCAAACCTTAAACTAGAAGCCCCACAGTTTTGTAGCCATCTAGTTACAAATTTAGATTAAAAAAATTCAAACTAATTATAAGAGATAGGACTAATCATTTCACTGAACCTCTCCAACTGATATGTGTTGGGATATGTGCTAAACAACATCCCTCTATCACTGACTTGGTACACTCAAGCAATGCAGGCTAATAACATCTTCAAAGCTTAAAGCAAGTCAAGACAGGCTGTTGTAATAGGAAACAGAGATACTCCTGTGATATGTTACCAAGCCGTAAGAACCCGTAAGTTCTGACATGGCTATTCCATAAAGCAGATCTTGTGAGATGAGACCTAGCAACACGCAGAGCATTTATTTCTAGCTATGGCGTGGGAGAAGAAAAGGCAGGAAAATATCTGTGTATCTGCAACAAATTGTTGCACCTCACTGAATATCAAAAGGCAGCTTAGTTCTGCCATTGATAGGAAATGAAAAAAATTGCTGTGCAACGACAGTGGTCATGCAACTCTATGGAGCTCTAAAAACATAATTTTCTTGTAAAATACCAATCCTTGTTTGTGTAAGGATTAGTGTAGAATTGTCCCTTAAGAGAAAAAAAGTGGGCTGATGCTCAGTCTCTCCCCCTCCCCCCTCCATTTCCACTAGTTTCCATTAAAAAATTAGAAGCAAATTGCTTAACTTATAAATTATAATCCTTACACCAAGGTGAGTTTGAAACTGAACTGGGAGAAGTGCCTGAAGTTTGTTTTGGACTTTACTATTACTAAACAGTTACACTGGGCTTTTGGTTTTTTGGTAATAGGTTTTGCTTAAAACTAAGCATCCGTCAGAGCATCTGAAAAACAGAAGTAATTATACCAAACTGTCTCCAGCTAGTGAATCAGAGCAGCTAGTGAATCAGAGCATGGCAGAGCATGGGCAGGCCGCAGAAGAGGTGGCACACACGCAGCTCGGCCAGGCATCTCCCGTTTAGCCAGGCAGGAAAAGGAGAGGTACAGGATGGTGGGCTGGGGCAGACGGTGACAACCAAGAGAGCAAACCTGCCATTTGCATTGAAACTGGCAGGGATGTGAAGGACCACACGAAAGGCTCATCACCAGTGAAAGGCAGACTAAGAAACCCATGTACCCACTGATAAATGAGACAGGGTGACAGAGGACACAGAAAAGCCAGAGGTATCATCAGAAGCCTTCTCTGCCTTGGCTTCACTGACAAGACCATTGCTCAGGTTCCTGTGGCTGAGTCTGGGGAGTGAAGTATTACCCATGGAAGAAGAAAATCAAGTTAGGGAGCGCGTGCTGCTGCTGGGATGAGACTAGTATTAGGGCTGTGCAGGCAGCTGCCTACGGGAAGCTGTAAAAACTCTCTCACTGAAGGTACTAAAACCCAGACTAGGCACACGGGAACAGTTTTGGTAGAGCTGACTCTGGTTTGGAGCACAAATCCACACTAGAGAAGCTGCTTCATCTCTGTTTTCAATCTTCCGATGATCTCTTCATTGTGATGAATCTGCTCCATGTGAAAAGCAAAAGAAAATGAACTAGTCAATCAGTTTGTGACTAAATTTGTAACTATCTATAAAAACTGAGGGTGAACATTTTGTAAAAGGAATATACATTGGCAGCTATTGCTGATGAAATGCTATCAATAGGCATTAAAGCTGCAAATGGCAAGGTGTTGGCAAAGTGAGAGAAATTGCTGCAGAGAGTAAAAAGCCAATCTGTACGATGAACAGAGTGTACATAAAGCAGAGCAAATTACCAGACACACAGACATGAGCATACAGAGGCATGGGAGCTGATTAAGAAGTCCTTGTGAAGAAATCTTGAAGGCTGGCCAGTTCCTCCTAATTCTCCGGCATCCGTTCCAGCCGCTTAGCTAGTGAAAAGAGCACTGTCTGTGATGTGAGCATACACGTGGTCATGTATTACAGGGAGACGATGGATGTGCAATACCATTGCAAATGGCTGCTTGGAACTGCCACCCCCCTTTCAGAACAATCCTGCTTTTCAAAGCCTCAGTAATCTTGGATAAATGCCAAAGAAGGAGACTTGAAAGGGCCAGCTCCTGAATTCCTCAGTGAGGAATAAGCTGGGCGTGTGGCTGGATGCACTGTGTGTCACTGGCACCTTGAGTGTGTGACATTTGGAGGCTCTGCCGCTGGGATTTTACTTTCTGAACACCTTATCCTGTACATTTGTAACCTGAGAGAGAGGTGGTAGCCATGAGACCTCACAAGCCTGTCGACTGCTGTTTTTCCTTAAAACCAGAAGCCTGATTTTTACTTATTTTTCACTTCCTGGTTTTTCTCAAGACATTCCTTTCCCCCGTTTCTTTCTAATTAAGCACAATGGAGCCCTGCTCTTTAATCTGCTAACTAGAGAAAAAATAAATGACTTTCTGAACAAGAATATGCATTACAGACCCCTGCTAGTTCGAATGGTGGAAACCTCTAGCAGCTAAGCACCCTCAGGTGTTTTGGTTTTTTTCCATTACAGAGCAAATATGGATCATTTGAGGTTTGTCTCAAATATTGTTAATAATGGCTTGTGCTAGGGAAAAATTAATGGTAATGGGACTGAATTTGATATAACTGAAAGTTGGGCTTGGCTTACAGTCATAAAGGGACCGATTAAGCTCAGGGTTTGTATTGGAAGATTATTCTCTGCTTTACCTCCTGTCCAGGAAAATTTCAAGACAGAAAAATCACAAACATGACCAAAAGTCTGATTTACATGCCCATTTGAAAATTACCAGTGCTTTAATTCTTCCCTTTTATGAGGCAGTCTGCTGTAAATGAAAGCTGAGTAGGCAGAGGTAGCCTGTTAAAAATTCATTAGCATCTTTTTGCTTACATATTGAAAAGGAAAGCCCCCCCAGATTACACACATGACAGCTTTAATTGGGGATTCTGGGTGCTGCAGTGATGGAAAAAATAAAGCATACATGAGATTTTAATTGCTGAACTTTCATCAACTTACTTTCTTCAGTGCTCTACAGTAGAAATAATAGGAAATAGGCAATTGCAAACATCAGCCAAGTACTTTTCCAAGGGTGTGTCTAAGTAAGTTGTCTTGTTTTCAGATAAAACGAGCATCTCTAACTCCCACTAAAATCAGGACCTTGAAATGCATCTCAGAGAAAATCCAACTGCCGTGCTGTAGCGGACCAGGGAGCACAGCTTACCAGTTTTCTCTACGTTGCACCACCAAAGCAAGGGAGCAGCTACACTTGCCCAGAAACGTTTCCACGTAGTCTTCCACGGTGTCTTCTAACAGGGCACTCTACAGCAGCCGATACACAGGTGACTGAACACAGTTTGTTTTAGCACGGTCAGTATCTGGGACAGCTTTTCTTGGTGCATCATAGGGAGAAACCATCCTGCCCCCAACACACACCATTGCACCCACATTGTAGCTGCCCGAGTATGAAGGCACAGATTAGCATTAGCACTCAACAACAGATGCGAACGGCAACGTTTTTGCTCTTCGTTTGTGGAGTGGGGGAAGAAGGGGAGGTTGTGAAAGACAGTGTGGGGATGGCATCAGGATGAGAGG
Organism: Sagittarius serpentarius; assembly: GCA_034782735.1. Classification (NCBI taxonomy): domain Eukaryota; kingdom Metazoa; phylum Chordata; class Aves; order Accipitriformes; family Sagittariidae; genus Sagittarius; species Sagittarius serpentarius. The sequence continues at coordinate 18,451,699 of JAVKLA010000084.1, forward strand.
AAACGGCACAGCTGCTTTCTGTAGCTTCCCAGTATGACCTCTATTTTGGTCTAAACCAGCACGGTACACTGACTTTCATTTTTCTTTTAGGAAATGTCTGGCCCTGGAAATGGAAAGCAGACTGCATATGCAGCCATGGGGCCCTTTTCCACTTCTTTGCACCATACTGTAGTTACGTCTGCTAACGATGTAAAACACTGCTTACGACTCTAAGTACAAGGAGAATCGTGTCTGGCCTTGCAGAGCTCTGAATGACTACCTTAAGGTCAAGGCACTGGTGAACCAAGTCTGAATAATTTTTCCCCCACTTCAACCATTAAATGCGTCCCTTTGGTTTGGATAGCAAGATACACAGGGAAACCACACCCTCAGCGCTGCCTAACGCACCCAGCTCAGCGTCCTGCTCCTTTGCAATGCCAGCTGGATGGCGCGGCACAAAAACATACCCCAGCACAACCAGGGAGACAGAAAGCCAGCAGACAGACTAGCAGCTACACAGCCATTTGCAGGTATAAAATACATTTGTCTCAGGTGTTACTGTGCCCTTATTTAGCCTTTAAGCCCACAAAATTAAAAGCGTACATTTTCAATAGCTCTGAAGCTGTACTGCTAGTGTATTACATAACTTCTAAAAGATTTGCCCGTAAAGATGACTGAGAAATTAATGCAACAAAAGCCAAACAAACCCCAGCCTCACTCCCAGAAACACCATATCCTTTAAATCCTGGAATTCTTTAGTGCCTAGAGTCATACTTCAGTTGAATTCCCAGTGTTTGGGTAAAATTTATGATACAGCAGCCAAGTAATTTATATTCTTATTTGGAATGCGCTTTCTAAATTCTGCTTTACTACAGATGCCAGCCTCTATACTACATTCTGTCATTTGCCAGTGAAAGCTTTTCTTTAGAGTTAAGACATTCAGATGAATCACGTTTTCTTTGCATCTTTTTTAAATGAAAGGTTTCCTTGTCTCTGTAATTCCCACTCCCCACCCTCCAGTTTCTGCTGCTTTCACTGTACAGAGCCAGACTGTGATATTTATTCCTTTACTTAACAATGAATAGTACAACATATCAGTGAAAGCCCTTCTGAAATCAATGAGACTTTTTATGGAGTATGGTACTACTCACTGTGAGCAGGAGTGCTTCAGTCTGGCCTGAAGAAAGATCCAAGATGACGTAAGTTGAAATGAATACAGTTACCACTATAATACACGTGTTAAAGAGAAGAGACCTGGCCAGATGGAAAACCATTTCAGTGGCTGCCAAATATTCTGACCCCCTAAAGCAGGTAACAAGGGACCCTGGGAGTTCTTAAATCAAAGTGTTACTGTCTTGACACTAATTCCATAAAAATCAATGCAAGAAGTAACTTTTTATGTTTCTAAAAAGTCTTTCATTCCAGAGTCCTAACAGATGTTACAAACGGTAAATGTGGCAGCACTCCTAGGAAGTACTGTTCCCATTTTTCAGATGAGATAACGGAGACACGAAGAGGCTAAAATGATGTGGGTGGTGGTCACAGAAGAAACCTGCAATTACTTTCAGAGTCAGCAATACCTTTGCATCCTTCAGTCCAGAAACTGATGCAAACAGATGTCATTTCATTCTAAGTTTGGGCATTTACTAAAAGGTAATTTACCGTATCTCCAAATCAAAATCAAACTGCATAAGTAATGATATGCTGGGTTTCAAGCTTGTAGCTCACATGTAGCTCATGATTCTTAGCCCACAATATTTGATGAGGGATTGTCTTTGCTCTGTTTGTACAGCTCCAAGTGTCCTGATCTAACACTGGGGAGCCTGGATTAGTGAAAACCAGAAATATTTGGAGCAGGATCAGTCACTTACTGTATTTACTGAGGGCATACCATAACTGAATGCCTCATCTTGCTAAGAACAGGATGGGCATCAAAACCAGAAAATGTAGAATGTTGTTACAGTTTAAAAAAAAAATAAATCAGATGTGATGATACAAGTACACAACAGCTTCTGCTCTTTCGAGGTGCAGTAAATTACAAGTTGGAAATATCAAAGGCTGTGTTGTAATGGGGAAAGCTGTCAGCAAACAGACAAGGAACAGTGAAAGATGAAATAGCCTTCCCCAAATTATGCAGCCTCCTAGAAGTTTCACATCCGATGTGATACGGGTTAACAGTGAAGGTCTGATACGATCAGTATTTTTTTGTGTGTGTGTGGTGTTGGGTTTTTTTTAATATTTCTTACAATGGAAACAAATGGTACCAGGTTCCTGAAGCACTACTTGACATGTTTATTACAAACAGCTACTTAATTCAGAAATTCTCAGCTTCTGTAAGAAGTCACAAAGCCACCCAACCTGCCTCTAAAAAATGAAGTTACCCAATGACAACATATGCCTCAGCATCTGGTGGTTACCATGCAACATACGCATCAAACCTTGTTTGCAAAGGCTGAGAGAGGCAGTAGCTTGCTTTTTTGGCCCACCTGCTACATTTTTAGATTATTATCCTTGAAATACACTGAATGATTATGTAGAGAGAACTTCATGCTTGACCAAGTATACAATGCAATTAACATTTTAAAGCCATTTGGTACATGTCTAATCTTACTGCTGTCTTCATATTTTTCCCTGTTCCCGTATTTACTGATATTCATTTATCTGTTTTTTGCCTTGGCCTATGCTCAACTATCAAATCTCTCCTTTCAAGTCAGCAGAAATCAACAGCCAGCTCAGTGGCAGGTAGTAGGCACACTGGTACGAAGTGAAGGGTGGGCTACACTTGGTTGTAAATATCACTATGAAATGGAAACATCATCCATAAATGTTTACCGCATGTTAATAATTCTGGACCAGATTCTGTGAGAGACAGAGAACTGAGAGATTTGGACCTAATACTCTCCGAAGGGCTTTATGCCCAGCACAGCTGGCATACTCTCATCCGATCTCACACACCTGACGCAGCCGGAAGCACGCCTGAACCTCCAAGTAAGATACTTTGGTTAGTATTGTGACGCATAAAGGAAGAACTAAAGATGAGAGAAGATCTCCTGGTGCTCAGAGCTGAAGGGGGTGCTTTGATTGCGGCAACAATGGGATAGTGACAGTGCTGGTGTTTGTACAGCCTAAACAGGCAGGAAGGGCTTCTCCTGTTGCCACACATGGCACAGACCCACTCTGGCTGTCAGCCTTTAGCTTTGCTTCTCTCCCAGTCTCTTCACATCTCAGCTCTTTTGCCTTTCTCATGCATGAAATAATGGGTACTTTCCAAGAGGGATGCTGAGGGCATAAAATGGAAAGGAAAGTGAAGATTCTTTCCTCAGGTATCTCTAAGCAATTTGCTTTTTCTTCCAACATTTCTGCTTTACTGCACATCCCAGTTGCTTCCCCTAATCAAAGTGCTATTTTTCCTGTTTGCTCCAAACATTTCTGGGTGCCCTATGTGCTAAAGGGAACAGCACAAGTTTTCTGACAGGTAGGATACAGCCTGACACTAAGTCACAACACCACCTATGTAGTAACAGAGCTCAACCTTTATCTGGGCTGGGCAGCGTCTGTGCAGGGAGCTCTGCTAGTGTGGAGGGTCCTAGCACACAGAGACCTTAATGGACTACTTACATGTAAAACCTTTGCACTTGTCTTGCATCCAAAACAAGAGAGAACATATGGGCTGACTCCGATTAATGCACAAAAATGTTAAGTATCATCTGTTTTAAAAGACAAAAGGTGGTTAAAATTTATGGGGAAGCTGGGTAACTGCAAACCTCTCATCAATATCCCCTCTCTGTGGAAGTGAATGGAATGGGCTTACAAGCACTCTGGAATACATGCACTACAGGAGGGACTGCCATCCTGTGCAGCCACAGGCACTTTATGGCAGTAATTGGCTACTGGAAGTGAAGGAATTCATTTGTAAACGTATAAATGCAGCATTAGGAATGTGCAGTAGCAAGCAGAGCAGTCATTTCAATTTTACTTGTTTATGTACCTCTTGTAAAAATAATCATTTATGGTCATTACAAACCTGTTCTAATGTAAATCAAATAAACAAACCAGTGTATTATTGCTGTCTCCTTTGGTCTAGTTTATTTGGCAGTTGGGTTTGTTAGCACTGTCAGGAATCAAGGTTGTCAGTCACCCCACAACCCGTGACTGAAGCGGGCATTAAAAAGAGGCGGATGCAACACTGAGGGTGAATACTTAAAATGAGTGGTGGCTCATCCCTCTATGTGCAAGAGGCAAAAAAGGACGCCGAAGCTTGCTGTCTGGCCTCCCTCCCCTCGTGTCTACCTGGCAAGCAATGGGGGGGTGGCCATATTGCACTCAGTCCCTCCCAGACTGGAGTAGCAGCTGTATACCCACATGCCGTGTCTGATGAAGAGCCCTCAAGCGTCAAGACCTTCTTCACCTGTCGGACAAAGAGGAAATGCACCTCATGGCAAGCAGTGGTTGGGCTGCATCACAACAGAGGTAAGGATTTGGATGGCTGCACACTGTACAGAAAGGTTAAGTGCTTTTTTTCCGCTCCAAAAGCAAAGGAATTACAGAAGTTCACATGACACCTAACCCCATCCCCTGATAATCTTCTCCTGGTTTCCTCCTAGGTGGCTGGGAAGGGAAAGATTTCTTTTGGTGACAAAGTGGCAAACCAAAGAGAGGGGAAAAAAGTGGGGAGCAATGCCTAAATCAAAAGAGAGGCTTGATGGAAAAATCTTTCCCTAGATACTTCTGGCATCTCAGAATATGAATTACTTACTCTTATTTATAGTGGAGAGGTGCCTGGAATAATCTGGGGAGAAATGAGGGCCTCTGACTTGCTCAAAGTTAAAAGCTTTGTTGAGAGGAAAGCTGAAGGCACCTTTTGCTTGTACCCAGCAACTTCTCTATGCAGTCTGATGGGTATCACATTGTGTTACGCATGAGCACAAAAGAGAGCACAGAGGAGCCCAGTCTTTTAATAGAACCTCAAAAATAAAAGAGTTTTGAAAAGAGATTTTTTTTCCCCCCTCTTGAAGTAGTCACTGTATCTGCTCAAAAGAGTCCCTGTGGGGAAATAAACCTTCAGAACCCTCCAGTAAAAAGCTCCATTGCATTTAATCCTTCTTGAAATATAACCTGGGGTGCCAAGCAGGAGAAGAATGGGGACAATGGAGAGGAGAAGCACACATACCAAAATAGCCCTGACAACAACCCTGGGCTGTGCCCCAGCATGACGAGTTGTCCCGAAGACAAACCCGGGTGGGTTTCAGTTTTCTGCGGGAATGTGCCACCAGACAGAAAAACCTCAAACCAACCATATTTAGAGCCTCTACTGCTACCTGCTTGTTTACCTCTATCAGAGATACAATTCACACCTGAAATGCTTCAGTCTTGGTCCAGCTCAGAAATGAACACATTTGTAAAAGCAAACAGAGTACCTCTCATTTTTATCGCCTCTAAGAAAAGACGTTACGAGATCCTGCAGTTCTCTGTATTCCCTAGGCAACATTCCGCACAGTGGCATTTCCTGCTCAGCATCCAGCTCAAAATGAATACAGACAGGTATTTGCTCTCATAATTACCATTTGATAGTAGGGATTATATTCTGTCCTGAATCTGTCGTCTCCCTCTAGAGCAAACTTGGTTGGATGACTAACATTCATTAGAAATGAACTTACCAGTATTTTGACTTGACATCAATCGTTTCCTACCTCGTAGTTCATATATATATGTTTCTATTTGATTGGATGTAATAACTCACATTGGCATTTGAAATAATAGTGTCACCAAACCTCAAGAGATTAATAGGATGTGATTTGTAATTGCTGCCGCAGAACACAATGCACACATCGCTAACTGCTGGTGAGCGTAATGTTGCACGCTTGACCCCCAAGTGGGAAACGGTCCCCTACACAATATCACACACTGCAGGAGCAGCGAGAGCTGAGGATAAAACAGGTAAGAGGGCTGCAGGTGCGGCCGACAAGCCCCACTGCTCCCTTCCTTGCTTGTTACTACTATTACTATGATTTGACTGTAATCTCCCTTGAAGAGGAGCACTCTGGTCTTTCTCTTCTAAACTCTTTGGGCCCAGAGGTGATGGGAAAAGAAGTCCTGTAAATTTGGACAGCAGCATCTCTGGGCAAGGCCTTTCTTAATGCTGTCTGGGAATCACAGAAAAGCTAGACTGTGAAGGATGTCCTAATGGATGCTGTGCAACAGACCTGCTTCCAAAAATGACACCTCTGATAGAAGCTATCACCCAGCATGGACATGTCGCCAAGGCCACACAACACGTGCAAGAGGACTGAAAACCTGCCGTCCCTAGAAACACTTCCTGTCCCCCACGCACTTCCCTAGAAAAATCAGACTTCAAAGCAAAACATAGCATTTCCCCCAAAAGAAATTACTTCCCTAACAAGCATCTCCTCCTGCCCACTACTAAGAAAATCAGCTTTGCATATAGCCAGAGCTATTTCAAACCAGAAGTCAAACACCCGAAGGCATGTTTGAGGGAACGCTCCTCTCCGGGCCCTCTCGGGAAGAGCGTACTGAGACAGGGAGTTTGGTGGCCTGGACAGACCCCACTGTTGTGATCCAGTAACCAGTTGCTCTGCTTTACTACACGATTAAAAGGCATCAGTCAAATAAAGTCAAAACTCTTCCAACTGATGTGGTGAACATTTCGAATCAGACTAGAGGAGACGTGCTGTGTCTCACTAGTGTCCAACAGTGACCCATAGCTAGTTCTTATGTTTGTGGATTGTGGTGGGCAAGACAAGTACCACAGAGCCTCTGGCTCAGCCAGAGGAAGCTCCCAGACTCACGGACACAATCCGGCAACGCTGATCTCCTCCGAGTCCCACTTCCAGTACTGTGGATGGGAATTTACCTTTTTCACAAGGTTGCAGAGAGAATAAAATCACTTTGTAACTGATAGATGCACATATACTACACTGACAAGTCTATACAGTTCTGCAAGCATGTCGTGCATCCTTTCTAGAGGAAAGAGATTAGTCCTGAGGACCTGTCACTGAAAGGTTGCTATGAACAAATTTAAGCAATGTTCCTTTTCCTCCTTAAAAAATAAACCAGAAAAAGCACAGCAGAGAGTCTTAGTGTTCGGTGATGCCTGACTGGGGTCTTACTGAATCTCCCCACAAGTTTTTTGCAATAGCATTTGATCAAAGGGCTAGTTTTCTCAACTAACAGGGGATAAACTCTGTGTCTTTTCTGTTAAATTCCATATGTAGGGAGACGTAAGGAGGGATTCGATTCTTCAACACCTGTGTCAAACCTGTGGGAGAAAAATCCTCTTTTCTAGCAATTTCATAAGCTTCAAGGAAATACGGGAAGTTTGGTACCTTAAAACTTCCTTTTCTTAAACACAGTTAGACTCATATTACACAGGAAAATGTTGTTGCAGCATATTTACTATATGTAAGTAGAGCTGCTAGCTGAAAAGTCTTATCTCTGGAATAATTACTTTCTAACTGAAAACAAACATCCATCAATACACCAAGAATCTCAGGAATTTGACTCTTTGTTGTAAAAGACATCAAAACAATGATAAACTTGAATAAATGAACTGAGGCAATAGAAAACTCTTTCCAAAATTTATTTTTCAGAGATTTGCTAATGTATTGAAAACAGGAAAATAAATTAAGGGTTGCGTCTGCATTAAAATCAAAGAGAATTCCACCACATATTTACAAATATTGAAAGAAGTATCTCTTCACTGAAGTTGTCCAAGAGTTTGATTTTATCTAAGCCACATTACGGAAGAAAGTGTATTTTAATTAAAATCCTTACTGCACCAAACTCCTCAAGTCAATACTTACATCCTATTAACGTCAGAGATGCACTTCAATGTTTTGCCGAATAGGGATGGTCTGCCGATTTTAGGACATATCTGCAATGAATCAGCTTCTACCAAGTCAATTAAAATCTCCTGCCAGCTTGTCACAGTATTTGAGAGCCATTCAGAAATATGAGAAGGTTACCCACCTCCAGCTGTATTGTTGGAGGCGTCTCCACGCACAGCCACACTGCGAGCGACTCAGAGCTTTGTCCCACACATCCTCTTCCCATCGCAAGTCACCCAAAAGAGCAAGCACTACACAACCAGTCTCCCACACGCCACCGTTCTCTGATTGCCTAACTCCTGGTAAGGAAATAAATGGACAGGCGGCCTCTCTGCGGCTTTCAGGGGTGGAGGCGGCCCGTACTGACACGAGTGACACAGCCCATGCTCCCGCGAGGGCTACCCTCCTCTCTGAGACACGACCGCGTTAGCCACCTTGTAGCCCTGGCTTTCACAGCTGGTTTGCAACTAGACAGCTCCTCTGGGGAGACGGCTGCACCTTTTGATCTCTTGCACAGACGTGAATGGCCGAATGGCCATCGAGACGGCTCGAAAGGCTTGTGCGAGGAGAGAAGGGCTCAGCACGAGAGGCTATTTCAGCCTAGAGTTACGAGGCCGGGAGTGAAAACAGGTGTTTCAATTTCCTGGTGCAGATGAAACTTGGCCGTGCTTCTGCATGGGAGCTGGGGAAAGGATCCAAGACATCCTGTCTAGGAAGGAAATCATAGGGCAATAGACCATTAGCACCTGGATTTTCTTCACACAGTTGGTATAAGCAACATCAGCAGAAAGGTGATCCTCATGCAAAGCCCGAGCGGCGAACAGGTTGCTCTGGGCTCAGATACCCACCTTTGAGTGCTAGAGACACTTGCATAACTGAAAAGGGAATGCTTCATTGGACAGGGGATGTTTACTTAAATCCAAGCAAAAAAAGTGGCTGTATCAGACGTGTTTACTTTTGTTTTGTTGCTGACAGGAGACGCTAGCAGACACTAGCTCTTATGTCATCATTAGAAAGCTAACGGATGAGTCTGGAAGTCTCAGTAAGCTCTTCTTAACGAAAAAGAAGAATTAAAGAAAAAATGGGGATGCACAAAGGAAGTTTAAATTCCACTGAAAGGGCAAAACAAGTAGTAATAAACTGTTTCAGTCGCAACTATTTCCATGCACAAGATTAACTGCTACACAGAAGTAAAAAGCATTTAATTGCACCCCCTTCAAATGTTAGTGCCTATTTTGCGTGAGGAAAGGAAAAGAAGAATTGGACAGTTTCAGGCCATATCACCTCTTATTTGTTTCAAGCCAGTTTTAAATGCTCACTGGGTTCAATGGAACGACTCTAGCCACTTAGATGTGAATACACAACTCCTAGGATTTCAGCATGCTTTCTTTTCAGCCAGCCATCCTTCCTCTCCCCCCGTTACCAACGAGATAGACGTTTTCTACCATTCTGTGAGTTTGGACACCGGTCCACGCGCACACGCAATGGTTTGAACATGACTGTGGTGGTACCACCACCTTAGACCAGCACAGTACATGCTCAACGTGGCTGAATGGCATACACCTAGTATGCCTGAGGCTTTCACGTATATTCCTGTCTGGGACATGTGGGGTAGAAGCAAAGCAGCCTGTCCTTAGAGGCATCGGCCCCGTGCCCAGCAGGGCTAGCAGAGTCTCAGCATCTGTCAGGATTGGGCCCATACATTTTTGAAACGTGGCACGCCAACAAAACGTCTGTAACACATCACTCCTCGTTGCTGGTCTCTAGTGACCTAGAAAGCAGTAGTTCAGAGTTCAGACACAAATGTGGCAGAAAAGCTGTAGCTGACTCAACAAGCTGCCTTGGGAAACGGCACCCTTTTGCAAGCCCACGCCCGCAATTTTTGAGGTGAAGAAACTGTGTGGCTCAGACAGTGCAACTATTGTTGTTTACTTTTATCATCACAAATACAGAGAAATACAACTTCAGTTGAAGAATCTACTGAAAACATTCACCACAATTTCCATACCATCTACGTGAACTTAAAATGTACCCTTTCCCACTTAACAGCACTGCAATGTGAAGTAACAGTCTGTGACTGCGGAAGCTTTCAAGTAAGCAGGAGGTCTCTCAAGTTCCTAGCAACGTCCTCATACTGGTGTCCTCCAAAGATCTATTTTGTGTGTCTTACTCTGGTAAAACATTTGCAAGAACAGTTTAGTAGATTAATCAGTTTTTTCTTGATGTGGGATTCTTCACTGTGTTTTTCCCATCATTTTGTCTTACAACGATGACGGTACTCTGATAAACAGACTGACTTTGTATAATTCATCAGGAGTTTCAACAAACATGCTTTCAAATTTCTAATTCCTTCTTCTTAACCCCTGTAGTGCATTCAAACCAGTAACTCCTGAACTATGGAAACTCAAGACCAGATTTTGGTTCACCAAGCTCTAATAAAGTCTCTGTGTACAACATTTATATACAAATCCTAAAACAGACACAAAGTATGTGATTTTAATGGTCTGAGGTCATATTACTGTAGGTGCATAGCTCACAGTTTACACGATCTGCTGCCTGGCTTGTTTATCGAAATACATGATACTGGCTAATTTTGTTTTATATGTCTCAGTCTGGCTGGGGTGAAGGTCAGCTGGAGAAGAGAGCCTGGGGCTAGGGAGGCAGTTCCAGTGGCGGTTAGCAAGTGGGGATGGACAGACAGAAAGCAGCAGCCCTGCAGACATACAGCCTATGCCTTGGGAACAGGGGCAAAGGGAAAACTGAACGCAGAGCACAAATGTGGCATATGGGTGAAGGTACAGGAAGCCCCAAGCCCGGACAAGGAGAGATGTGCTTTCCAAACTCCTCTCCAGCAGCAGCAACCATGGCAGAGAGAGCCCCAGGCAAGAAGCAAGTGGCAGAGGCAGAAGAAAGAACTGAGAAAGAAAACCCTGGGAAAGCACGTGGGGCAGCACTGGGGTGAGAGGAGAAGGCCCAGAAGGCAAATGGAGGGGACAAAAATGGAGGGAGGCAAGAAGAAAAAGGGGGGTGAGAGAGTTGCCAACAATAGGGCAACTGCTGTCAAAGCGGGGTAGCTGTGACAGAAACACTTCCGCCTTTTGATCCACTTAACGACATTTAGAGACTTGCCTTACACACACAGAACCGGGCACGGGGCCAGGACAGAAACACAGGGCCCGATTTCGCAAACCTGCTGAGCCTCCTCACTGGGAATGGTGGTTGGCTGTGGGAAGAAGGCTCGTGGCTTCCACCACACGCAGTCGCTGGGCTGGGCTGCGTTTCACCTTAATGCCAAGCTAAATCCCAAGAGGATGCGATGCTCAGCACCTCTGAAATTAACGGTGTCTGAAATACCAAGGGGACAGATTTTTCTTTATGATTTTATTGTATTTCTTTCAGTTGCTGGAAGGGGTCTGCTGTGGGTTTTCTTCTGTACTCTTGAAAATCCAGCCTGCAGCTATAAAACACCTTTGAAAATTTGGCCAAAACACAGATTTGCATGCTTGCATTCTGGCCTCGAAGTTTGAAAATGCCGACCAAGTTCCTCAGGATACTGTTGGGAGACTGGCTTAGCTTCAGCATTTCTGAGAATGCTGGCTCAATTATGGTATGAACTTTTCCAGCCATGATAAAAAAATCAAAGGAAATAAAAAATTACCTCCATCTCCCTGTATAACGTACGCTGAGGTACTTTGTGCTGAAAACTTCTCCAGAGTAATTCTGAAATGGGCAACCCAGTGCAATGATATACCACATGCTGTCACTATCACTTCCCAGACTACTGTTAGGCTATGTGCAAACCAGCCTGCACCATTTAAGCTCAAAATTTAAGAGGAAAAGATAATAAATTAGACAAAAATTACATACTTAAGTGTTTGTCTGCAGAGAGGCAGGTAACAGAATTTTGTTTGTTTCCTATAAAAGTTAGATTCATTTAAGCCAATCTTTAAGACAACATAGAAAGCATTGCAAAAAATTACATATCCAATACTATAAAATTGTTGCAGGCACAGGCAAATACACCCGCACATGTATACAGAGGCAAAGAAATTAATGTGTATCTTCAACAGCTACAAGCTAACAGATCCCTAAAAGGTTACTTGTACTCAGCAAATGAATACTCTGGGTTTGCCATTTAATACCTGTAAAGATTTGCTACAGAATCCCTTTTTTCTTTCAAAAAATCCTCATGCAAAGCACATTCAAGCCACCCATTTAAAAAGAAACTGTCTACTTGAGATAAGCTGCTCCCTACACATTTCTGCATTTATCAAATATGACTTAATCGAGAAAACAAAATGAAAATCTATTAGCTGCAATTCAGAGTTGTGACTGCAGTGTAATGGCTTCATTATGAGCGGGATGATAAACATTCCCAACCGCGGGCTCTGTTTCAGAAGCTGCTACCAAACGTAGGCCTACAATTCAGCAGCAGCTCTTCTCTTTCTTCTGTTTTATACTCTCAGCCACACAGCACACACCACCCGGCCATAAGGCAGGGCAGGGACCCCTGGCTGGAATTCCCAGGAGGTGGATTCCCTCCCCTGCCCCTGAAAGATTTCCCTGCAGCCTTGGAAAAATGACCCCTTTTCTCTGTCTCTCCATTCCCAGCCCGTACATGGGAGCACAGGTACCCTGGGAGAATAAATGCAGAGGAGGACTAGGAGGTCCTCTTTTATTATAGCAACAGACCACACAAATATCTTAAGACCATAAGGATTTATGCCATAATATAACAGCAATCCTTGTTTTCTAAGAACATTCATTAGCTCCCCCGTAAGAGGTCTGAAGAGATACTGCCGTGGTTAGGGGAGTGGAGCTGTTTACTGTGGACTCTTTCTTCTGAGAAATTGGAGCGCTATCCTTCATTAGACTATGATATAGCCCAGTGCAGAGAGGATCAAAACCCATCCCTTCACCCCAGGCCCCGTGGCACACTGCTGACTCCTGGTCTGACACACACAGACACCAAGTACAGGGCCAGAGCCTGATTTGTTTGAGTAATATACTCCTCTCATTTCAAAAGAAGCAGCTGAAGAGACAACTCGCATTTGAAGAATATGTTTAGAGTGAGGTGCAAAAAACCATGTAGCATTTAGCTGCCTGATGTGCACTCACGTTTGTGTTTGTCTTGCATTAATTGCTTAAAAATCCAAATATGAATTTACGGACATATTTGCCTGTAAGTCAGAAGCTTTCACAGCAAACATGGGCAAGTTATTTACTACCCACACAGAGCTCAAAGCAGACCTTTAATAGTAGCTAGAAGGCCAAGTCCTGGGCCAAAACACCACCAACCTTATGCGCTTTACAAATACAGAGTAAAAAAACCTGCTCCTAATCTGAAGAACAAATAGGGGATTTATTCAGAGAATGCTAGAGGGGCTGCGGTAAAGCCAGCAGACTCCTGCAGCTGTCCTTGTGGAAGACCTGGTACGCTAAAGCTTTTAGCCTAAGTCAGGACAAAACCAGAAGGCAGGAAAAAAAGGCAGAAGCTGCAGAAGGAACGTTAGCTTGTATGGTTAGAACTGACCACGGAATAGATCAGGCTGCTTTAGGTAAGCATGGCATAGAAAAAGGCTAAGTTTAGATCCAGTCTGCCCCACAACACAGTGACAAGTAAAACCACATTCCCTCTTTGTAATCCTCTTGCTTTATGTCGTTCATTAGATAATAAACTGCTTCCGCCCCAGAGCAGTGCTCCCCTGGCACTGAATTCATGCTCACGCTCAAGTTCCCACTTACAGATGCAGAGACGCCCTCCCTTTCTCACAGCATAGCATCTGAGGTACAGGGCAAGGTGTGGTGCTGCTGGGCTGGCCTCTCGGTAACGTTTCTTAACATCTTAGAAATCGTAAGAGTCTCAGTACAAAGATTCCTTTCTTTCTTAGATTTAAAAAAAGAAAAAACCAAACACTTCTTATTTATTTCTTGTATGCAAAATATGTATTATTCAAATTCATTTGCTTTATTCCACGCTTTCAATGACTGATATTTTTGGAATATTCAATTTTTTTTCTAGAATCAATTCCTCCAGCTCTCTCTGTTCCTTGTTGACATGTGGGGTCAATAACATTAGCCTGACGTGTACATGTTGCTTACGTGCACTTGTACAGTGGGGTTACCCTTCTCAAAATTCCTAGTTCCTGTCACTCTGTGACTTGCGAAGCACAGCCCAGTACGCCTGGGGCGGAGGCACACGGCATCTCTTACTGAGGAAAATTAATATTTCACCCTTGTAATTAACTACATGCAATAATGCAACTGAAGATTAAAAAAATCGAGCATTCAGAGATCAGGAAATGTAGACAGAAGCTGGAGAACTTAATGTCCAGTCTGCAGTTTGGGCTTTTGCCAGACACTATGATTTCCATCAGAGTGGCTACACGGGGAAAAAAAATAAAATAAAATCTCTCAACAACACAGAAGCAGCAAATGGCTAAGGAAGCCCCTAGGATGTAGACTGCTGGGAACTATGAGAATACACTGAGGGAACTGTCAAGTATATACTTGCAAGGTTTTTGTCAGAGACGGAATAAAGAGACAGTCCGATCTCTGACAAAATTAAACTACCTTTATATTCCTATATTCTGATTCTAAATTTTGAAATGAATTTCTATGTTTACCTTAAAAAAAAAAAAAAAAGGACTCTTACACAAGTTTTTTTCATGAATTAGAACAATTTGGGCCAGCTCTCCCTGAATTAAGGCCACCAGACTTTAGCTGTGTACTTGACAAGAGGCCCCCTGAATGCCCTGGAGAACACAGACCTTAAAATTTAGTTGGCACCTTCAGGTAGCATACGATGAACTCTCAGAATTTCAGTTCTATTAAACACCTCTTAACCACTTGGCACTAGCAGAATTTGTTCCCATTAAACTTAATTTATGCTAATTAAGTACTGCTTATTACCATTCTCTATCATTAGGCAAAATCAGTTTTCTGGGAAAAGCCATAATCCAGAGGCAACTTCATTTCAGAATATTCCAATTTTGAATAGTATTCTATAATAAAGTTCATTTATAGACCAATTCACTACAAATCACTTCAAATATTATGTGAAAGCAGCAGTGGAAAACCCCTGTGTGTGCAGCGAAGAGCTGTGGCCAACCCGCCTGCAGAGCGCTCCAGAGAGACAGAGGGAGGAGAGAATGGGGCGGACCTTTTTTAAGGACCGTGAGACACCAGCAACAAAGAGCTCGTCTGTTCCAGAAAGAGGATAAATGGCACGCCTGTTATCAGCGCATAGCTTTTTTCTTCCCCCCCCTCCCCCGCTTAGGTATACCACAATAAGGACTTTTAAGGAGAGAAAATAACGAAGTGCAAGTTGTCCCCAGCATGAGGAGCAACGGGGGAGACAGTCTGAAGATGCACGTCTGCAGACGCAAAAGGCGGCTGGTCAGGAGCTGCCACGTTGCTAGCAGATGAAAGACAAGAGACAGGGCCACCACGGGCCGGCAAGCCTGCAAGACCGAGCCATAGCCTGGACCTTATGAGCCGCCTCAAAGGAGGCTCCCATGTTTTTGGCAAAGGTATGGGACAACAGGCCGATGCTGAATGAAAGATAGATGTGGGAACTGGGAAAGAGGAGATCTTGGAGGGAAAGCCTCAGAGTGAGTTTGGTTACACTGGGCTCGATGAGGAGATTGAGAATTCCCAGTCAGCTACTGGTCTCGACTGGGGAGGAAGATTTGTGGGTTACCAGCGCAAGGACAGCACTTGCGTCTGCCTGCGTGGGTGAGATGACCGCTGCTTTTAGTGGGAGCTCAACTAAGTCAAAACTGATTGCCCTGGGAAATCCCACCCATGCTGTTTTAGACCACCAGCACAGGACACTGCTGTAATTATTTCTCTTTTTTAGAATAATAGTGCCCTGTGGAGTAGGTGCTCTTTAGAGCAAAATTCTGCCTTTCCATAAGTGACCTAGAAGTCCTTTAAGAGTTTTTATTCTATATACGCTTAATAATTGGTACCTATAACTTCAAAATGCAAGTGTCTCAGCAGCTGAATTGTCCCCAACCTTCCTTTTCCCTGCAAGCTTACAGTCATCTCAGTGATCCAGAGCGTGCAGGAATACAGTATTCCAACTCATTGTCCAGCCAATAAAGTGAAAAATGCCATTCCTGTTTTAGCAGATGGCAGCAGAAATGCAATACAAGGAGCAAGAACACTAATATAGAAATCAATATCTATTACAGTTTAAATCACATTGCAGTCCTGAAACGATAACAGCAGTCCTTCAATAGCTAATGCTGATCCTGTTTGCATTAGAAATCGGTTCAATGTGTTTCAGGTTTTAATTCTGTTACAAAAATAATTACCTTTTAACCTAGACCCTCCAACCCCAGACCCCTCCTCCTTCCCCAGACCCTGTTCCCACAAAGGAAAACAAACCAACCAGCAAAAAAAGCCCCCAAACAAACCTCGCCTGTTCCTTCCTCACTCTATGACCGAGAATATGGGGAAGGGATTTTTATAATGGAGATGGCTAGGAATTCCCATGGCACACATGGCGCGGGTAAGTGCAGAGGGATTAGTCAGGGAGCTCTATTGCTGTGCAAAGCCTTTCTGGACAGCTACAAAATGTCATGAAGAAGAAAGAAAGAGAGTCTTTAGAAACTCCTGACAGAGCAAATGCTTCCTTCTTTGAGTAAAACTGAAGTCTTTTTATGCTAGAAAACAATCTTTTCGCTATAATCAGAAGAGCTACGTGCACACCAGTGCTGCTAAACCCATACTCCGTTAATTGTCTGCATGCAGCCAGTGATTATCACAAAGTGAAAATTGCCTGCTCAATCATTTATAGGATAAAGAGCGAAGAGTAAACATTGGGGGGAAAAACCCCACCCAGCCCTGTATGTGCGGGATCACCTGAGAAGCCTGCCAGCCGGTGAACAGAGCAAGTCATACGCACGCAGGGAGAAAGCCCACAGCCCGAGTGGAGCATCCTGGCAGACTGTGACCTGGGCATGAGCTTGCGATGTAGCTTCATGGCTACGAGGACCAGAGTGCTTTGGGCATACAGCAGGGGAAAACTGAATACATTATATTACCACTACTGCCAGCAAAATACTACATTCAGCATGGGTGTTCACACATCAGGAGAGAGCTTGATAAACGGGGTATGGCTATAAGTTGTGAGATTGATTAAAGGATGGGAAAACACATCTTACAGTGACAGTCTCAAGGAGTTAAATTTATTCAGCTTATCAAAGAGAAGGTTACGGCATGTCTGATCACTAAGTAAATACTTACTTGGGCAAAGGGAAACTGGTAAGAGGAGGCTCTTCATCCTAGCAAAGGTGCAACAGTCCCACAGGCGGAGCTTGAAACCAGATAAATTTAGGCTGGCAAAAGCCACACACTTTTAGTAATAGAGGAATGAACCACTGGACGAATTGCTGATAATTTTAAAATTACAAATGGATGTTTCTTTAAAAGATACGCTATACCTCAAGGTGAAATCCAGGCCAGCTCCCAAAGTTGAAAAAAAGCCCAGAATAAAAGACAATTTTTGAGTAGGCTTTTGATTTTTCATTTCCTCTGCTTCTCAGCACTCAACAAAAGTTGTCTGATTCAATAAAAAACCCTCAATGTCATATATGTTGCTTCTAGTTCACTTTGCCTCTCCAAAACCTATTCTGCTTTTGAGTACGAAACAGTAGGTCTTTATTTGCAAGAACTTCTATTAGTGTCCTTAAAGGTACGTATATGACTACACACGCTTGCTTCTCTACCAACGCCTGCTCCCACTTTGTGTTTCCTTGAGCACTCCTTCACTCATCCCATTGAACAGCAACTCTGGAGCTCAGCTTGCCCAAGCCCCATTTGGTCCCTGGGTCACAGCACAGGTTGCTCCTACCCCAGCCTTGATGGTAGCTCCTCTCACCTATTCCCTTTAGCTGTTTTCTTTTTAACCGGCCCTCTCAGACCTGGGGGAGCAGAGCTTCAGGTTCCCCCCTGCCCTTTCAGGCTGATGGAAGAAAGTTCCTGGCAACTTTCACTTAGGTTAGCTCAGCGCTACAGGCAAAGAAAGAAGGGGAAGAGAAAGGGAAGAAAACAGGAAAAAAAGAAAAAAAAAACCAAACCACATTTTTCTCCTCAGGAAAGGCAATAGGAGATACTCCTGCAGCTGGGCTCCTCCGGCTGCCCCACTCCTCCCTTCCTGTGCTGGGCACTCCCACACCCCTCCACTTGTCCCCCAAAATGCTGTGGGGACATGAGAGAGCAGAGCAGCCTTTCACAGCATGTGGCTGCAAGTCAGGCCCCTCTCATGGCATATGCCTTTCAATGCTGTGTTGTCCTTCATCAAGATTTCCAATTTCCCAAGAAGTTCTCTCTCATTTTCTGATGATTTCCAGTCCTTTCCAGTGAGCAGAGGTGCAGGGTTACCCCTGGATTCCCCCTCACTCACGGGTTGGGGAACGGTAACCCTGTACTTCCCTTCAGCTTCACTCCTGGCTTTATTAACTGCAGTGACCCCAGGGGTCTTGCCACCTCCCTCGGGGCTCCCAGAAAGATCTAATGCCTCGACCCAGTCATTTGTTCCCTTCCGCTTGCCAACAGCCACAGTCTCCACCCAGATGGCAGCTAGCAGAGCCCTCTGATTGCCCCGGGCTTCTCCTTCTGTCTCCTTTCCTCCTCACCTCCCTCTGCTCCATCCCACGCCACCTGCTGACCCAGGGAAGCACTCTGCTTCCTCACTACTCCTGCTTGTCAAGAATGAACCTTCAAGACGAGCCACGGAAAGACAAACCTTCAAAGAATGAACCTTCAAGGTGAGCCACTGAAACACATGGGCAGGCAGGGTCTGAGTCCCTGTCCCTTGGAGAAGCCCCCCCACCTGTGACAAGCCACTATTTGTAGCAGTCAGGAGCAGCGAGCAAAGAAGAGGAGAGCTTGTCAAACACCGTTGAACAAAAGCCTTTTGTAAGAAAAAGCCAAGTCAAGAGAACGCGTAGATGCCAGTGCAACCCTCTAAGCAAGCCCTCAGCTAGGTAGATGAGCTGCTGACCCGCTGCCAGCCAGCCGGGGTTTGTGCCAGCGCCAGCGAGGCAGCAAACAAGCTGCCCTACCCGCGGCGCCCCTCGGGCTGCCTCGCGCCCGCGTGGCACCAGCCGCCGAGCCTCCCTCTTGGCAATCCGATTTGGGACCTTTCAGAAGCACTGAAACATTTCCACCGTCTGGTGTTTGCGAAATATTTTGGAACTGCGAACCAATTAAAGTGTTTTGTTTGCCCTCCTTGGGATGATAAGAGTATCGAGAACATTATCATCACTCCTGCTGTTTTGCCTGCCGGGAATCCCCGCTCCCGGCCAGGCTCGCTGTGCTCGGCAGGCTGGCAGGCTGGTGACCAAGTCCTGTCTTGGCTCTTTTAACCGTTTCTGCGACTCAGGGAATGACTGTGCTTATTCATGCGAGATGCAACATATTTATTCAATCTACCCGCTGATTTTTTTAATTGAATGACCGGTCTCTATTTGCCAAAAGAATTCCCTCGGAACAAAACCACCGGCCCAGGAGGCCGCCTCTTGCCCAGGGCACAGCTGAGCCCCAAACGCCTCGTAAACAAGAGCATGGCTTCAGATCGCTGCCAAGAGCACTGGTGCCACGGACAAGCCCCTGTCCTCTGCCTCTCTTGCTGCCAGCACTGTTTGCTGGAAGGAAGTTTCTACAGTTGAGTTGCTACTCAAAACAGTTACTACTGTTTTTTTGGGGCAGGGATCAGTTTTTCACTCAGTGTTTGTGCAGTGCTGTGATCCATGACTACAGCTCCTGCATTTTGCAGTGACAGTAATGACAACATTACAGCCACTTGTCCAAATGGTTTTGTCCACGATGCACTTCACAGCAGAGATCTGAGAAACAAGTAGCCCCTAATACGCGTAATTTTATGTGCACATTGGGGCTTTTATATCCGTTGATTTAAAAAGACCTAACGAAGTGTCATTATTAAGAAAATCCAAACTCACTTGCTGCAATGTTAGCCTCAGTGAAGTCTGTGGGAATTCTGGGTTTAACTTCGTATTTTCTGTTCTTTATCGTCAGTCTCATATGGGAGCAGCTGAGATCAGTCAGCGATGAAACTAACACAGCGACTTATACATCAGCTTTAGTAGCTGTTGGATCAGGACCATAAATGATGGTTTTTAAGAAATCTTGACAAGTACTGTACAACTAAAACAAACACAATGGCTAATAGGTTACATACATCACTTAGTATAATAAACCTCTGCTGATTTATTATGTTTTTAATTCTTGCAATATGCAAAAAGGTTAAATTAATCATTTCTGTAGAGGCATAATAATATTGGCCTCCAATGACATATCTCTGCAGTGCACTTCGCCTGGAGGACTAATAAAAACTGATCATTAAAACAACTAGATTTGGCTTTGATTAGAATCACCATAGGATAGAGGGAATAAAATGAATTATAAAGAAGAATGGGTAAAGTAAACTAAATAGACAGATACCAGTGAATACCATACATTAATATTTACTAAGGAATTAGAGAGGATAAAAACTTTTAATATGGTCAGCAATGAGGTGTGAAATACGCCATATTAACAGGTTACTGCTGCGCCAGAATATAAAACAACAGGATAAGGTGCAATCGGAGGTCATTTCCATCCTTCTGCACTTAATTACCCTCTACACCCCATTTGGAAACACAAACAAAGCTTTTAAACAGAACCACACAAAATAATTACATATACACATATGAAAAATAAAATACTTTGTTAATCACGCTAGACTGAAGATCAGGTTTCACCACTGGCTCCCACCATGACTGCCCCACCACATTTTTCTGTACATGCCGTTTCACAGTCAAGTCTGGTTTTCCTCTGCAAAGTGGCAAATTTCTACTTGAAAAGTTACCAGCTGTTTCTCTAGCACAAGTGGCAAAATACTTAATAAAAAAATCACGCACTGATTGGTCTTTTTTTAAAATGTTATTTAAACTAGCAGTTCTTCCTTCTCCCTTTCAAATTAGTCCCACTAATATCTACAGGCAGAGAATACTGTGATATACACTTAACAGTTTTTTACAAAGGACATGTTTCTGGTTTGCACATACCATCCTGTCTTAATTTAATACTAGAAAGAGAGGGTGGAAAACCACCTGCTCTGCTACGGTAACCTATGCTGTCAACTACCTGCAATGAATTGGCTCTACAGTTCCTCACTCAAACCTGGGACCTCATTCTGTAATCTCCAGAAGTCATAACTTACAAAATAAGCACCAGTTTCAATGATTTCAGTATAACTAAACTTTAGAAGAGGGGATACTTGCATCATGAAATATTTACCGTATTAGGGGGTGAGGGATGCACTGAGTTTTCTTAGGTGCCTTGTATAGCTCTGAAGGCGTCTCCAGAAGGTAATTCAAAGCCAGGACCTAACTCAGGAGCTCTGAATTACTTTTGGGAATTGAGACTGTACCGCGGATGTCTAGGGAGAGCCGCTTTCCTGAAAAGGGCAGTAAGAATAAGTCTCTAATGTGCCAATACAAAAAATAAGAGATTTCATATGTGACTACACGCCAGTAACTCTCTTGACAATGTTTTGGGGACCTTCCACATGGAAGTCCCACCGACCGAACACCCTCCTTATGAAAAAGCAGCTGGATCAAGCTCTGAAGACAGAGCTATTTCTTTTTAGACTTCTTGAGCCCTGAAGTTGTACATGCACTACATTAGTTTCTGAAACACAAATGTAACTTTGCTTGACTCTGGATCTGGGACAGAAAAACAAAGGACAAATGCCTCTTCCCTGGGGCAGGTGATTTTCACCAGGCATTGGCCAAAAGCATAAGATGTGACGCTGGCAGCTGGGATGGAGCTGAAGCTTGTTAGCAGTAGTAGCAGAATTACCTCCTTCCCATCCACACTGCTAGCAGTGCTGCAGCGCTAATAAAAGTGTGTTTTACACACACTTCTCCTGGCAACATACCTGAAACGGCTCACCAAGGAAAATCAAAACTAGCAGTGGTCAACGTTTTAGGAAAAAAACCATCCAAAAATCAATGTAATAAGCATAACTCCTATTGTCAGTGCTACTGAATCCACATCGATCAGGTCCTAGCTTTTTTAGCCACTTAGGCATACAGCTGAGCTGCACAGCATGACCCAAAGGTTAGTGATCTGTGACCACTTCAGGCTAGGATTGGAAATAACTGTAAGCCAAAGAAGTATATATTGATGAGTAAACAAAGGAAAATGCACTTGAGAGCCTGTTTGCAGAAGGTCCCTTAAGATATATTGAAACTAGTATCTACATCTCTATTTTATACTGTTACTCAATATACAGCCTTGAAACCCATCGCAACAAGAGGCGCCGCCACACAGCTGAAGTGCTGGCTTCCCAGAAGGCCTAAGTCTCTTGGGTAAAGGTGACAGGTTTGGAAGCATTGCTCCTGGGGGCAGAGCCAGGCTCAGTGTCCCCAGTGCCCTGTGCTTCCATTGCATCCCCCCGGGACAATGCCCACGCGTGCCAGCGCACGTGCCCGCGTGCCATTATGATAAACAGGACTGGAGAACTGAGAAGTTTTCACCCTACATCAGTTCCTCAAACTTCATCACATGCGCGCACACAGAGTTATGCAGGAATAATGGAAGGGGAGGAATGGGACAGGAATGAGCGGGGAGGCACTAACGTGGACTGCCTTTTCAAAACCCTTTTACTCTTCATGCCTTGCTCCTGTTAGGAAAACAAACAGCTTGTTGGTTCTGGAAACATGCCCAGGTCTACGTGGTTTGTTGGAGTGCAGCTTCCCAAACCACAGTTACACCTCCAGGATGGCACAGCTGAGACGAAGGAAACAGACGCCAAAGGCAGGGTCCGAGAATGGCAGAATAATGCACCTCACCTGGCCCAGGTAAAGACAGCACACAGGGAGCCCGAAAGACACAGAGGAGCCGCTGACCCTGAGCCAGTGACAGGTACGATATGTGAAATACATTTAATTACTTAAGGTATGAGTCACAGATTGTTTTTCGCTGTTCTTATATTTTGTTTCTCCTTTCACATGTACCACATTTACAAAAAAAAGGCAATGCAGAATAAGAGATGCTATCGATACAGTTATATAGCAACAAAAGAAGAAATAAGAGATTACGAGATTAAAACAGAAAGCATACACTGAGTTTCAGTGAGGGATCTCTTGCTTCCTGTGATAATAGCAGATAAGATGAAACATTCATATTTTCCACAGCAGAATAAGGACTTGCTTTGACAATAATAATCTTCTTAGCACATCCTTCTTACAGCACAGCACGGTGTCAGCTCTTAAGCAAATTAGATCCTGAGGACAGGTGTTACTTTTACGCTGCAAACAACCTGCAAGACTGCAAGCAATGCATCTGATGAAGCTTTGAAGCAGATAGGTACAATTAATGTCAGCTAATATTTTTACGGAAAATAGGTCTTGTCAAAAACAAAACAAAAAGCAAAGGAAATCCCCTGGTTTCACCCCATAAGAAGACCATGTTTGATTGCTAATGATCATTTCATCATTGTGATAAGTTTAAGTTTTTATATGGGGTTTGATTTAGTGCAGCATAATACTCTGGTTAAAAACTGATTAATAAAAAGTCAACTAAAAAAATTAATGTGTTAGCTTGCCAAAGGGAGAATCATTAAAAGATGTTTCCAGTGGGGTTTCCCAATGAATTGTTATTAGTCTGTCTCTCTCTGTTTTTCAATGCTTTCATCCACGCTCTAGATGCAAATGAATTATTACTGCTACCAAAATCTGTGGGTAACACAGGTAAATGAAGAAGAAAAAGGGTGGTTATACTGAGGAATCCAGATCACCCATCTCATTCAAAGAAAATATACCTTAATGGAACCAAATGTGACCTTATAAACATGTCTGAACATGTTAACCATTGATCATCCGAATCAGCATTTTAAATTGACTGCAGTTCACTACTCATCTGGCCTCCAAACAATACTGGCAGCTACTTGAAGGAGAGGCCAAATAAAGTAGAGTTTACATCCGACTTTTAAAGCTTGGGGTTTTTTATCCCAACATTAAGCATACAGACCCACAGAGATATGCAATTCCCAATACCAAAGGAACTGTCACTGAAAGCAATGAGTCATGAAAAATATTATTGCACATTTTGTACCGTACATTGTAACATGCACGTTGTAAACGGCTACAGTGATGCCTACTGAAGGAAATACTTCTGCCTCTCATCATTTGTTTCTGCCCTCTCATGTGCCTTCTGCTCTTTCACGCTGCTGCCAGTAGTGAACCTTTATTATCTGCATTTGCTGCCCCATGGGATTAAATTCATGTACCCCTCTGCAATTCCTTGCCACGTAAACCCATTACAAACACGCAACTTGAAGATGTCTCTTTCCCACTCCTTTAATTGTTCTAAACCTCTAACTACACGAGATGGCATTGTAAGAGTTCATCAGTTGCTCTCTGTTGTCTGAAACCAGTAAAACTAAGAGTAGTATGTTGTCTGACTTGTTTGGGATATGACTGCTATGGAAATTGTGAAACACAGTAAGATTTTGATCCTATTGCCTCCCGTTCCTCCCCCAAACCATATCTCAAACCCCTCCTAATCCATCCTTCTCATCCATTATCTTGTACTTCTCCATGCTGTACCCTGAGAACATCTTCACTGAATTTTCTGTTGTACATTTTACTTCTGGAAAAGGCCACGCACACATAAGCATGTGAACAATAAATCATAAACAGGGCTCCATCATATCAGCCGGGGTTAGCTGATAGCCAGGTCTCCGGGGTGAATTTATACAAGCGCATTTCCCTGATTCTGTGATCTCATTTGCTCTCCTGGAAAACGTTAAGCACAAGGAATTACGCAGACCACAAAATGCTGTGTGAATGGAGGTCTGAGCAGGGAAAGCTTGTGTTTTCTTAATGAGCACCTGCTGTAAGAGATGCTGCCAATATCCTGTGCAGATGACACCAGCAAGAGAAAGTCGGGTATTGATTGGTGCCTCCAGGGCGCAGGAGGAATTGTTAAGGGTCTCCTGAAAGCACAACCCACAGTAGTTCCTTGGGGACATGCAAGTTCCTGTTAACAACATTACCCCTGCAGTCCCAGTTACCCGGATCCACAGTGCCACGAAGCAGAACCAGCAAGAGGCTTTCCAGAAACAGGGACGCAAACGAGCATCCCATTTACCAACCCTGTCACTTTAAAGGAGCTATAGGTTAAATAAAGTCCAACTCGCTGTTTCTGAGTAGGCAGATTGTTGTGGGTAAGATACCTCCTACTGTGTTGACTTCTTAAATCTACCAGTGCCTGCTCAAAAAGAGCTGAAACTGATTATACTCAATGTGCTGAATGTCACTTAGTCATGATATGTGAGGTTTCTTCCTGCCTCCCGCGGACTGGAAGAAAACAGATCCAGCTACAATTTTGTACCAGTGAGAGAAAGTTCAGTCACCAAAGGGCTAAGGAAACATTGCCAAGCTGGTGAGGATGGCAGGAGGTGGAAAGTATTGGGAAAGGAAGAAATAATACATACTTGAACTGTCATGAAAGCTTTAAGGAACTGCATTTAAAGAACTACGGAGATATTTTAGGGAGATGAAACACTTGCTAATGTGATGCTTATATTAAAATTGTAGCCAGATCGGATAATGGTATGTCACTGGAATCAGCATTTCCATATTGTATATTGTGAATTTTGCCTTGAGGGCAGAAAAAGAAGAAAATGAAATGGGAGAATTCCACTCCCCCACCCCAGCTGAGTTTCATGTAGTTATATCAGGAGGCTTACATATCAGAAGGCATATTGGAAAGGGGTTATTTTTAATCAAATCAATCAGAATCAGACAATTCAGCATTTTTTTCACTCTTCAGTGATAAGATCTTAACCTGGGGAAGGTATTTTTAATTCCAGTCGAGTACTGTTTAATCTCGGTAAAATGCTGCGATATTAGGTGCTGTGAATAGCTCACTTGCAAAATGACAGCAGTATTTTATTAATATTTGTTGGAACAGTTCTCTGGGAGAAGCAGCTGTGAGGGACAGAGAATGGAAAGGAAGGAAAGGTAAGTGGATTTCTTTGGAATGAACCCAAAGTCACTCCCACTCATCGGAGATGGGATGCCAACTTGGCATTCCTCCTATTACCAGGCATACGTAGAGATCCCGTCCTGAAAGAAAGCAAAGACAAATTTAACTAGGAGTTCTCAATCCAAATGGGAGAGAACACACCCAGCCTGGTGGGGGACTCATTACTAAAATAGTTTCTTTTGCATAAGGGTTTACGATCAGGAGAAAACGACGAATCATGCAGACAAGATGATGTTGTCACCATGAATCGAAGGCTTAGCAGAAGAGAGCTGTATATCCTTAGGAAACCTTCAGTCTAAGAGAAGCTGCTAGTATCTTGTGCTAATCAACATTAAGTATCTTATTAACATTAAGAACAGCAAGGCTGAAGCATCTTTCACCTCTGGCTGTAACCAAACAGATAACTGCAAGGATGACGTGTGCTCAGGAACCAGATATTCCAGCAAATACATGGTTTCTCCTACACCCAAGTATAAAAAAATAAGAGCAACAAAAAGACCATAAACAAGGTCCTCTGGATTAAGTTGACACTACTTGCAAATAACTAGTAATAAAGTATCTAGATACTCCAGACTACTTTTCCATGCCATTTATCGCACTTGGGAGGAAACGAACAAACACTGGGCAGGTTCTTCATGGATGGTGGGGGAGAGGGTTTAGAATGACAGCAACTACAGTAAAATTGCACAAAAGACTAAAGGGTACACACGTCCCTGTGTGGAAAGCTCCAAAGCTGGGCAGTGGCTAGTAAAATAGCTTATTTAAACCTCAGACCCCCTTAAATATAGAAATGCTGATGGTAATGATGAGGCAGTTGTTTTGGACCTGAGGGGAAGTTCTGCCAGCCCTTGACCTCTCTCTGAAAACTGAACTCTGGTTGTTTCTTCAGTGATTCAGTATCTGTTGATATTAATAGAATTAACCGTATGATTGAGCATACGATATTAATCATATAAATGATTTGACTCCCCCTGTGACTTAAAAATATGTTTGGTAGAAAACTGTTAAAAAAAAGATTATGCTAGCATTGGGTTAAACACCCCCCACCCCCCAAAAAAATCACCACCACACCAACCAACCAACCAACCCACCCAGCGTCAGGGCCCCTGCGCGGCAAACAGTTTACCAGGCAGGTAAACTTCACCCTGACACTGCAGGGACCAGGCAGGCCGAAGCGGCCGGGAGAAAGGATTGGTTTTTACTCTGGGGAAACACTATTTCTGCTCATTCTAAGAGCTTTTCACTGTTTCATCCGTCACAGAAGCAGAGACTATGCTTTCTTCTTTACCCAGGTCAGAAGATGACCATCACTCTGAACGAGACAGGAAAACTTTGGCCATACTGGGGGGAGCTTCCCATTTACCTGGGTGTCATCTTTAAAATCTCTAACCTTTCAATCCTTTAGAGAAACAACTCAAAGTGTCTTTTCCAACACAGAACTAAGAATCACTCTGGATTTTTTGACTAAGCTGTGAGCACTTGAGGCAGTGTTTACCGAAGGTCTTCCTGTGGAACGGCATTTTCTGACTTTCAGCAGTTTGTGACCCTTCATTTACTGCTCACTCATTTAGAGCCACTGATACTGGCAATACTGAGGGCCTTGTTATGAAGACGGGGCCACAACCGTTTTAAAACGTGCTTCAAGATGGACTATGTTGTTGCAGACTTAAAAATACCAGTGGCCCATCTGAAGTAAGGCTACCTGAGTAATTATCATTGATTGAGAGTTAAATTGGATATGCAATGATGCGAACCCTTTGGGACAAGGGTGGTTACAGTATGGGAGCAGTTTGGCACAAGTTTCCTTGGACTGAGGTCTCCCCCTGCGGTCCTCCTTCCTGAGAGCCCCTGGGGCACAGCCTCCGTGCTGCCATGGCTTCACACGGTTTCTGTGCGGAGGACGTGCAAAAAGCTGGATCACGCAATAAGGTGACGACGATGCACACCTGTGACACGACTGCTGCGTGCCAGGCCACAAAACAGAGAAAGGCTGTTGTGCAAGATGGCAGAATTTGTCCTGGGGGACAGCCTGGCCAGGCGTTTGGGCACCACCACCTCCTGGCACCTGGGCACACAAAATGTATCTATCTCCTCCACAATTTAGGAGCGTGACAGCAGATCACATAAAGATACCAGAGTTAGCTGCAGAATAGCTAGCGGGGGCAGCGGCAGTCATCTCGTCACAGGAGAAGAGGCTTCACAAACTAGCCAAGCCCCCCTGGGGAGTGTCATACGAAGCCAGTGGTGCTGTAGGTATGCTGCCATGTCACCTGGGCTCAGCACATATATACTAGGCCAGGTATCTTCACGGGGTTTACAGTCTTACCTTGGGATGACAACACTATCATGTACTTGGGAGCTCTTGAAATCCCATCCAAACACACCTAAATCAAGACTCGACATTTTTGCTCACGTCAGGAGAAATAACCGCTCCTGAAGAAACGTGTGCTCGAGATCAGAATTTTGTGTTTAACCCAGGTCGAGTCCTAAGAACTCATTAAGAAAAGCGCATGCTTATCTTTAATAACCTTTTGCCTTGCTCAATCCTAAATTCAGATCTTTTTCACTTTCTTTCAAAAGATATTCATCACGGTAAATTTCTCAATTTCACATCTCATCTTTTTAAAGGTCAGGGTACAATGCTGTATTTATAGAAAAATCGTAGTTACCAACAGCTAACATACGGGATGTACTGAATGGCAGGAGTCACGGTATTTATATCATATTTACTGAAAATGTGTTTGCAGCCTCATTCCTCTTATACTGCTGGGTGATGCACTAACTTACAAATTAAACATTAACAGTGATGGCAACTGATTTACTAAATAGAAATCATAATGATACACTAAATTACAGCAGCACCTGCTGTTACATATCAGCATTTATGAGACCTGTATTGATTAATTTTAACACTACTGTGTGTTAGAGATACCAACAAATAAGTTCTACACTCAAATCAATATAGCTCATGAAAATCGGTAATAATTATTCTGCCATCTAATAGAGGCTTTCCACTGCTTGCAACATTTGCCTTCGTGTTCAAGGTTGTATAGTTATGCCTACTAAATTCAGATCAGGAGAGGCAACAGGACAATCTAAATAAATTCTCCTGTGAAAGCAAAGCTCAGCAGCAAAGCGGTATTCTACCATGACTTACACTTTCTGTGATGTCTCTAACTCATTCCCATCTTCCACTGATTGGACAGGAGAGCAACTGCGAACCCCAAACCAGTTTTATATTTAATTTATGGCAGTGAAGCTGCCTCTGTTGCAACCTGTCCATTCTCAGTTTGCGTTCTGATGGGAAACAATGGGCTTCTAAAACTGAACCGGCTCTTTAGCAAGCAGTTTATTTCCTGAGATGCTGCAAGTGCAGCTACTGTGCTAGCCTAATGCAAGCAGACTGACCTCCCAGAGCTGCCTCCCAACTTGTCCATCTGCACTGCTGCTCAGGTAAGCCACCTTCTGTCAGAACATGCGCTACTTCATAAATACAAAGGAAGAAAATACATGAGACTCCACAATAAACAGGTATGTTTTGGTTTTTTTTAAAGCTTGGCTTTTTCCCAAGGGGAAAAAAAAAAATCATTATGGGGTCAGGGTTGCATTGTGAGACCAAGTTTCTCCCTTTTGTCCTGTAACCTGTGCTCTGTGAACCATCTTAGGAAAAACAGGAACCACCTGAGTGAGTGTCAACAGTACACTGACATCAGGGCACCTTTCACCTCTAATCTGATCACGTGCATTGGCCTAGATATCAAATATCTAATGTGTAATGCTGTCTGGTGGTTCTGCAGTGCCTCTGGCAAATAGATTGGTACTCCAAACCCAATTACCTCTATTGGGAGAGAAAATACTCCTGTCTGCCTGAAGGCCAACAACTGCTTTTTCCTCTTCTTTAATGCAAGATCACCTAGTTCAGAGGAAAGGTTTGCTGGCGATACAGTGTGAGAACTCAGTGTTGCTGAGGATTTAATGAATGCATCTCTTCCTCTGATTTCATGGGGTTGCTTTTGATCAGCCTGTGTCAATCTGCCAGTTTTCACAGACACTGAGAATCAGATTTGAACGTGCTCAGTACTTACAGGATTGGTTCTTAATTGTTATGCACTGGCC
This sequence comes from Sagittarius serpentarius, assembly GCA_034782735.1. Lineage (NCBI taxonomy): Eukaryota > Metazoa > Chordata > Aves > Accipitriformes > Sagittariidae > Sagittarius > Sagittarius serpentarius. The sequence continues at coordinate 18,481,710 of JAVKLA010000084.1, forward strand.
TTTTAATCTACTAAAAATCTGAATAAAGGAGAGAGAAAGCTGGTTGTTCTACAACCCTTGAAGATACACATTTGAAACCCAGTAAGGCTATATAATGTGAAGAAACTGCCTAACATGTACAGATAACCCAGCTTTATACAGTGTACTAAGGGAAGCAAATGACACGGTTCTCCCTGCAAAACTGACAGTCATCAGATGGAAATCTCATTTCAAATCCTCTGCGCTGCCTCCCTCCAAATGTGCCAGCCAATGCTGTTAAAAGCGCTCAAGATTGCAGGCCTACCAAGAAGTCTCATAACAATCACCTTATTAAACTATCATCTGTCATCGTAACTTAATTATTTGGTGCCTAGACCATTTCTACTCAGGATTGTTTTTCAACACCTGTGGTAGTGAATCGTTTACCTAGATGGGATTTTATTTCATTTTTACAATTCTAATCTAATCTGCAAGCTAACAGAATTGTTTTAGCTGTCACGAATTCAGAGGAACACAAAGAGCTTCATTAGAAATCAGTCTCTTTACTTTGCTGATGCTTTTAAGAAAAATTCACCAAAACTGAGCATTCCTCTAATTTCATTACAAACTCTCCAATTCTCTTCAGGTTAGACTGACTGAAAAGCATAGTGCTCCGTTAGCACAGTACATTTAAAATATGTATTAAACACAAAACTACACATAATCTTGTTTTATGCCAACATAAAACCCAATCTATATCAACCTTTGGAATGTTAGAAGGTTTCTCAAATTACTTAGTGTTTGAATTAAAGAAAATTAATCTCTTCATATGAAGTACCTGATTACACAAATGACATGTGCCAAGCCCTGCCAGACCACCTTACATGGGACATGGACCAGTGGGGACCTTGCCTTTCACCCTCCAACGCCTGCCTTCAGCCTGCTGCTGCTCCCTCCACAGGGAAGCCAGAAGCACCCAAAAAGACTTACTTCCCCTGGGGAGCTACACAACCTGCCGGTGTCTGTCGTGACCCAGGGTTGCCTTTTTTAAAAGAAGACATTTTATTAGTCAAGCAGAACACAGCGAATTAAAGCCTCTGGGTAGAAAGGGAAAGGGGGGTACACACCGGTGTGCGGATGCTGACAGCCACACCAAAAACAAAACTCTGACCTAAAACGCCTGGGTCCCCCTCCACCCCTCTCCTGGGCTTGCACTTCTTAATTCCTAGCAAAGTTTTCAGCCAATTTTGTGACTGTCCTTCTCTTTCCAAGCTCTGGCCATGCTCCTCTCACTTTTCTGGCCTCTCTCAGCTGCTCAAGGTTATAATTCGATGGCCTTCCCCTGCTCTGCAAGGGACCCCCTGTGCCAGGCTCCCCGGCCAGACCGGCGGGACTAACACACCCACCTTGCTCTCCTCTCTCAAAGCCAAGCTCCTCTTTTCTGTCATGGTGCGCCATGGCATTGAAGTAAATGGAGCAAACCAAGTCACTTCTGCTTTTCGGGCACAAGAGACAGAAATTCCCACCACCCCCTACAGTGGGCCTTTCCCTGTAGTTTGCCTTTAAAGCTCCACACAGCCTCCTCTCTAAAAAAGCCAGGGGCCATGTGTCTTCTGCTCAACGAAAAGGGCCAGGAAGGGATGTGCCTGTGCTGCTGCGAGACACCTTACTGAGCGATGTTCATCCGACACTGGTATTTCCCCACACAGACAGTGTAAATGCAAACCATACGCTGTTGATCTTTGAGGATGGAAACGCTCAGCAGAAGCACTAAATCAGGACTCGTGCTTCCTTCCCAGGGCCTTCCCAGCCGGGGGCCATACTGCAGCAATCAGGAGTCTCTCTGCTTCTGCTCCACGGCGTATTTGCAAATCTGGCTTTTGCTCGCTTCTGGCATATTACCGGAGTGTCATGTGCAGCACTGAAGGCTAAACTGTTCAGAATAATGCTGTCATCCAGTGACACAATTCAGTGCAGAGTGACATTTTTGGTAGCAATCGGGTACCTAACTGTGAAACACTCCCTGGGAGCGCGGGGGCTGGCACATGTAAGCCCAGCACCTTCCTGCGTGCCAGGGAGACTTCAGTGTCACCAGCAGTCACTAAATGATATTTCTCCTCACCCTGCCCCAGGGGTACTAGCACCCTGCCTGGTCTGCACAGCTCAAACGGGAACGCACTCTGGTGTTATCCTTTGGATACTGTGGGATGTATCCCCCTTGGATGCGCTGGGGAGTTGGGGCATTTGCTAAACTTCTTAAACCAAAAACCCCTAGTTTTTGCCATACCAAATAAAAAATAGCTTGTTTCATCCATTTAATCTTAAATAACAATAATCCACATCAAGGTAAAAAAAGCCAAAATGTCTGAGACAGCACAGGTACATGTGTTTATAAAACTCACACACACGCAAAAAAAGAGAACTACAACTATCCTCAGTCTAGTTACACTACAGTTACATCAGAAAAGTGCCTATTTCCCTCATTAAACTGAATTGCTGTTTCCCTCCTAACGAGATGATAGTCATGACTCAAGGCCCTTTGCCTGCCCTCCCTTCTTCCTGGTGGGAGAGCTTAACTCCTAGAGCCAAGCTCTGCACACACGTTATTGATCCCAGCCCAGCCAGGCTTCCAGCTGGGTCTCTAACAAAGCCTGGGTTACTGAGCACAGCTCGCAGAGCAGCTGATTTACCTCTTGAACTTCCTGATATTATTGGAGCTTCCAGTGAAGGCTTGTAAAGAGAAAACAAGGGCAGATGATTAGCCCTTCTGTTTTCCCCCCCGAGTTGCAGCTACCCAGGACAATCAAGCACAGAAGCTGTGGCTCGGTCCTTTTGCACCAACTCACTGAACAACTTTCTCTGAATCACTTCAGATCTGTAATAAGGAGAGTGCCCTTCAATCATATCTAATGCTTTTCCGCTGCTGAAGCAAAAAACGCCCCAAGAGGCATTCGACATTACCTGTTGAATTGCTGTAAGATTACAATTTCCCTCTTGTTATCTGTTCATAGGGGGTCTCTTGACAAAGCCCACTTGGGCAGGGTTAAGTAATTTCTGATACCTCCCCTACGGCTGGTTCTTTGGAAACCCAGCCACACACCTGCAGTTAGCATTAATCACGGATGCCAGCCCGACTCCCACAGGCCTGGAAGTCTTTGGCAGCTTTATGAATTAATTGTTACAGCAGGGATCTCATTTCCAGGGAATGATTAAACATACTTTTCTTTTTTTTTTTTTTAAGGAACATAGGATCCAGCTTCTAACACAGGTGATAAAATTCTTACTTGCACACATTTACTTCTCTGGCAGATTTGTCCTTACCATCCGTTATTTTTTTTAGGCAAAGCTCAAATTTTCTTCTAAGATATGGTTATTCACATCTTTTCTATCAGCTGAGTATAGCAGTTTGGTACTTCAGAGGAACTCTCTAATCACCTCTGGGTTATAGATAAAGGATAAGGCATACAGCTTTTTTTTTTTTTTTTAAAAAAAAAGAAACAAAGAAACCCAAAGTCCACAAAAGCCTTGTTGATCTTTTGGGATCCCTTCATTACTGTTCTCCCAGAGGAGACTTTATATTTGAAATTATGAAGGGCTTGTGCCACTGTTGAATTTTCTTTTCAAGCAATGATCTAGCTTACTTTTTAATGATATTCTTCAGAGCTCAGGGCACCCAAAGGTACTTTTGACAAGGGTGCATTTAAAGTTGCACAGAGATTCACAGGTTCTATCCCATTTTTGAGGGGTTTTGTTTTGAAACCTCTTCCTACCGGTTGAAGATAATCTTCAGCTTATTTTGATGTTACGTATTTTCTCCACCGAAATACAAAGACCTTCAGTTTGGAAGAGAAGATTCATACTGCCCTCCATACTTCCACGAAAGCCGGCGGCTGCTCTGTCAGCGCTGCCAAGAGCAGCGCTGCCAACACGGCCGCTGGAGCACGTGTCGCTGCGGACCCAGGAAGCGTGGGGCAGCTGCGCTGCTCCACCCCTACACATCATACTCGGGGCTTGTCCCAAGTAAGTGTGGGAGCTGCTTTATTTCCTTTTCATCCGGTGAGTCCCCAGGCAGCCTTACATCCAGCTTACTCACTTTGCGGAAGTCTTTATCCCTTTTATATCCTAACAGATTGGCCTTCTTTTTCTCCATATGTACGAAGCAGGGATTTGCGTGTCTTTAAGACCTGCAATATGGAGTGCAATGCGAGCCCCGCTCTGTCCCTCTTTCCAGGCTACCTGTCCCAACTAGCTCCTCCTCTTCTCCTTCCTTCTTTTTATGTTAGGGTAGCATCTGGGATAGAGCCAGAAGGGAATAAGGACTACAATTAAACTTCACAGCTGGGAAAAGATGAGCCTTAGCACTTTTCCATTCCCTCCCTATCACCCTCAAATCATTACTAAAGTGTTTTTTCTCATTCATTACTTTTGCACATCAAGAGTCAGTGAGCACCATATGCAACTGGGATGGCATCTTCTGAAGGGAAGCTGCAAATTCACATGCTTAGGCACATGAAAAGATAGGGCATCCAGATACCAAACTAATTGCCTTGCAACAACCAACTGGGACAACTTTATACCTCTTTCCACAAATACCTGGCTTTTCGTTCTTCCTCAGGAACAAAGTAAGAGATTTACATTTTCCAGCCAAAGCCAGGAGACCCCAGACTGAATCCTGTTTTTTCCTTTCTGAAAACCTATTCGCAATTCAACCTATACCCCCCATTAAACTGAAAAGGCACTTAAGACAAAAGAAAACCATTCTTTTCTTCTAAACAAAGAACTAAGCACTGCAATGATTTATATCACCTGCTCCCTTCCAGCATAAATATATGACTTAAATATGACTGAGAAAAATATTCCACCATTTTGATGGATCAGGGAAGATAATTAACAGTTGGATAAGCTAGTGTATATCTATGCATACTAATCTGTTACTGCTAAGGCTACCAAGTCAGCCTTAAGTGTCCAAAAATAAGATTACCTACGGATTCCTCAAAATTCCCTATTGCCTGGCAGAACCAGACCTGCTCCAGCTCAGAGGTAACACAAGACCCACTGGAGAGCTCAGCTACAACCACCAGCCTGATGACCACTTGATCCTCTGACAGCTGTGCCAGAAAAACTCCCCCAAAGTACACTCTACTTGCGAAGAGTTACTCAGGAGAAGATCCTTTCTGTTCAGGAACAGGGTATCCACATAACTCAGCTGCGGGGATCTGGTTCATTTTTGTTCACAGAAAAGCCCGAAGTTACCTAAAACCTTAGGACACTTGGGTCCTCCCCTCTGGACGCATTTGGGGAAGTTCAGCCTCATTCGTCAGCATGAGCAGACCTAGAAAACAGAGACTAAAAGAGTGTCCCTTCTTGTAAAAACACACACTTCAGTGATTAATGAAATCCTCATTTTCTCTAACTATCATCAAATGTACACGTGAAGAAAAAACCCCATCCCGTAATTCTGAAGCCTATAAAAACCCAAGGTGGCTACCTGATACCGCAGGAGGGAATGCAGCAGGAAAAAAAAAGCAGATCTGATTTGTGACTTTCACATGCACCTGATTTCCACCCTCACTGCATTACCACTTACATGCTGCAGCCTGGCAGCCACAGGCACTCACCAGCCCCGAGGTCTTTCAGCTTCGCTCAGACTCATGCAGCCTGTCACAAGCTTGACTTGGTACGACTTTCTTTCAAAATACCCTCTGATTGAGGATAAATATATGACATGACAGATGAGTTACACAACTGTTTGCTGACACGTTATTTGTTAAAACCCGTAAATAAAAAAAGTTAGCAGAACACTGCTGCATGTAACTCATTGTGGAATATAGTTTCAGGTTAGTTCCTAGGACTCAAGGTTACATGTATGAATGGGACTCGGCACGTTCCCTTGTGCTTTTGTGTGTCTTGCAGGTGGGAGGCCTAGGGAATGACTAGGTAGTTTGCCACTCACAGCAACACACACTTTGAAACAACAAGGAACGTAAATCTAACTGCTGGTGAAGCAGTGGGCAACAACACAAAGCACCTCAGCCGGCTGTGAAGCTGCCCAGCGACGAGGACAGAACCAGGGAAATGCTAACGTGGATGAGAAGGTGACTTTTTCCTTAAGTCAAGAGGAAGGAGGTGTTCCCTCCCAGGGTGCCTTTCCTAATAAGAGAGCCCTGCAAAGCAGCATGCCTTGCCCCCAGTATTTTTCTGGACAGCTGTTATTTATACACAGAATACTCCCTGTCTTACCAGTCAGCCCCAGTCTTATTAGCTGATCTCTTCTCTGTGCTAATCTCTTTTCGTAACCACGCAGGTATTTATTCACACGGGAAAAGGCCTGTTTAATTACGCACACATCAATGATGGGTTGCATTCACACAGAAATCCACGCTGGCAAGGCGCCCGTTAGCTCTAGAAGATGACGAAGTGGCAGCCCTGTCAGAACTAGCCGAGTGACACTGGCACAGCAGACTGTGCCTCAGGGGATTAATGTTGTATAACATGTATAACAAGATGAAGTATGTTCATTATTTTGAAAATTAGCATCAGAAAACAAAGTCCAGAGTTTTGATCTAGACTTATTTCTCATTTAAATCTCACCCACTCTTTTTTTTTCCTGAATGAAGCCTGCAATATTTTGATTTAAATTATAGTCATCAGTTAAATCACTCATTTCAGGTATGACAGTAAAAGTGATGTGTTGTAAAATTCATTCCTCAGCTAACATTAGGGAACTTGATTTTAATGTGTGTGACTGAAACGGCTGCTGCTTTCCATGCATTTGCCTTTGAAAACACCTCCAAAAATAGTAAGGCTAGAGAAACGCTGTGGTAAGTGAAATTGCTTTCTCTGGACTGGTTTCTGGCAGACTTGGCTGTGTAAAGGGAAAGACACTGGTTTTAGGAACTGTCCGTGTTTATGAGAAGGCTAAATATAGACATGAAAAGGCACGCTGTTCCTGGACAAGTAAAGCAAGCATGTTTTCAGGAACAATTTGCATGGGATCTTACCCACTAACCTAGAAAAATAAACGGCACTTTCTAATGCACTCAGGGGAAAAAAAAAAAAACACAAAACAAAACCACCACAAAAAACCCCCCCAAACCAGCAACACACCTTTATCAAAGAGAGAAACTCAACACACCATGGAAACACTGCCATCCTCTCCTGTCCTGACATCTCTTCATCATTTATTATACTTGTTCAAATTTTCAATAAAGCCTAGACTCATCAAGAGAGTAGCATACACGGGGGTAGAATATCCAGCATTTTCACCTACGGGTGTTTTGCTTCCACAGCGCTTTGAAGAAGGGAGGAAAAGGAGTATCAGGGATTGAGGCGAGCACACCCCAGCCCTTATTGCAGACAGGAGCCGGCTTGTTTGACAGCTGCATGGCAGCAAGCCCACCAGCCAACTTGAGGCAGATACATGTAAGCCTAGATGGATTAATGTTTAATAAATCCTTTCCCTACTATCACAGAAACATTAGGAAGCTGGTTAAAAAAGCAACAGTGAAAATGTTCCGGAAAAAAAATCTGTGGAGGTGACTAATTCAGGGACTGAGCATAAACAGGAAACAACAGCTGCACGCAGCTTGGTTCAGGACCAGGGAAACTGCTGGGGAAATGTAGTTTATCATTAGAGGCAACGAAGTATTTAGAGAAATCAAATGAAGCACTTGTTCTCTGCAACAAGCTCAGCACTAGATGAGGGAGCAGCCCACAGATGTGCTTTCTTCCACCAGCATCGATTTACCCGGGTACCCTGGGCAAGCTGCATTACTAGCCAGCCTTCAGCTACCCGGCCTGACACCAGCATGGAGCCTGGCCTGGTGCTTTCAGGTCCACGAAGGACGGTGTCAGGATGGCCCGGCCGCTGAGGAGGTTTCAAGGCCTCATGCATCCTGCCCCTGGGAATGGCTAGGGACAGGAGCAGCCTTTGCTCTCTGGGCTGGGAGCCCCCTTGCTACCTGCACAGCTGCTGGACCTCTGCTCCTTCCTGGGAGCTCAAAGGTACAGCGAGGAGACACCTGATTTTGCACCTGAACCAAACCTGGAAGAGCTACAAGGAGGCAGAGGAAAGTGGTTATCTAGTCCTACATAACAAGAATAGCCACTCACTGTCTAATGCCTGTGCGGCAGGGTGCCAACAGGCCTAGCAATGTTACTACGAGATGTACGCAACTATTTCAAAAACCTCTGCAGTTAAGAAGTATTCAGAAATTTTTGGAAGCTAAATATATATATATATTTGTATGAATGAGGCTACAACAGCTTTATTAGCACTTCTGTATTTTTATCCTCTATTTTTCCTCGTTTCAACACAGAGCAAGCAAGATATTCATTTCAAGCTTGCACTGATGCCAGTGACTTGCCAAGGGCCTGGCCACAAGACGAGGAACGTGCTGACACCAGGGCAATGATTCTCTGCTGTGAATCAGGCCATGAACGGGCACTTGGCATCCAGTAAGCACATGGGAGGTGGAAAGGCAGAAGCTCCCCATTTTGTTTTGGGGCACCCCAAGCAGACAGTTTGGGACAATGACTTGCCACTGTATTCTCATCTGTGATCCCACTACCAACATCTTGAAAACAAGCTCTCAGACATAGGGGGACATTGCCATTTTACTGATGGAAAATTGTGGCACCGAGATGTCATCCCGAGCTGCAATAACTTGCAGAGCAGAAACAGCAGCCTCATCTGTAAACTGAGTGGTGTTCCCATAGCCTTCAGCATATACCTGTTTCTCTAAGCAGAGTCCAGTCCTCCCGCGGACCTAGCAGCTCAGCCTGGGAAACAGTCTGACTACATTTCCCAGCAGTTATCTTGTATATGAGTTTGGCGTAGGTATGTCTGAACAGAGCTTCTCTTTCCACATGACTCAGAAAGCTGTCCTAAGCAAGTCAACAGCTTCGCTATAAACATGCCATAGCCCTGACGTTTTTAGTGGCTAAATGCCTAGGCAGACTGGAACACCTCCTGCCTTCCAAACCCTGACACTTAAAAAATGCATATTGTGTATATAATTATGTAATATGTATACAGTACATGTATGTACTCCACGCATATATTACAATAAAAATACATTATATAATGCATTACACATTATGTGTATTATACTGTAATGTGTATACAGTATGTTTCCACTATGTACTTACCCTAATGTGTACATACAATTGGAAAATCATGGCTGCACAGTGAACGAAGATCAATGTAACGGTGGCAAAAATACAGAGACTTAGGAGCTGCACCAAGTATTTCCATCAAGTGCAGAGATCACCACAGACCTCGAAGTAGAAAGCAACACTGCACCACTCTGCTCTACCACCTGATGCTTCTCAGCAGCCACACATACAAACCCCACGTTTCCCAGGCTTCAACACACAAGTTGGCAGAGCCTTCAGGCTAGAAACCACGGCCCGTTTCCAGATGCTGATTTTATTCTGGTTCTGCATAATGCCCGCATTCTTTACCCATCTTTTTCCTCCTGCTCTCTCCATTTTACCATCCTACCTGCCCCATCCTCCTGCCCAGCTCACACCACCCACCTCCTGCTGACTCTTCCCCAGCCCCCCCCAGCCCTTCCTCCCACTCTGCTGGCCCGGGGTAGCCAAGGAGGGGGGTGGCAGCAGGACTCGTGTCTCTGCATGCAAAGCAAGCCGTGCAGTAGGAGGAAGGATGCTGGGCACAGCAGACTGGGAGAGAGCCCTGCTGCCAGCTGAGGGCTGCCGGCGGCATGCTAGCCCTGGCAGGCTGGAGGGAACACAACAGAAGTGTGCAGGCACTGCTGCGCCGGGTGCTGCAAGTCCGAGAGCACTGTCCCCTCCGAGGACACGGATCTCCCAGGTCAGAGGGACCAAGCACAAGAGACTGGCCGTTACGAGAGCTGGGAGGAACGCTGGGAGGGCACTGGGCTACACGGTGCCACAAGCTGGGAGAACACCGGGTGGCAACAGGATTGCAGCGCAGGAGGGCACGGCAGGGGTGGTGCAGGGGGTGCGCAGGGTGGGGGGGTGTGCATGCCACCCACCTACGAGACCTGAAAGCTGGCCTCAGAGCCAGTGCAGGAAGAAGTTATGCTACAACACTGCAAATGGTACAGAGACACAATCTAGATTCTAAAGAGCAGGTGAAATGCACTTCGGACAAATCAAATAGTTCCAAGTTCATCTTCCAATATATCCAGTCACTTACGTGAAACAATTTAAAGACACTTTACACAGCTTGTCCTCACTAAGAGCCTCTGCTGCCATGCAGATATTTCCCTTCCCCCAGTCTTGCTTTCATTCTTACAATATTACCACCATCAAAAGTAATTTAATTTCAATTTCATGGCTTGATTGGGCTGAATGTAATGGAACCAGATGCTGTGAATGAATGAAAGTTCCTTCTGTGAACACCCATCATATTTCTGAGCTAAGTGGGCCATGTTCAGCTGCATGCAGGTACTTCATATGCTTTCAGAGCGTTTATCTGCCTGTACCAGGTACGAAGCCAGTCCAATGAGCCAAAACTAAAGGAAAAACATTAAACTGGCCTTTGTTGATCTATACAGAAAATCCTATAAAACTTTAATTGCTAGTTAATCAACATACTCCAAAATAAATGAATCATACTATTTTCCTTGGTGCTTACATGGTTTAAAATAGCAAGAAAATTATATGCTCATTTTCCCACTAGGGTTTTCAGTTGTGGACTATTTCAAAGATGAAACAACTTAACCAGAACATTTTATTTCAGTATAATCACAAGGCCACTGCTGAATACGGCTGCATAAAAGCTACAGCATTTGAGAGTCCTAGTGGCTGGTACGCTGAGAATTTCCTTCAGAAACACGATTTTGCTGAAATCCTCTTTTATGCTGCCTATACAGTGGTATGATAGGGTTGTACAGTGCCAGTGAGGGAAGCCAGCCTGGACGAGCAATACTTTGGAGACTACTGGAGCAACGCCTGAAGTTATTTGAAGGGGTTGCAAGCAGCTTTTTTGTAACTTTTTCTAGTCGCCCTCCAGACATCAGCTGGCCGGCAAGGGAGTTCAAGGAAGTTGGAACAGAAGGTATTCATAGGATTTACTTTCAGCTAACTTCAGCAGCAATAAAACATGGAATTCAGTAAATGAAAGAAAGATAATGGAACAAACTCACTGCATTATAGAAGTATTCAGTACAACACTTACAAAATTAATCAATAAGCAGGAGTATTAATCTTAAAGTGTATGAATTTTTAAAGAAGTCTAAGGTGGTGATGTTCCAGCCTATCGGAGGCAGATACTACCCAAGCTTCAAAATTATTTTTTTGGGGGAAAAAAAGAGTCTGCTTGTATCTGTGAGTGGTAGCCTCAGCATGAACAGGAGTGAAGTGTCAGAGAGCCATCATCTGTGGACTAAGCCCTTCTTTTACTAATGACGACTACAGGATTATTCATCAATATCAAATGGCAAACCTAAATGCCCATAAAGCATCATTATGTGTACTAAAAAGCTCTGCTCAAGTCTGCTAGTCTTATTAGTCCCTCTGCCTTCTGGGTATGCCCTTTACTTGCTCTGTAGGGTAGGAAAAGCTTCCTGCTCTGTGCACAGCATCTAGCACGTTGGGTCAAGGGAACAGAGACTCTTGGACACTGCAAAGAGGTCTCCAGGCTCATGCCCTTTGTACGGTTTAGGTACTAGATCTTTCCAGTAAGTTTTGTAGATTGAGAACTGGTTTAGGAATAACTACCCAAATTTAAGAGTAGATTCATGGAGACACGTGGGCAATAGTTGACTCTTGACATGGGGAACCACTGGATGTGCAGTAGTGTTATTAATAGTAGCTCTAAAACATAGTTTAAAGCAGAAACTGATATGGGCCACCCAAGCGCTTTTTTTCACTGTTGATCCTATCTCTGCCCAGAATGAGCACACAGGACTGAGTGTCACCCCAAGACAGCTCCTCTTCCTAAGGGCCTCCATTTCCTCAAGTTTACCACACGTGCATTTCCCTGTTCACAGACACACAAGTGAGAATTTCAGGTATTTCACAGATGTGTGCTGATCGCAGCCCATACCCTGATACTCCTTTTGCTGGTGCGCTCTGTAACTGATACTCCGCAACCCAAGGCACAGCAGTGCCAGAGGCCCCTTGTACGCTGACCCATTGCATGGCCATTGCATCCATAAACACAGAGGGACTGAACACCAGTACAATGTGACTTTAATTCAAATAGCACTTATTTTGATCGGGGAAGGGGTATTCCAGCTTCTGATGTAAAGTTTGAAATTTAGAGAGAGCTGCCAACAGTAAGATGTCAGCTTTTACTTTCTACAGTGACACATTTACTTACAATACCAGCTAATTCTTAATATATTTTTAAAAATATCTTTCTGAGGTTAAGTTCCTTATTTTGAATAGCATGCAAAACTGTGTTTAAAAAAATTCTTTAGATGGCCAACAGACAATTTTGCTCTAAATGTTTTTTTGGTAGATGGCTCATTATGGAAAATCAATTATGTTATTTCTCATTAAACAGTTCAACAGTATCATGAATGTTAAACATAATGACTTTCACATTGTAAGACAATTTCCATACTTGAAATCATGAGGTTAGTGACATTATTAGCCTTTTCCCTAGCTAAAGCTCTTTCATGATTTCTGATTTTCTCTTCCTCCTAGAAGGGTATAATTCATGAGGGCAACCTACTTTAAGCTGGGCTACTTCTTGAGTTCTTGCTGATAGGAAGCAATCTTATCTACTAAAATAACAGAATAAAATAAAACAAAACTACTTAAGTATTTTTAGAATATGGATGAATTTTCCTGTTGCAACAAGATAAATTTAATACTGCTGGAACATGCACAAATTTGACTTAATAAATAAATCAGGCAAAGAGAGGAAACTAAACTGTTTCTTGTGCAAAGGAATGGACATTCACGGGTTTTGCGCAGCTGGGCACATAAACCTTTAGGAAGGAATTAAAATTATAAACAGAATATTCTCAACTCTGGACACAGGCTTTCCCTCTTCCCCAAGCACATCCGCCATAAACAGTAAGCGCATAAATAACCTTCACCTTGTGCATTAATGGGTTTCACTGTTTTCAACATGTAGAAATCCTTAACTAGGGTGATGTAGCTTGCAGCTGAAAAGAAACTCCGTGCACAGCCCTGTCGATGTGATCCAAATGTACTACCACTCTGACAGTCTGACCACAGCAGAAGATGCTTGGTGGTGTTAAAGACAGGCTGCCCTGTACAAGTGATCAAAGGTTTTTATGTGAAGCCACACAACTAGTGCCATTTATGTTTTCTAAAACAAACAACTCTTACAAAACAAAGTTATTTTACTTAATATGCAAAGCATTACATGGTCCATGAAGGATCCATAATGCAGTTTCTAGAGCATATCATCTCCGAGCATGCAGAACCGGCGAACACATGTAAGCACTTGTAAGAATGATCCAAATCCTGGAAACTGCTCCTCACAGCGAGTACCAAATCCTTTGCTTCCGAGCACAAAGCGAGTAACCAGGGGAGCTGAAGAATCCCTCTCCAGGAAACACACAAATCACAGACACATCAAAGAACTAGAGATAAGCGTGCTACACATATCACCGTGCAGGACTAGCACTCCTGGATTTTGCAAAAGGGTTTGCAGTGTCCATCCTGCACCTGGGAGAAGAGCCGAGTGCCAGTTTATCAGTGTTGGAGCATTTTTTACTGCTACCTAAGGGCAGCTCCTACAAGGAGAAAGATTCGGGTGAAACTTGAGCAAACAGTACCTAATCTTCCCTGTGGTTAAAACTCTGGTGAAATGAAACTACTGAATTAAAAGCAGCCAGCCCAAGACTAGGACTTGCAGTAAGTTCTGTACAGACAGATCCTAGCATGGACTCCACAACAGGTCTCTGCAGTTGCAGCTCAGAAAATATCCTACTGCCCTTTGCAGAAACTTATTTGACTGCAGGAAAGGAAGCAGTGAGAGTGGCTGCTTTAGCTGACAAGCACTGAGCTCATCACAAACATTTTTTCCCCTCTCCTTTTTTCTTCCTTAGGTGCGTTTTCAGCTTTTTCAGCTGTAGATGAGTTAGGTGGTAAATGTATGAAAACATGCTTTAGGCTGAGGACATAGTGTCTGAGTCTTGCAAAAGCACAAAGGCATAAACCTAAACCTTTCCATTAATAACGGAATGAAAGGAATGTCTTTATACATTATATCCTTGTAACAGCTTTTGTGATTGTATTTTTATAGCACTGGGGATTGTCTCTCAATCTCTGTTCTCTACTGAACTTTCAAAACACCTTGCAAACACAAACAAGCATTTTCTAAGGTACTCCTGACTGTAAACGTATTACTGTAGAACACAAAATTAACTAAACTTCAAGTAAGCCCTAGGTAAAGAAAGAAAATCAGCTTTTACACTTCACCCAGAACAGAAAACAAAATCTGCTGTTCTTCAGTCACAGTCAGCCTACATCACCTACACTGGAGAACGCTTCACTTCCCAGGTTACACCCTGCTTCCCCAGGGTGTTACAACTACACCTGAGTTGCCACTTGCAGAGACTGAAATTCTGGGACTAGAACACAAGTGAAGCCTGTAGCTAACCCCAGTGCCTAACACAGGTACCGGGCCCTGCTGCATCACTTGGATCTCAGCCAAGGCCTCCTGTCTGCCTCTTTCCTCAGGTCTACTCTCAGAACCACAATAAAACTTTCACACACACACACACACAAAAGCAATGTTTTATCAGAATAAAGAATTCAAACTGCACGTTTTCCCATCCACGTAATGTGAGAAAAAGTTTACAAAAAGGCAACGAACAAGCCCCATGTGATACAAAAAGAAGTGTTTTCTTCGGCAGTTTATATCACCTGTAAGTCCCAAGGCAAGAACCTGGCACACAAGCCAATCATGCCAAGGCAGCCACGACCTCTTCAAGGCAGAGGAGGGCTTCCAGAGGCAGCTGAGTGGGAGCCTGAGGCAGTGACAGCCCTGCCAGGTGTGGGGACAAGGAGCCGCGTTCTGCACCCCAGGCAGAGGGATCTGCAGGCATCCTCCTCTATCAAGAGCTGGGGCAGGGAATGCTACTGGGACCTCTGCTCTCGGGCTGTTTATGGCAAAGCTGAGGAGAATAAACCCCAAAGCCCCCATCAGCACTACCAAAAAAACGGAGTTTACATTCGCGGTCAAATTCAACTGTGGCTCAGTCATGGTGTAACTCACTCCGCACAGTCCCCACAAGACAGACTGAGCTAACTGTGCGATAGCTTGGCTTAGGTGGGGGGCTCACTGTATAGACCAAGTCCTGACGAGGAAGGAAGGGTCTTTAAAATACTGGCTAGTGCACGGGAGGAAGGGGCAGTGAGAATAAAGCAACAGGTTTGCGGAAGGATCCCGAGCAACGCTGTTTCAGAAAGCAGCGAAAATTACTGAAGAAAATGAACCTCACAGTTAGCACAAGCTGGTGCAACTTGACCGTAATCAGCAGAAGCAGTACCGCCAGACACGCATCTGGCCCGGCTCGTCATCTCTGTGCTGCCTCATTGCTCAGCAACAGCCACAGTAAGATATTGACGTGTAAGGCAGAAAAGAGAATCCCAATCTGTTCTGCTCAGCTCAGCACAGGTATAAATATATATAAAATATATATAAAAGTTCACTGTGTGGGCTCTGCCCCTTGTGAATTGTTTTATCTTTCTTCGCATAAGGCATGAATTTGATGTCTTAATTCAGCCCATTACCTACAGCCTGCACAGGACTAGAAGATGCAAGCAGATATTATTTTGCTGTGGTGCACCCACCTGAGAAAATTTATGATGATCCTTACCACCACCCTTTTGTTTCAAAACAGTAGATTTGCACCTCACTTCCCCCACTGAAACTGGCTAACCATTGGGCACGAGCCATCGGGAAAATGAGCGTATGAACGAAGCCTAATGGTGGCAAGGTGACAGGGTGTGCTTTAACGACTGGACCGCTTGCTGAAACGCTCATCTGATACGGCAGTGACTAAATGCAAACGGAGACCAAGCCACGCCTTGGCCAAAAGTTGAGGAGTGTGGGGAGAAGTCTGACTGGCAAGGGGATTACACTAAATCCACTGAAGGTTTTTCAGTGCAGGGAACCCTCACGTCTTTATGAGTAGTATTATACGCGTTCATGATCAAAGGCGCTCTTCATAACAAGCAGCAAAAGATCATGGAAAACAGTGTCAAATGCGATATGCTCCGAGGCTCAATAAACCTCAAAAATTCTGTTTACTGGTTGTGTGGACTGTCCAGGATACCGTTTCTCAACTGGCGGGTCAGGAATATTAGGCAAGAGAGGAGACAAGGCACTAAAAAAGGTCACAAGATGGTGACAACTGCATTGCAGTCTCCAAAGAGCTTGTTCCTTGCGCTCCCAAGCACCTCCCCAGCAGAGCATCCTCTAGAAGATATGCGGTGTGCAGAAGAAAGTAAATTCTACATGTTTAACTGCGCAATCATTAAGAATATATGACTTCAAGAGGGAGAATAAAAAAATTGAAGGGGAGTCATTAAAAAGTATTGAGTTTGAATAAACGACTGGCAATCTGAAAAAGCTGCAACCTACTTGTCTGGAAGAAACTGCATGTGCCTTACTTTAGGGCCGCAGAAAGATGGGATGCTTAGTCGATACTGTTCATGGTAGGTAATATGCAAGATGATCCAGACAATCTGCTGAAGCAGGTAATCAGCTGGATAATTTAATATGACTTAAGGAAGAACAATTATGCATCTAATGGCTAACAGAAAAGCAAAATACATCATGATTAAGGTTTTGCTGGAGGAAATGGGAAAGGCTAGAATACTTTGGGAATTACACTACCGAGAAGAAAGATTAGTACATCAGCTCAGTACAGATGACTTTTTGCAATGGGAGATACAAGAAAAAGCTTGCTTGTGATATAATCCCGCTTTCTCACACAAAATAGCGTAGTGCTAGGCTCAGTTTTGGTCAGTATATGTGCAGCACTAATTTCACAGTTTAAGACACTTTTTCATATTACAAAAGGTGCAAAAAACCCAAGTCACAATACTGATTCAGGGACCTATCAAAATATTTTCAGGTATGAAACATAGCAAACTTGGATGAACAGGCACTTAGACAAGATTTCTTGAAAGCCCAGCACTATAGATGCAGGATGCCATTTCTTTTCTATAAAAAGCACTTTTTAAAAAAAGCTAAGAAAAACAGGCTTTGGCTACAGTCAGCATTTTATGCAAAATGATTATTTTTGGTGGAAGACATGGACTTTTTTTTTTTTGAGAAAGAACTACCACAGCCATTGTCGACCCCAAAGCATAGAACATTTAGCAAGAGAGACTTTGGCGCACCACAGGAAGGAGAGTCTGGACCAGGTGCCACTTGACAGAAGGTAAGTACACAAGACACCACTCCTGAGGCACCACAGAACATTTGATACAGCAAGTTTTGGATTTCGACTTCCAGGGTTTTGATTATTCACTAACTTTATGGGGGACAGTTAAAGCCTAAAAGGAATGCATCCTCCAACCAGCCAGAAGTACGAAACAAGCTCTCTGTCTGAAAAGACGAATATGAAGTTTAAAGGAGGTACATGTAGGAAAGACCAGTGAATTTCTTTAAATGTACTAAGAAATAGCTAGCACTTGCTTGAAGTTCAGGCTATATGTTTTTATGAGCGTAATCCGCATCAGCCGCTGTGTGCTGGAGTCAGAAGGGCAAAAGCCTCTTCTCCACAGCCCTTGTGCTGTTGGGAGACAACCACAAGCCTGCAAGAAAGGCCGGATGAAGCCCAGTAATGAAGGACGCAGACAGAGAGATCTGGGATCTGAGATTTCTCCTGCCTCTACAATTAAGTTTGTGTGAACTGAAACAAGCTACTTTGCTTCCATGCCTCACTCTCCTTATCTACAGAAGGGAGATTATCGCCCTTATCTCCACTGAAGTACTCTGGCATTTATGAATATAAAGAAAGTTAAGTAGTCAATTAATTTCAATCTTTCCTTTTTTTGAATAATTAAAAAAAGAAGAAAAGAGTCATATGCTGGTACTTTTAGCACCTTTTCTGTTTTCACACACACGGAAGGTCCCAGAGCTTTCTGCTCTTCCAGTGCACTATTTCCCTGACTTTAGTTTTTTAAATGCATCAAAAAATCAGGCAGGAGGGGAAAGAAAAGCAAGAATAATACTCTTATCACAAAAAGTGTAAAACTAATTCTGGATGTCAAAATAGACCACAAAATTGGTATAGTTATATTTGCAGTAGATGGTTATACATGAGTAGTTTAATTTTCTTAACCATAAGATTTATGTAACAGCATTTTTACACATTCAAAGCCTCTCAATGTTTACTAGTCCACTGGAGGGTATTTAAAACAACCTGGGCCTGCAAAGGAAAATATTCTGTAGAAAACAGAACAGGGCTTTTAGTGCTCTACTTGTGTCCAAATAACAGGACATATATCATTTTCTAACACTGTACTATGTATACTCCTTCTCCTATTATTTAAAAGCATTAGGGCTGTTAACCTGTAAATGGCAGCTCCAGAGCCAGGCAATAAAAATGCACTTAGAGCTACTTTAGCTCCACATGTAAGTAATTCAAGCTTTTAAATTATTAGAAAAGGCACCGATTGTGACAAAATGAGAGGCTTTATTTCACCATTCATATAACACACTGCAAAAGAGAGATGCTATTTCTCAAATCTGTTCTATATCCACCTTTGTGCTGATAAAACTCTTCTGGTTAAGGGTGTCAATTCATATTAAAACAGACAAACTGGACAGAGGCCCTCACATGATCACAGCAATATCAAAGGGTTACACCAGCACAGCTCACTCCCCTTTCTTTACATACAGACATTATAATGTGCGAACTCCTTAGCAATGATTTAAGTGCTTCTGTCAGAGGGAAGGGGAATCATCTTCAGGTGTTTGCGCTTCTGCACAATGGGCACCCTCCAAGACAAACGGTAGGGCTCACGCTGCTGTTATTGCTCCTGCGTGCCTGCAGGCTCAGGCAGACATCACTGCATCCTTCTGCATTTGTTGCCTATTTTCAAGGTCATATTCTCAAACATGGGACCTAGAAACAGCCCTGGGGCTGAGGTGCTGACTCCAGCACTTCACACTGGGAACCGGGGTCACAGTTACACATTCGGTTCTCCCTGACGTGGTTTGCAGACTAAAAACCCACTGTGAAGAAAACCTGACTCAATATGGAACATCACAGCAATCGTTCTCTTCTACTAGAGTTTAAAATTCATATCAAGCAACCTTGCAACAGCCCTGATTTTGAGTCCCTTTTGCCTGACAATGTCTGCTGGATATTTGACAGTATTTAAAGAATTAAATTGTAGGGACAACTTAACGCCTTAGAAACAGGACTTGGACTGAGATGCATCATAATATATAATTTCAGCTAACAGAACTAAGCTAGTAAGACCAAGTGCTTTCTTAGGCAATAATTGAATTTCTTTGGTACAAAGAGCTAAATAAGGAAAATCATCATGGTGACCATGGAGGTATAACCCATTTCTGTCAAACCCCTTTCCAGCACTCAGAATTTAAGCACTGGGAGAATGGGACATGGTTTTGCCTCTGGTCAATGCACTGGAATAATCCCCTTCCAACAGTAATTTGTGTTGGCCTCTGTCCTGGTTTCGGCTGGGATAGAGTTAATTGTCTTCCTAGTAGCTGGTACAGCGCTGTGTTTTCAGTTCAGTATG
>JAVKLA010000084.1:18501474-18519330 GCA_034782735.1 Sagittarius serpentarius
TTCTTGTTATTAGTGTCATTGCTAGTTTCTTCCTTTCTGTTCTATTAAACTGTTCTTATCTCAACCCACGAGCTTTATTTTTTCTGATTCTCTCCCCCATCCCACTGGGGGGCGGGGGGGAGCGAGTGAGCGGCTGCGTGGTGCTGAGTTGCTGGCTGGGGTTAAACCACGACACCTCAAAATCATTCCTATACAGCAGAGGTTCTCCTCTCTCCTTTGGGCACATCTTGTAAAAATAATAGCAGTATTTGTTTATCTGGCTTTGTTAGGAACATAGCCAAGTTAGCCTGCAGGATGCATTTCACTCCTCTCCTGGCAATCAGCAAATAAAGTCAAGAGGATCTCCGGTTCTCAGCTGGAGGGTGGCATTCCTCTCACCTACCATCGGCTAGCAAAGCAGCAGACAGCAGGGTAAGCCCTGCTCTAGGTCACTCTGTAGCCAAGGGCAGAAGACATCTCCTCAGGGTAATTTCTTCCAGAGTGAGGAGTAAATTGCCCCTGCAGACATTCCCCCCCTTGAGTGGAGCACGGATGTCTACCTCCAAGGAGAAGCCTGATGTTCTGGCAGCTCATGCTGGGTGAGATCGAACAATACCTCCTGCTCTCCTTCCCATCTAAACCCAACGGACAGCCCCAGTTACTGACACCACAGCCGCATCGCTGCTGGGCCTTCTGCCCTGTTTCTTCCAAGGACTTCCAACCCCATTGAAAGTGTCTTTGGTTTGCTGGTAGTTTAATTTCAATTGGCACAAAGATGCGATCAGAAACATTCCTCGTCCCTAATTAATAGAAAAACAATGAAAGAGTTACTCTTTAAATATTTCTTCACTGACAGGACTGAAAATGGTTCTGGCACTAAAAGGACAGCCTGGCTGGCTACTCAGCAGCTTGCTCTGAGCCTACACTGTTAAGAAGTTTCTTGACCATTACAAAGTTGTGGTGGGTTTTTTTGTTTGTGGTTTGTTGGGGTTTTTTGAATGTACTAGAATAGCTTCTTCCAAAAGTGTAGCACCAATTTAACTGAGAAATTGGCTAGAGATTGAGTACCCTTCTCATTCACAGGTTGCTAGACCTCCTCCTCCAGCATGGAAACCACAAGCCTCGTGGCAACTGCAGGGTATCAAACATCGGAGATGTTACTCATTTCACTTGCACTTCTGAGAGGGCAAACCCAGCACGCAAGCTGCAGCCAGCTCTCCCTGGCCTGTTGGTAAGGGATCTGAGGGCCAGGCACCACATTTTGGACACTCTGGCTCAGAGGATACAGGCATCTCACTGTGGCGTTTCATTTATGCTGTTATTTGTGATATCATTACATCCTAATGGTAATGAGAAATATCACAGCTTCTAACCAGGCTGGTACTAACCATCCCATCCTAAAGGTGTGCCCTGGAGGTTCTGCATTCAGGTATTCAAAAGAGCAAGACCAACAGTGTTGGCTCCTACTCTTTGATTTGTGCTTTGAGTTCAGTCTTTTTGCCGTCAGGCTTTCTGACGTTTAATGTATTTCTTCCGAATCAGCAGAGTTGCCTGTCTAGTCTCTGGCTAGAAACGTAGGCTGCAGACTGAGCCTGGAACACATCAGCAATCTCTGCTTGCTCTCAGCGACTGTGACTGCCAATGAGAGCTTGCCGAGCCAAGGAAAAAGCAGCCTCATTTGCTGCCAGAGTCAGTGATAAGGAAACAGGTCCTGATTAGTTGCATGTTCAAGCCTTGGCCACAGCATCCATCACAGAGTCACTTACATTCCTGAGTTGACACAATCCCCAGAAAAAAACTTGTACCATAAGCCAAGCAAGAGGGAAAATGCACTTTAGAAGGAAGCAAAAGAACTCACGACATATCCATGGATGCTTAAAATAAACTGATTTGGTCCCAAAATAGTAACAAGTACAAGTAGCTTCAAAAGAGTTTGAAAATAGGAATGAAAACCTTTTCCCAAATACCAACTAGTACCTCTGTTGTTACAAGATCTTCTGTACGATACCAGCCTTAAGAGAAAAGTCTAGCTTTGTTGATACAGTATCTTCCTGAAACAGTACTGTTTATTCATATCTGATAAAATCATTACTTCTTAAACTGAGTCTCGTAAGCTTTTTCTGACAGTTAAAATGGGTGGATCTTTTGGAACTGGCTTCATAGAATTGGTCTGAGTGAAAAAAGAACAGCAGCAACAACAACAACAAAAGACAGGCATATACAACTGTTCCATTATCTCCGTATCTCTCTGATGTCAACTATTATCATAATAAAAAAATAAGAACCTTCCTTCAGATGCCAGAAGTTATCCAATATCTGGAAAAAACAATATATATTACAGTTTTAGCCCTGTTACTTTAGGGAAGCTGAGTCCCAAAAGAAATGCCACAAACCAGCCTCCATGCTAAAAGAGATACTGCACAGGTTGTTTTCATAAACTATCCTGAAAACCAAAGAACACATTTCTTCACATTAGCAATCGGGAAACCTAATTAAGGAACAGAAGTATTGCAAATGAATGCACTTAATTTTGAAGAAAATGTGCAGCATATGCAAACTAGTAGCACACTGAGAAAATGGCTGTGCATCCTTTTCCTCTATTCAGATCTCATGAGCTCTGCGAGAAAAATAGCTAGCAAGTCAAAGAAGGGGAAACACACAAATCCTTGCCATCCGGGTTTACAAATCACCACAGGTTCCTCTCCCCACCCCCTTCCGAAGTCATTACTTTACACAGTCCTGTACACAAACGATTCTGCTCTGGAGAAAATACCTTCAGCAAGTACAGCCCCATGCCATGGGCTAATTTGAGTGTGGCCAGAGAGGATGGCAAGAAGGCACAGGGCGTCCCATTCACTGACAGGCTCAGCTATCATGAGTTATCTGAAGGTAATTCCTCTAGTATTTTGGGACATCCACTTTCCTCCCAACAAAGGCAGGTGAAGAGTTTTCCCCCTAGCAGCCCGAGGGAAGGCATTGCCTTGGGTGTCTGGCCAGGGCAGAGCTCAGCCCCCGGCGCAGCTCCAAAAGCTGTGTAAGTACACGCAATGCCATATGCGGGGCTCACGTCAATGCCAAAACTTAGACCACAACCTGTTTAAACACGTTAAGAGGAAACCTTTAAAAAAACTCAACAACAACAAAAACAGTGACCGGTACAAAAAAGATGGGCTATGCGTAATATAACTGAAGGGTGTATATAAAGGAAATGGTGATTTGTTTAGCCTGTTCTTTAAAGGACCCTTACATAATGTAACATTGCTTACAACACATCAAGCCAAAGATAAGATTATTTTAGGTTGATTTTGTGCTGTGGTTTTTGTTTTTTAAACCACTGCAGGAAAGGAACAAACTGGTGTTTATTAACATTAGCTTGACTTAGACAAAAACCAGGATAAGTTAGCAATATACAACTCAATGAGGACAGGCATAGGCCTAAAGGAAAGAGCACCTGGAGGGACAGAGCGTCAGAGCTGCACGTGCCAGAAGCCTTACTTTGCCGAGGACAGGATAAAATCTGATCGCAGTGATTCTTGGTGAATCATTCAGCCCCCTGGCTCTGCCTCCCACCCTCACTTCCACACACAGTTAAATGGTTGGGGCTGCGCCTTCACGCAGACATTCGGTGAGCACAGCTTACGCATGGGTGAAGTGAAAGACTGAAAAGAAAAGAAAAAAAGCACAGATTTGAGCCACTTGGGAATGTCAGAGGGAAGAGATGTGCCTTTACACAGCCTGCTGGAAGAGGACTTCCAAGCACTGGGCATCATGGTGGATTTCAACATTTGCAATTGCCTACAGGGACCACATCCTTAACCTTGAGCTACCGTGGTCTGCACATTTGACTGTGGGATCTAAATTTGCTGTTGACATGGTTTCCAGTCCCCTTGAGCATGTTGCAGAATGTCTGTTAATCAGTTTCCTGCTCTAATAAAATGAGGGTTATGGTATTTGCTCACTGAATTATGGCCTGCAAAACCTTAGATGACTTATTTTACATACCTGATTTCAACAGCACAATGATCTCCTAACTTGAAAGTGCTTTGGAGCACACAAATGGGCTATCTGGTCCTCTATATTGTAGCCTGTCAGCAATATAAACATCTCAAGTGATGCAGAATAAAGACTGCTAATCCTTGTAACCACCAGAGGCATGGATAGTCTGTTAATTGGCAACAGTCATATTATATTTTCTAATATTACATTCAGTGGAAAAGCCTACCCCAAATGAACACACTGCAGCAGATGACTTCTTCATTTACTCTAAGTTCTGACGGTTACCAGAAGCAGTAGGAAGGGAGAAATACCGCAAGGAACGAAGTGCTTGATTTAGTGTCAGAGAGCCATCGGATCAGCAGTACATGCTAACAGTTCTTCATGGCCAGTTTATGCCTTGAAACCCCAAGAGTGATAGCCATTCCATGGAAGTACAGATGCCTGGAAGGCACACTTGTTTTTGTTCCATTTGTTTTGCCTGGCAGCCTCAAATTTCCTATGTGCTCTAGACAGGTCATTTGAAAGGTGTCAGAGTCTGTGAAGGTTATCAATACTTGCAGTAGCCCCATATTTCAAGCTTTCCAGACGGTTTTCCTATGTCCAGATCTGAACAGAAAGCAGTTATGATAGATTCTCTGTCTTGAAGCTCAGAGCAAAAGGTATACAGAAAAAACCCAACAAGCCTATAGAAGAAGTTAAGTCACTACTTGTTTACTTTTTCCTTCCCATTTCCAGAGGGGAACTATCCTTCACACAGTACAAACGAGGCTCAAACTCCTGACATGAAGCTGGCACACAGAGCACCAAACAAGATTATGTAAGCCACAGAATGCAACACAAACCAGTTCTTGCCCCCAAAAGCTTCAGAAGCATGTAGTCATACGTCTAATACATACCTTAAACTACAAGGTCTGGACCAGATTTGTATCTGGTTGCATGAGCCCTGCCAATGTACATCACTCAAAAACTTGGCCTAAACCATGTATTTCCATGGAAGTTTATTTTGTGGTATTCAAACTAATGTATATGTATTCACATAACACTGAAAACACTGTGCTGTTCTGCTGCTCCTTTGAATTTCTAAAGCATTTACTCTGTGAATGCTGCGCAAAGGTGGGCATGGCAGGCTAGGTCACATCCCATGCTGATTTCCACAAAGGCTCCTCTCCACCTGGAGCTCCACACGACTGAGGCACGTGCTTAAATCCCTGGTTAACCTTCCCAGTATTGTTTCAGCCCTCACCACCTATCAGACTCTGAAGTGGGTGCAGCTGGTCATTGTGCTCCCTTTATCACCTTCCCTCCTGTGTTGCTCTCCCCTCAATAAGAAACCTTCAGTGATCAGCAGCACGGCGAGGTGGCCGCCAAGGATCAGGAGACCCTGGCTGCACTGCCAATCCTAGTGCTGGGAGATGGCAGGGCAAACCCAAAACCTGTGCTCTGACCCCCTTTCTGCTGCCCATCGCTTCAGCCTGGCATGCCTGGGGGGCAGGCCAGGTCTTCCAGGTGACGATGCAGTTCCTTACGTCATGGGATCCTGGCATGAATGCATCTTCTAGACAGAATGGCAATGCAGCTTTTAAAAAGCTGGAAAGAGTTCATATAGTCAACATTTGGCAGCAGCTGCCAAAATAAACACAGCACAGAAATATTTGTAAAATGGCTGAGGAACAATATGGATAATGTGGCATTATACTATAAACAGAGCAGCATATTAATCAAGGAACAATAAAGCTTTTAATTATATTTTAAAGAGTCTCACTGAAAACTCGTGCAAAACGTAACTCGCGCAGAATGGCTGGCCTACTTCCCACTGACTGTCTATTCCAGTTTTCCAGCTGTAAAATTAAGAGAACAAGTCTTGGGGGCATAATGAGGAAAAACAGATGAAAGACTAAGGAGCTCCAATACAGCCGTAATGGACACCATGCAAGTAGGTGGGCTAGAGAAGGCTATCCAAGTAACACAAAATTGTGTTTGTTTGGAAGGCAATACCACAAGTATTAGGAGAGGACTTTGAAAACTGGCCATCCAGTACACACGTTCAGATTTACTAGGGAAGTCAAACACACTTCAGCCGGCTCTCACCTTTAAAACTCACCAATAATGTTCTACCTTCTGTAATATACCTAGAGCTACACCGTTCTTTCCTGGCACACTGAACCTTTTGTAGCACATTTATGCTGCCTACCCACAGCCACGGTCACCCACTTACTAGATTCTGTGGGAGCTGGGCTGCCAAAATGCTCCTTAAAGGAAAGGCTGTGACACACACCTAAGCTGCACCAGGCCACGTGTTTTGCACTGAGCAGCTAGAACATACATGAATCAAAGAACTTTTCAGATATAATGGAGCAAAGATTGACAACATTTGCTGTTTTATGGCGCCAAGAAGAGAGACTGTCATTGTTTATTGTCAGCTACGCTACATATATATGGCCACTGCAGCACTCAGCTCATCTTTAGCTTCTACCAGGAGAACTGTTAGATTGATGGGAAGCCCTGCATGATCAAGGTACATCTCCACTGAAATCCATTGCAATGAAAGAATATGCCACAGGCATGTAGTGCTCACAAAGACTGAAAGAAGAATAGCTGGGGCTCAGTCAAAGCCAATTGAAAAGCGAAGTGAAACACAACTGATTAAATGGCAGTGCTGGTCACAAGCACTTTGATAAGTTTTTTTGCCTTAAAAAAAGAGAACACTTTCTGTTCAAAATGACCTTTCATCTCAAAACTCAGGATAACTATAGTTATAAAACATCAGCAGAGTCAAAGCTGTAACAGTACATTTAGACGTTGCCAAAATGAAGTGCTCTGTGTAAACAAAACACACGTATTCCCTTCTTCCCCAGGTTCCCCATTCCCTAGAGTTTTTGCCTATTTCTGTTCAAGAGATCTCAAGGTTTTCTCCTCCACAAAGCTCTAAATATTATGCTGTATTTCCTCACCATTGCAGACATCTGAGAAGCAGGACTGTTTTTTGGAGTAAGTGCAAATTTCTGACGCTTCCTCCCACCATTTGCAGTCAGGGGGAGGGCAGCGAGCTCACCCCCACGGCGTGGTCACACAGCACCAGAGCCAGGCAAGCAGAGCAGGCTGGTGGCAGCAGCAGAACCCATCGATGAGCCAGTGATCATCAGGCAAAGTGCAAGGTAACAAGGGCTCCGAGGTCGAACCAGGAACGGCAAATCATTCAGCTAGAGACCCAGAAGCAGGCTCAGCTACAACACAACTCAAACCACTACTGAAGGCCCAGGCTGGAGCTTGAATGGGGCTCCTGGCGTGTGAGCGGTGGTCCTGGGGGAGAGGCTGCTCAAGGCAAGGGCTGCTGGTGCCACCTGGGCCTAAGAAGCTAAAAAAACAAGTATCAGGTTCTGTGTTTTAAGCACCCAAAAGCATAAGATGCGAGTACCTTGCAGTGCTGGTTTATCAGCACAGAATTCACATGAGGTGATGGTGGCCCTGCATGGGTTCACAGACAGCCTGGGGTCACTTGGGAGCCTCTGGCAGCACCAAGGGATAAAATTGACCCCAGCTGAACATCAGAAATAAGTGGAGCATTTGCAAAGAATGGAAAAGGGGATGATTAAGTATATTCTAGTGACCAAGGAGCGTAAGGGTGGAGTGTGAGATACCAAAAGTCAACCCAAGACTCGGTGAAAGACAGGAAAGCCCATGGCAAAAATGTTCTGCAGCTGTATGTATAAAAAGAGAACAGTGAAGCAGAAAAGGAGCGGCTATACTCTTCAGTATACTGCTATACAGTCCCTCAGCTTTGCAATTATGCCAGTGAATACATGTAACTGGAAACAAACTGGAAATGTCTTAGTAGGAAACATATATGGGAATGGCCCAATGTCACATGTTCTGCCTGTGAGAAGCATTAGCAGATGGTGATTCACCATAAATAGTAATCCATGATAATGTCTCTGATGGAAAACCCAAACAGTACGTAACTTCAGGTCTAACGGTGACTACATCAAAGTCTACAGCAAACTCTGGCTGATGGCAGAAAGTATCTGTAGTGGAATAAGGGCAGAAAACCGTAAGACTGCTTTGTTTTGATAAGTTTTGAAGAAGGCCAGATCACTAGAGACAGACCATACTGCTAAACGCTTCTCTAGTACAAACTATGCCAGCAAAGGCCTAAAGATATTTTCTGCAAATAGGGGAAAGGTGAATCAAATTTCCAGCACTGGACAGTGAGTTCTTCAGGTTGAAGTAAGCAGCAGAGATTCTTCTCTTTCTGTTCAGGCCTTAACTGCAGTCATGAATCCCCCAAAGAAAACGTTAAATGGTAATTTCTATTTAGAAAGACACAAACAGAAAGAACTTATAGTCTCACGAGTAATAGGGTATTTGAATTACAGGTCAGCAACATTGTAAATAACCTAAGTTATGTACAGAAGTTCTCATAAGGGTGGAGGTCCTAGCTTCGGCGCAGCGCTCCGGGATGTACCCTAACACAGGCAGTATAACCCCCCTCACATCACACTATGTGCAGATTAGCTTGCTTTGGGGCATATTTATTTTTTCCTGTTCAATTTATCCCAAGAGCTGCATGTTGCAAAAATATACGTGGAGTTACTGGCTGACTCTGGAAACAAAGTTGCTCCGTAAATTACCAATGCGGGACTTTCTAACACAATGAAGTAAGAAAATATTTGTTGCCCAGACACCAGGCACCAGATACTAGGTCAAATGCGGGAGAAGTACACTCTAATGCTGGGACAGAAGATAAGCTCTATGGAGAGAAGCCCAGTTAATTTTATTGTATCGCACAGAAGACTACACAAGGGATACTATTATACAAAAGAATTATTCCTTATCTAATTTTTGCACACCCAGAGGATTGTGTCCAGTGCCTGCAGACAATACATCTAGGTATAATATTAGCACGCTATCCAAGAAGCACACCTTAAAGCATGCTGAAATGGAGTACATTTTCACTAGGGCCATAATTCCACTACAGAATCTACTTTTATGGAAAAATCAATTTTTCACTTTCATAGCAATGTTTAAGTATTGCAACAGGTTTTATGATAGTTTTCTCAACATTAAAAATACAACTTCAACTATGACAGAACAATAAATATGACTCTTGACACTTACGAATATGATGGCAAGTGAAGCGGGGCAGACTTCTGGGTTTAGTTTTTTTAAGATGGGTTGATATACTGCAGCTCATTCTATGGGGCTGACATACCTGTCAGTGCTGCTTTTCTCTTTGGCTATTTTATTTTCCTTTTGTAGGCTTATTATTGCTAATTTTCTTCTTGGTTGGTGTTGGGTGTTTTAGAGAGGAGAGAAGAAAAGAAATGAGGGCACGATGATTCCAGTTATTGCATCTGGCACTCCAGTGACAGTTTGGAAACTCCTTTTAATTAAACAAGTGTTACTTTTTAAAGTTAGAGTAATCCGAGCCTGTAACACGCAGCTGGGAAAGCAAACAGACATTAGTTCAGCTGATAAGCACACGCTGAAGATGAGTGAAAGGAGGAGATTAAATGGGATGCCATAGGAATGCAAACATGCAGAAGGGTGCGTGTGTGTATGTGTATGTGTGTGTGCCCACATGGGTATGAGCACACGTACATACAACGCAACGCTCGCCACAGCCAGAGCTGGGGCCAGAGCTGCAGCGTAATGAGAAGCTGTAAAATGCACTCCTCAGAATGCCATTTGATTAGAAAAGCAGGTGATTTGGAAGTCTAATCTGATTTCTGATGTGACATCACCAGATACCACATCACACTGAGTAGCAGACTGAATACGGGACTTGCCTTAGAGTTATAAGTGCCCGAGTCTGACTGCTTCCTTAGAACAAAAAAAAAAAAAAGTCCCCCCTCCCTGTCCATCACCGTTCCCACTTCAGGTCAGAGTATGTGGCAGGAGAGTCAGTCCCTTGCATACAATAGCTCCCCAGAGGCAGGGAGCTATACAGGCAGGCATCCGGGAAAATTATCTGTGATGCTTTCACTGCAACAGAAGGAAACACTCTGAAAATCTGGTATGATGCAGAAGAAATCCCAGAAGGAACAAAGCTTGTTCTTAGCTGCTCTAGATCCAACAAATCAGCTAAAATTAAGCATACGAATAGCCGTAATTGTAAAGGAGGGAGATCTAAGTAAGTATTTGCTATAGCCTTTCCCTGGGTTAAAGCCTTTGGAAGGCAAATGCCCAAGCACAGACCTTGCTCTCTCCGTGAGTCATGCGCTGGGCACCTGCACTGCACAATGATAAGATTAGCACCGTGTGTTCTCTCAACAGTAATGAGATGTTATTTCTCTTCTCATCTTAAACGACTACCATATAAAGAAAATGACCCTGAGTACTGTTATTGTTAGCAAGCCCAAGTCCAGAGGAGTTTAGAGCTCCTGCCCTCATCAGCCACTTCGGCCCATGCTCTGCATTTGGCCTTGGCAGGTTTTGCTGCAGTTGGAGCCAGCTGGG
Organism: Sagittarius serpentarius; assembly: GCA_034782735.1. Lineage (NCBI taxonomy): Eukaryota > Metazoa > Chordata > Aves > Accipitriformes > Sagittariidae > Sagittarius > Sagittarius serpentarius. The sequence goes on from JAVKLA010000084.1 coordinate 18,511,906, forward strand.
TCTGCAAAGGAGGAGCTGGCACTGAAGGCGGGCGGGTGAGGGATTTCCTTTGCTGATTACACACTGCCAGGTTTTAGAAACTGGGATCTCTCAAACTGAGAGAGGGGATGGTGTCTGGAGGATGTTGGAAAGATATTTCTGATTGGCACTGAAGGCTTGCAGAGAATTAGTAGAGAATTAGGCTCAAATAGAGTTACTGTGATCAGTTACAGTGCTATGTGTGATCAGGTTGCAGCACTTCCAGGAAAGAGTGTCTAATGAAAGCGGGCGTCAGCCAAACCAAGGAGCACGAGCCCGGGCACAACTGGAGAAAAGGCAACCCACGCTAGCTGCGGAGCTGCGGCACAGAGAAACTAGGAGCTCAGAGAAGGACGCTGAAGGGGGCTGAAAAAATCAGGAGCAGAACTTTCAGGGGACGCGTGGCTGTGTGAACCACCGTAGCTGCGCGAGCGGTAAAGGGACACTGGTGATTTTATTCCCAGCCCAAGCCCCTGCTGAATACATTCTTTTCTGCCAATATCTGAATCATAAGGCACTGACAGCTTCTGAGATAGTGCCAGAAAAACAGTATTTAACTTTTATACTCACAAGCAAGGGAATGTTACAGAACGCGAAAGTTTGGGTTTATATTTCACAGCCAGAGAAAGAGCCTTTCCCTCTGAAATGTTCAGCTACTCTCCCCGTGCTCACACGCTCTGTAACGAACGCTGTCCTGTCTCCTTCCCTCAGCTCCATCCAGGAGGGTCTTCCTACCAACGTAACCTGCTCCAGCACCTCGGCTTTCCTCTAATGTCCCTCAGAGAAAAATTAGACTGGAGACTTCTGAGATCTTGAAATGTACTCATATGACAGAAGTGCCCAATAATTCTAGATAAAAATAAGAGATTTTGAATACTGCATGGATTCTTGGTATCTAGAAATGGTGAAAAGGGATCATTGTACTAAGTTTCCTGTGAGAAAAAGCTAAAAAGAAGTAGCAATAACAATAACAATAATAATAATATCATCATCTCAGGCTGAGATACTGACCTCTAAGAAAAGCTGAAGAGATGAGAGATCTGAGAAAATTAAAACTATGCTGATATTTACTCACATAGCACAAACAATTCATATAGTTTGAGGAAATACATTGATGTTTAAACATTTATTGTAAGCCATTACACTGTTTAAACTGAGGCTGTTCACATACTGTTTTCTTTTAAAATGGAAGCTTTTTTTTTTTCTAAATTTCAGTAAGTCAGAATGTTTCATTTCTCCATCAGAACTGTTAATCAGGAAGATGTGATACAATCTGCTAAATCTCAAGAGTGCTAAGATATGAAGGGCCTTTAGCAGTGGTACAGGTAATTAAGTTTGTTATGATTTTCTATATATTCTGCAGCAGAAAATGTGATTGTTCTTTTGGCAAGAAGCCACGTCTGTTCATCTTCAAAGATGATCTGTTTTAAATTTTAAAATAAATATTATTTAAAGTTGGAGATAATTTTATTTTAATAGAGCACATAATACCAATGTATGTTCTTCATTATATACAGCAATTAATTTTTTTGCTAATACACAACTGTATTGAAAACGTGTGATTTTTTTAATACGTATTGAAAAAATGAAAATACTAAAGGCAGGTACTTAGCTGATGTTAACTAAGATGACAGATCCTGTGGAGCTACATTAACATCTTGGCATATTAATAGTCTGGAATTTTCTGACTGACTGTAGTAAAGGGAAGACTTGAGGTTGAAAAAGAAGAGAACTTAGCAATTTTTTTCATCATTATTAGTATTTCTCACCCATTTCTATGAGAAATTATGAGAAACAATGTCTGTGGGAGTTCTCCACAGGATTCTTACTAGTTGACAGGTAGAGGAGAATGTTGTTTTGGGAGGATCACGGGGTTAGGGGGTCCACGTTTATCTGGTGCTGGAAAGAATACAAACCCTTTGTACCACTGTTCGGGGACCATTCCACACTGAATGAGAACTACCCTGTGGATCTAAAAAATGCCATAGGTGTTTAATACCTCCAGCTACTCTAACGAGCTAATCTGAAACTCTTATAATAGTCAGCTCAAAGGTGATTTATTTAATTAAACAGAAATACACCACCCCCTCCCCCCCCAATCTTAAAGCCTTGATAGTTTCAGATAGTATTCAAAATATAATCATTCTCAATGCCATTAATCCACACATGCTCACACATCTGGTTCCAGCCAACAGATCAAATAATCTGCCTCAAGAAACTCTCAAAACTGAAGCGTCCAAGAAAGCCCTAACCACATGCACCTCTCCACTTCCTGAGATTTAATCCTAACGTTAATTTACAAGCTATTAGATTGAACAGGGAAAAAAAAAATGACTGCAGGCAGGTAGCTGGTTTACTGCACATACAGCTGGTTTAGCAGCTAAATAATATTAAAAGTATCTGACCGATTCTCATGTAGATACTTGTGTTTTGATCAGTTATAGTATTCAAATCTCCAACTCTAATAAATACGTTAAAAATAAGCCAAACAAAATATCACTCTTGGTGCACTGTATGATGAATCTGTAGTCATTTAATATCATCACATTTTTATATCTTTTCCTAAAAAGTATTCAATTAAAATAAGGTGATAATCAAATTAAGTTTATCTACAACCCGTAACAACTCGTTTTCCTTAGCACTGAACAACTCATGTGCACTGCCTTAGCCTAATGAAGAATTTAAAAAAGAGTATTAATACAGTACTTTCAATAAAAAGGTGTGAGCTTCGCACAGATTCATCAGTTATTGCATTACCACATACTGCCTGAGAGTTTAGCAGTCATGCATTTGATGATAGGCATTTTAAGGCATTAATGCTGGGCAATTTTCTCTAAATTCTTTTCAGGACAAATCTCCTTATGCTCATAATATCTTAACACCTTCCAAGAACAAAAGCCTTGCATTCTACGACAGCAGTGTTAATGTAGTTTATGTATACCACATTTACGATAACCGTGAGTCGTACGAGATCCCAGGAGAAAACAGATTACACATCTGCTTATTTTGCAAATGCCAGGCAGAGACACGCTGTTGCAGGCAGTTGTGAGCTTACTCTGCCATGCTCCACACCAGCTCAAACATACATTACTGGGGCTTAATACGGCTGTGACTGGAAGCTATTAAGCCTTGCCGAGGGCCAAGATCAACTAGTCCAGGATCACTAACGCCACACTAACATGACTGTATCGGACCGCAGTACAGGGAGAGGGAGCTCCCACCGGCGTGCCAAGGGCACGCATGCCGACATGCCCTGGATCTCTGATCTTGCAAACTGTTCCTCCCAGCACTTACCCCTTGCCCTTGCAAATGCTCTGCCGGCAGACCTGCCTGAAGAGCTGCTGTACAACAGCCACACCGAGATGTGCCTCGCAGCTCAGAAAAGGGCACGAATACATGGCGTGCTCCTGCAAAGGGGGGAGGCGACTCCCAAAGAAGAGATTAGCAAGGGAAAGCCTTCTGTCTCGGAAGTTATTTATGACCACATCCCAAATCTCAGAAATCAACGAGATGTGTGATCCATGAATGAAATTAAAAGAGTAGAGAACCTGAACGCTCGCTAGGGAAGAATTTTTATTCTGACTATTTACCTTCTAAACTTGTTAGCATTTATCTAGTTTCAAACAGCTGTGACCAGTACGGAAAAGGGATCATTGCAAAGACTTAACATTAAGGCTCTTTCAGGGAAATATGGCAAACACAGAAAAGTAATCTCCACCGAAATCAAGGCACTCATCTGCAAAAAAGGAGAACGAACCCTTAAGTAAAGACGTGCCTGTGCCAGTGTTCAAGCCTTCTTTGTAGCATAAGGGAACAAGAAGAATTCCCTTTTTATAATAGTCTGCTGCTTTTTAAAGACTACCGTATTAAGGTAGTGTGTATAATACATGTCTGTCTAAAAAGCGTGCATACAGAAGTAAGGGATTGTGTTTGATTCTATAAAATAAAAGCAGTGATGGATTACATTGCACTCATCAATATCAGCACAATGTAGAGGACTTGAAATCAATTATTTGATTTCTAACAAGATGCAGACAGTTTGTACATGGTTAGTCAGAAGTATTGTACTTTACATAAATGCTTTACAAATGGTGACACAGTAATTACAGTACTGGGAAATGGCTACTATCTATCCGCTCTATCCGCATTTTACAGACTAAATAGAAATTTCATGCATATTGAATACACTTGTGTTAGCTTAATTCATTTCTTCAATATTATTTTATAAGGTAAGAATAACACAAATTCTAAATTGCTACTCAAATGTTACATCTATTTTATCATGAGTTACATTTTTAATAAAATGCAACTTTACTTGAAGCATACATAATGTTTGCATAATCTGTGGAAGAAAATTGTCACTCTAGGAATTTATAATTTGCTTATTTCTTATAAAACCTTCTTTTGATGTATTCTGCAGATTGATGGGGTTTCAGTGTATTTGTACAGATATAAAAATATTTTCTGTGGTTGTGTATTTGCTCCTTTGAGTAGACTTCTTTATAGCTTGCAATATATTTTCATATAGTTTGCAAAAATAAGTTTATGATTTATCCACAGTTTAAGAAATCCATTTCAAATCTTCTTTGATACAACACACTTCCAATTTTTGTTGTGACACAGATTATGCAAATTTGCTTAACAAAGAGTACGCAAACTGATTTTAAAGTAGGAAGTTCAGCTGACAGTACCACGGCTTCTGCATTAAATCAAAAGGATTGTGGTTTTTTAGTCTCACGGATGGACATTGATTACTCAGGTTTTTCTGGATTAATGGGGAGACTCCCACTGGGCATTTCCTGGTGATGCTTGTGGGTATGATACTGAACCACTGTTGTGTCCCCATTAGCGTCATGCACCTGTTTCATTTACTGACAAGCTGTCAAGGATCTGTTGAGATGTCACAGGACCTTGGTATATGATTAAAGTGGGTTTCTTTGATTAAGCTTTTTCCACAGTTCATGATATCCATGTGGAGTTTATGTCAAGTGAGTCAAAGCCTTAAAACAGTCTGGAGACAGTCATTGCTTTCCTACTCAGCTGGGTAGGACTGCACATCCAGCAGATTCACCGGGAACAGGAGAGATTCACTCTCAAACGCTATTTTCAGAGGAATCTCACATGCTGCTCACCGGCGCAGGAATCCTCCCTAAAGGACCTGAGCAGGAAACACTCTGCATTCCACATCCCCAAGCCCATGCGATCAGGATGCCACAGGGAACAACATACACCAGTGAGTGTTTCGAGGTGGGGGGGGGGGGGTGTGTGTGCCTGTGTATGTGTGTTTGAGAGAGAGAGGAGGAGGGAGTTCTTCCATGTACAGCTACTGAATCTGCGGGTGCAGTGACTGGACTTCAATAGGTGAGATTCTTGAAAAGCTGTCTGGTTTTCGTACAGGGCAATGCCACACACATCCTCGCCTGATGGGAAAAACATATCAAGATGGGAGAGCACCAAAGAATTGCTCTGCAACTGCAAGAAAAGCCTCCAAATACAAACGGAATGTGATTCTAAGGCTGGTGACTCAGAGCTTCTGTTGATGCTCAGGGTTTTTCCTCAGCTTTGGAAAAGCAAAACCCAGGCAGCACCTCGCCTGGTTTCATGCTTCAGTTCATAACTTGGAGGGCTGTAACAAAACCCACAAGGACAGTGGTGGTCCCACGCAGACGATGCTGGGGGAGAGCCGTGGCAGGCAGTAGCATCCCTGCCTTCAACCCAAACAAACAGGTTCCTCTAGCAGAACCGAATGGAAACCCGGGAGCAGGAGTGTAGCAGAAAACCCACCCTCAGGGGTAAGGCAAGAAACTTCCAGGAAAAATTCCCCCACTGAAGGTCAGTGGAATGAACACAAATGCAGCAGATATTTACCAGATCACCTGGTACACACGAATGTTTTTCACATTACAGACGCAAAAAAAAAAAAGAAAAAAAAAGTCCCTGTGGCTTTCATAAAAAATGAAGAGGTCCATGAAGAGAGACAGAGAAAAACTAACTTCCAATGAACATGAGTAGTTGGTCACATTCAAAAATAATATTTTTTTTAAATGTGTGAACATAATGTGAATATTTCAATTCCCAGGACTATTCTGCGAGTACTTTTTATGACGAGTGATAAAATGTTCCAGCTTGGCTACAATTGTACTAAACGGTTGTAACGGAATTCTGTACTTCAACTTGAAATGGGTCTGTATGCCAGTTTTGATAGCACGCTTTATTATCAATAGCTGATTTTGAAATGCTGCCATGACCTCTGTAAATTATATAAATCAGGATATGAGAAAAAAACAGCATCACCGTTCTTTAACCTGAAACAATGTCATTTTCTGCGTCTTGGCACAGGCCAGGCTTGTCATTGCAGTTCATCCTGAGCAGTAACTTTGCAGGCAGCCTCTTAGGCACAAGCATCACTACTGCGGGATACCGTCCTGCGCAGCATGGAGGAGGGCAGCAGACTCCAACCCTTCATTTGCTGCCACAAACTCATTAAGTCAATGGCAAAATCCCCAGTGAGGATTACTGGGTTAGAATTAGGCCAAACTCCCCCATGTTGGTTTCTCTGGCCTTTATTCCTTCTGTTGAATTCTATAATATAACGCCTTTAAATCAAGAAGAACTTGGCTTTAAAACTGTAAGTTTTTTTGCAGGTGGCACAATGTTCCAGCTTGAATCTCTATTTTTCCTTTCGTATTAAAACCCCACAAAAATATCCCCTCAAATTAATGTTCTTCCAATTGCATATATTACCAAATGCTTCTGCTTTGGAAAACGATACCTTTTCAATACAAAAACAAGTTTGTCTTTTTTTACAGGATGAAACCGGCATTTCCCCCACCAGCTCTAATGTTTCCATTGTGTAAGAGATTTACCCTGACATAGTTTAGCCCTGGGTGCTGTGCCTCCCCCAGCATGTTCACGTTAGTGCAAACGTTCTTTGTGCTGCCTTTAGTTGTAAAAGCCTACTACACGTGCTGCAGCAGTATACCTATCTGACCAGGCCGTGCCTTTTGTTGTGGTCTAACCCCAGCCAGCAACGCAGCACCACGCAGCCGCTCACTCACTTCCCCCCCGCCCAGTGGGAGGGGGGACTGAACTGGGGAAAAAAAGGTAAAGCTCCTGGGTTGAGATAAGAAAAGTTTCACAGAACAGAAAGGAAGAAACTAACAATGACACTAGTAACAACAATAAAATTGCGTTAATGACAAAAGGCTTGGAATACATAAAACAGGTGAGGCACAATGCAATTGCTCACCACTTGCCAACTGGTGCCCGAGCAGCACTCCTCCTCTGGCCCACTCCCCCCAGTTTATATACTGGGCACGATGTCCCATGATATGGAATACCCCTGTGGCCAGTTTGGGTCAGCTGTCCCGGCTGTGTCCCCTCCCAACTTTCTTGTGCCCCTCCAGC
>JAVKLA010000084.1:18519430-18536892 GCA_034782735.1 Sagittarius serpentarius
GTGTCCCCTCCCAACTTTCTTGTGCCCCTCCAGCCTTCTTGCTGGCTGGGCAGGAGAAGCTGAAAAGCCCTGGACTTGGTCTAAACACGGCTTAGCAACAACTGAAAACCTCAGGGTGTTATCAACATTCTTCTCCTACTAAACCCAAAACACAGCGCTGTACCAGCTACTCAGAAGACAATTAACTCTATCCCAGCCGAAACCAGGACACTTTACAAGCACATGTTCAAAAGATTTTATCTAATCAAATTTTAAATAGGAAAGTACTTGTCTGACTTCACATCAGAAAGCTATTCCTTCCCTACTGCTCCAGATTGGATTACTAGGACTTTGCTACTAAATGGTCAGCAGCAATGTGTCTGAGTCACCAGTCCTAATTTTGGGCTATAAATATCAGATGACAATTTACTACTTGGCAGTTCCAATACTGCAATGGCAAATTCTCTTTAATCTCTTTAATTTGAAAGCAACGGCAAACACTTTTGAAAGGTGAGAATTTCTGAGGTTCTCTGTGCAAGTAATGGCTAAGCCTCGGGCATGCACAATGTGGAATTTCACCCCCTTCATCAGCTGATTTCAACGTACCTACTTTCTAGTGATTCAAAGGGTTTTTCATTGCCCATACTGATCTAGTCCTGCTTATCTTTGTGTATTAACTGCTAATTGCGGACAACAACTCAATGGTAAATGGGCTAAAAACGCGGTTTTGAGAATGTTTAATGATTTTTACAACTAAATTAAATGAAGTTTGAAAGAGCAGTTATTACCCTCATATGCTACCTGGATCATCACTGTTTAGCATTCGTGCTTCATCTGGACTTCAGAAGAGAGTTTATCATCTGCACAGTGCCAGAAATCATACTATCTGCTTATTCAAAAGTAGATATTTGCTCACCAGAATACAGAGGTATTGCTTTCATCTCTTCCAAAACGCTAATTACATTTCTTCTAAACGGCACCAGACAATGGGGTCTCATGCCTTTCTGGGGAATGCTGCTACCCAGGTAGGTCACCTGTGCAAGGTAGGTTTGCTTGTGCAAGTCATATCTAGATCAAGAATGCTGATTCTTTCGGAAAGCATTAAAATAGGAAATGGATTTAAATCTTGCTGAAACAAAGACTAATTTGCAAATCTGTCAGACGTGTTTATTTAGAAGGTGAATAAACTCTAACGTGATACAAGATACCTCAAGAGAGTAAAATTTTTTTAAGATTATCTTAATTTCAAAATATCGTTTAGTCATATTCAAAGTTTGGTTGGTTCCTCATGGTATTTTATTTCAGAAATAATTCAAATTTGGCTTGACAAACTATTATACATTCACAGAAGCACAAGCACAACAGGGTGGTTGAGAGACTGATTAAAGAAGACAGCCTAAAGAATGATGGAAAATCTGTCTAAATCCTGAAAGACAGGAAGGCAAGGACAGAAAACATTTTCTGACTGTGATATTCAGGAACCTGAAATAGGAATAGAGATGTAATTCAGAAAAAGAAAAGCTTCTGATACAACTACACTTGAGGGGTAATTAACTGAGGCAAATGGCGGAAACCAGACTAAAAACGGTGTTAGAAGGGGTGCTGTAAGATCCTGTCTCCAGCTGACTTTTCCACCACTGAGAACTATGACAAAGACTATGAGAACTATGACAAAGTAATCCATAATTTAGAGACTTCACCCCAAACTGGATTCATGCACAGATTCATGCTCCACCCTCCAGCATTTCGTATAGAAACAAATAGGTTTCTACCTTCACTGGTCTGCAAGTTACACCCAGTGCCTGGGTTTGGGGCTAGCAGATGGCATTATAGCCTCCTTGAATCTGCACATCACCCTAAAATGCCTCTGAAATGTGTCAACTGTCCTGTCCATCCTCGAAACTGTTAAATTTCAGTGAAATATTACTTAACTTCTTTCGGGATCAAAGGACATAAATAAACACTCTTAAAATCCAGCAGACAGGAGACACTGTGGGATAAACCAGATGCAAAATCACCTGCTGAGGAATAACGTGCCTAACTTTTGAACTCTTTTCAAGGAAGGCATTTAACTACATGCAAGATCATCAGCTGGTTTAAGTTATTATAAGTGCCTCGGTCTCAGGGCAGCCAGATCTAGCCCTACAAATTCATGATCCTGTTGATTTGTCACAAACTTCAGCCTGCAGTTCTGTTCTTCTTGTAGTAAACTGAGTGCAGAGTGCAGAGCATTTGTACTGTGCTCTTTGTTACTGTAAAACTAAACTGGGCTTTCTTTTAGGGCATTGTTTTGATCCTAAATGTCTCAGTTGAGACATTCTGATGGCATATCTGTTGGCTTCCAGCACAACAGCACTCTTTTAAGGAGTATTATTATACCTTAAAATGGACAATCAAGGAATAGAAAACCTCAAAATGCATACCTGTACTCGAGGCATTTTCCCTGTAAAAGCAAAGACAAAACACCCCCAAGAAACATTGGTTCAAGAGAGCGAGGGAGGGAAAACAAACCAAAGCAATTCTTTTCCTCCTTTAAAAGAACAGCGACTGCTTAGGCTTTCCTCATGAATCATAAAACAAAGGAAGGTGGCAGTAGGGAGAAACAGAAACTGTATTTTCATTTGTCAGTGACTTTTGGTTCTATTTGCACTGCCAAACAGCTATGCTATCTGCCTCTCACTTGTTGTATGCAATGAGAGATGACAGAGGGTTTCTTAAAGCCTTTAAAGTTGCAGTGATTCATAACCTCACCTTAATTAACCTGGAATAATTTACCTCTAGAATAAACCAGGTCCTGGGTTTGCTTTTACTATCTTCCTTCCTTGGGAGAAACCGTGGGTTTTTTTTCCTCCAGATATCCCCATGTGCAAACACGTTGCTTCTCAAAGCTAGAGCTCTGGATACTACTTAAATCCTAAGACAAAGTAGCATGGCAAAAGCTTCAAACCAGTGTGGGGTTTAAAGGGCACAGCGATTCACTGTATTTAGTTCCTCACTCTCCTTCTGCTTTCGCTGGCAAGCAGGCAGGGGCTCAAGAGGAGGAGGAAAGGCACGCAGAGGTGCCACGTGGCACAGGACAGCACAGCACGTGGCGCGGGCACTAACATCACTGTCACTTAGGTGTGACCAGGTAAGCGTTCCCTTGCGTGGATGAAGACTAACCCGCAGGTGAGTGGTCTCCTTAGGCTTGCAGGATTGTTTCGATAACTTACAGCATAATGGCATTAGCATTTTAAACTGAGCTTCCATTAAGTTATACGAGTTATCTATTTTGAAGTAATTTGAAGGACCTTTCATTGTTAACTCCTCTTAATTAATTTTGGCTTTATGGCGTTTTGGGGGCAAATTGCCTTAGCCTTCACATTTATCCTATCACTACTTGGCATGACTGAGATATTACAGCTCTTAAGTGAATTTCTTGTCAGAAGGATCTAAATCAGAGAGCTCATGAGAGTTACTGGAGCAGGATCAGTTTTACTCTCCATTTAGCCTGGCCTCTAAACTCTAGGTGCCAGCCTGATGCTTGCAAATGACTTTCACAGAAGTAGGCCTTACGAGAGTGGGGTCAAAGTATCTACCTGCAGACTGCTCTTGGCCTGAAGCGAGAAGTATGTTCTGCTTCATGTGTTTAGTAAGGCAATTTTTCTTGGAAGCTTGCCTTTCTCCTAGTTTTAGCCATCACATACCAAGTTGCCTCTTTTCATTCACGTTCTCTGTGGTCTGACTATGTTGTTCCTGCTTGGGGCCATTCAGCTTTGTGACATTTTTGTCTAAAAAAAGTCCATTTTATTAAAACGTGAGAAATGCTGGTGAGCCGCAATTCACTGGAAAATCAGATCAAGGAGTTTTCAGTTTAGGGCTGTTTTCAAAACACCATCTCAGAAATACATGTGCACAGCAAGTTGCTCCTGTGGAAAGCAACTAGATAAAACTGCTGACAAAGTTAGTAAAAATTGTTCTGCTGTAATAAGTGCATTCAAAGGACACAGATTACTGGTAATATTTTTAATAGAAAGGTGGTAAAAGCACATTACCCTTCAGTGATCTACAATGCAGTCTCTGATGACTGCTTATACAGAAGTACTGCACAGAGTTAAGCCCCAAATGTCTTTATCTTGATCTCTCCAATGGTTAATTTCCCCTTATGGAACAGCACATTCGAAGGCTTTATACCCTAAGCAACTAAAATGCTTCAACCTTTTGATTTTGTCTAAACGGTGCTAAAATGATCAAAAATGTGCTGTACTTTACATTTCTCTGGTGGAATGGTAAAATTTCATTTCCCCAATTACCTTTTTACCTCTTTGAAGGTACCAAAGACACTACCAAAGTTGTTCAGAGTCACAGAGCTGGCACTCGGTCTGTTATTCCTCTAGCTAGTGTTCTGATTAGCATTAGGAGAAAGTCCTAAAGGGGCCGTGTTTATCTGGTCATGCAGAAATTCATTTATGCAACTTGGCAAAAACTCCTGTCTTGCGTGGATCCAAGCAGGAGAGCTGGTGGTAACTGGGAACTCTCTCACCTCAGGTCTAGGAGTGAAAATCTGAAGGAACTGAAATCCCTTTCCTTTACTCCTCAAACTGCCATGTAAATGCTGAGGTTGAGGAAGGATTAGGAATGATTATACTCTCCTTCTCATATGCATTTCAGTTTAAATTATACTGTGTGAGGAAGGACACTAAAATGACACATAATACCTTATCCCTGTGTTGGTAGATTATAAAATAGATTTAATCAGGGATAGAGAGGTGGGGAAACATCCTTCCTTCCTTCCTTCCTTCCTTCCTTCCTTCCTTCCTTCCTTCCTCCTTCCTTCCTTCTTTCCTTCTTTCTCTTTCTTTCTCTTTCTTTCTTTTTCTTTCTCTCTCTTTCTCTTTCTTTCTTTCTTTCTTTTTCTTTCTTTCTTTTTCTTTCTTTCTTCCCTCCCCCTGCAATGCTCTCTCTTCCTATCCCCTTCTCAGAAGCCCCCTCTCAGCCGTCTTCTGATCCCATTTGCACAGGACAGAGGCTGCAGGAAATGTCACTGTCTCTGTCACCCACAGAAACACGTAGCGAAGTGTGCTCATGAGACAACAGTGTGACAACACCGCAAGTCCAAAGTAACTCATCTCAGGATCAGATCCTATCAAGTTCAGTTAGCACTAGTCAAAATCTGTACTTTTCACCCTGACTATTTAGGTTTATTTTGGTTCTCTTTGCTCCCATGTCTCTTCCAAAACTGCATCTCTACAACAGAAGCCAAAGCCAGAAATTTGCAGCTGTGGAACTACCACCTGCTTCTCCCTACACGTGCTGAAGGCCCTCTGGCAGGGTTTGGTTATGCTCCTGTTGACAGATGCTCATCTCTATCTACCACCCCAAATAACAAATACAAAGCTTTGAAACCACTGAGTTTTCTTAAAAATCAACCTAATATAAGGGCTTAAATTGTTACTGTGCTGTTTTGTGGATAGAATGAGGCAATTTACACTAAGGGCAATAAAGGAATTTATAGGCTCTCTAAAAACGGAGCTAGAGATGAAATGTCTTGTGCAACAAAGGATGCAGAGAAATGGCTATGCAAGGCGGTGGGATGGGGATGAGGCATGATGGAGAGGTTTCTCTAGGCAGGAGGATGGCAGACACTGAAAATGCAGTATTTCTGTGAGCTAGGATCGTCTGTGAGCAAAGTGAAGACGTGTGGCGATGAGAAGCTGATGAGCGTGGCTGACAGCCAGCAGATATTATGATCTCAGAATATTGATGTTTTGTACTAATAATTACAAAATCAGCAGCTGTAGGATTACATATTTGGATAAATACAAGTGTAAGTGCATCCTGTAACATGGTGAATGGAAATGTAGTATGATTAAAATGACAGCTCATACAGTAATATTGATGCCTAGAAAAGACAGACAAGCTGGGAGAATGATAACATAATAAAGGATAAAAGAATCTTGATATTCAAAAAGAAAAAAAACTGATTATGAAAACATTCATGAGCAGTGAGAAAAATACATAACTTTCCATAGCTGTTGAGAGCAGATACAGATCAGACAGAAGACATTAAGAAAAAAGAAAATTTACTTCTCTGCACTTATAAAGGCATTCTGGGGCAAAAAAAAAATCCTTCTTATATGCCCCGAAGAAGAACACTACAACCAGGATAATATCTTCTGATACTCTGTCTAGAGCAGAAAGATGCACTCAGGCTGTGGAGTGTCTAAACAGCCCAGAAGAAAGCCAAGGGTTGAAATCATACCATCTGAATGTGCTAACAAAGTAAATTTGTTATAGGTTCCCACTCGGGCACTGAAATGTGACAATAAGCAGGATATTCAACTGAGAGAGAAGTCTGAAATCAGAAAGTTCTTATTAAAGCTTCATAAAAGAATTAGGAAGAAGTACAGAAGAAAAGTTATTGGGATTAGATAAGCATTTGGCAAAAATCACAGTAATAAAGCACATTTGACACATAGTCATGTTCAAAGTCTGTCTGGGATGTGACAGGATGTGTTTGTTTATTGAATGTTTACTGACAGATATGATTTTAAAGTGTTGTTTAAAGTCTGCTGTGCCTAAGGGTCAGCACTGCTTAGGCACTTCTTGTTACTCCATGGAAACACACTGCTTTGGGGATGGGGACAAAGCAGAAACCCATCTCTGTGTGGAGCAGGCGGCCAGCCAGGGGAAAGGTAAAATCCATGCCTCTGTTTCACAACGTTCTAAAGTTTTAAGGCATGTCAGAAGGAGTGGGGTTAATATATGCCCCATCTGAGGGCTGAGGGTTTTGACCCATATATAGATTATACCCACAGAGGGGTGAATCTGGTGCAAAGACTGCAATTCATGCACGCCAGACATTTTGGCTTTGTCTGTTCTGTTCAGTGGAGGAAGGCTCTGGGTAGGCTAAAATACATTTTCCTTAACCTGTGCTGTTTGTCCGCCTTGCCAGCAAGAGGATAGCTGTAGTCCAGCACTAGCTACATTCCCTCTGACTTTGCACGGTATTGTATCAGGCTCCTCTAGAAAGAAGCTTGGATTAATTTCTGTCTTACACTGGCTATGCAAAACATACAGCTTCACATAAAGTACAGCGATACATGCTAGTGAGCAAGCCCAGGAATACCGGGGTCCTTCCCATCTGCAGACAGGTGTGCATATGGACCCATGCCAAGAGGTGGTGTCAGCACAAGCTGTCGTCAACATAATGCTCCACAACTCCCACAAAGCCTAGAGCTCTACATAGGTGACTTTGGGCTTGTACTAAACCCAGGTCCCTGCCTCGGGTCTAAACATTTCCTCTGAACTTTGTTTAATGGCTAATCACCTGATGATTTCCTTGAATAGAGATCTACTGTTGGTTGTCACTGCTTGGGTGGGGCCTCATTACAACATACAGCTGTGCAGCACAGCTGGGAATGGGAAATCCCCTGCACTAACTTCCTTCCCACTTTTCACTGAACCGACTGAAACGTTCTTCCTTTTCTCTGAACAGAGGAGAGGCAGGACACAATGTGAATCTGTTGCCGTTCCGTCTTTTCATGAATGGCAGGGTGCTGATCCCACTCCTAGTAAGTACTCCTGTGGCCTGATCCTGCAAGGCACTGAGCAATCCCTGCTCTTCTCTACACCACCCCCCACACTTCACAGTCCCGTAAGGGTTTAAGAATAAGCACTCGCATCAGGGGACTCATTCTGTGATCAAAGTTCATGTCAGACTATGCTTACGTGAGCACACAGTGCTAAGAAGGTTCAGACCAAGATGCTGCTTTGCCCTTCTGCCTAGAAACCTGCAGGACTGAAGCAGGACTTCCCTGCCCGTGCTCAAGATTTATATGGCTTGCTTTCCTCTTCTTCAATCTCTCCTAACAAAGCTTTGTTCAAAGATGATTAACAGATGTTGTCATTAAAAAGCTGGTACTTGCCAACAAATAACACATGGGTCTGCTTGAGAAACAGTGCTGTTTCCACAGCTTTCCCCGAGAAGAGATACTTGCGGTAATTGGTAAGGCCTGTGAGAATATGACATTTTAAAGTATCTTCTACCATACATAATTTCCTAAGAGAATACTGGTTTCCTGAGAATTCATTTATCTTGTTCATATGAAATCATTTGGACAAACACACATGATAACAGAACAGGTAATTAAGCCCATTATGATCAAAGGAGTAAGTGGTGATCTTTTTAGATAACGACGAATTTGGCGAGCAAAGACTTATTTGTAACAAAAGTAAACAAAACCCCAGCACTAAATAATAGATAGCTGTGTATCTTAATTGCAGACGTAAAGTAAAATGATTAACTGATATGCAGAAATGATAGTCAAAGCTTAGAAGGTGACAAACAAAAGGACAGGATTTTGCTCTCCATTGCAAGATGAGCTGAAATACACAGACAGCAATCCCCACCAAAAAAACCCTGGGGCTAAAGGATACGTACAATGGACCTGGCTGGAATATACAAGCACAGAACCACTTCTGTATTTACCTACTCGGTACACACTGAAATCTAAAACTCACGAGCCAGACCTTCTGTTAGCAATTTGGAAAAGCAAACTGGGGAGATGGCAACGTACCCTGTCCAGGGGGATCTCTTCATAGTTATGAACAAAAGATGTTTTGAAGATGGTAACCTAGATATTGATGAAACTCCTGGCAATTCATTGTTAATGAAAAGGTAAATTTTTTTTTCTGGGAGGTGGAAAGGAATGAGCATTCAGTAGGTTTTCAGAAACTATCTAAAAGCAATTGGAGCTTTTTGCAATGCTCAGAGCAGGTCTCAACACATAAACTGTAAATACCATTTTCATACAGGTTTCAAATAAATGACAGATATCGTACATTTTTACTACATTCTAAATTCAACCTTTTAGAGGTTGATATTGAAATCCTTTCCTCTCTTTTCTCTTTTCCATGGACCTGTTGTTAAAAGCATGACTGCTCCGCCAAAAGTCTATGTTTTGAAAAGCTTTTATTCCTTCTTTATTCCTTTTGTTCTACTGTATGACCACACACCACAACCTGCACTGATGAGATCGGTGGCACTTTATAGCTGTCATTTATGTCTCACCCAAACCTTCCGCAGTAAGTAAGAATATTCCCACTAACTTCACTAAGCTTCAAATCAGGGTTCTATCTGGGATTTAGCTTTAGCTTCAATTCATGTCTCCATTCACTGTGTACCTCAAGCAAGCAAGGAATAATCAATGTTGTTGTGTTCCACTTCTACAAAACAACGGTCAGATGTACTTGACAGGTTATAAGTTTAGGAAATATAACAAATTCACAGGCTGTACAATTAGAAACACCATCTTACAGACATACAGCAAGAGGAAATTCAACTAATCTGATGTTTATTTCTCTAACATTCTATTAAAGCAAAGAAGCTCTATAATGAGATTACTCCATTTTATCTCTTAATTGTATCCAGATATGCAAAACAGATTTACTGCTAGTGGCTTGTATATAGCACAATATTTTAAAGCTAATTATGAAACAGCATTACTATTGTCACACAAGGAAATACTTATTCTTACTGTTATGAATCAAGACCATTTTCTAAAATTAATTGTAATTACCTTTTTATTTGGATATAAACCCTACTAAATTCTAAACCAGCTAGTTATATAAATACAATTCTTTTAAATCCAGGATGATATCAGCATAAAATATTTTAATTAAATAGATTGCAAAAAAAGGGAAAAAAGAGACATGAAATAGTTTTCCATTATTAAAGCCAGCTGTAAGTCAAGTCTTGAAAATATTCAAGTTTTTATTTTTGAACACCTGAAATCTGCCATTGTCCATGTAAGCATGCACACACATCCTCCCAAAACAGTGTATTAATAGTTTAATTGTTCATTGAAGAGTAGCTAGCACCTGGCTTTTGTTTGTATTATCCCACATAGAGAGGAAAGCATATTAAAGTATTTACCCTCACAAATCCCCAGGGCCCAAAACTTCTAGAAGTCTTTTCATTGCTTATGTATATAATACAATAAACAATAAAAAAAAGGTTAAGCAAAGTTTTAAAATAACACTGTATCAAAGTTCTTCTGTTCAAAAACATTGGTGAGTAGATGATGAAAATCTTTACTTGATCTGTTAGTTGCAATTATTTAATAATTTTAAAAAACACTGCCCCCATGTTATAATACCTCATGTATCTTGATCATACAGCTTGTCAATGCAAATGAAATTTCAGGTATGTATAACCCGGTACCGCCAAGTGAATCTAACATTTTGCACACATTTCAAAATACATGTTTAAACTTGGTTTTCCTGAAAAAATATTCATAATAGGAACCACTGAAGTCTTGACTACAGACTAATCACAGCTTGTTTGCAAGTCTTACTTGAATATGGGATACCTTTTCCCACTCTCCACTTAGTGGCAAAGGGACAAGGAAGAGGCACTTGTTTATTTCAGCCGAGTGAAGCAGCAGTTTAAAACTTACCTGAGTTCCAGCCAGCTTAACGAGCATTATTTTTCAACACCATTATACCTGTATTTCACATACTTGTACATCCAAACTAAATTATATTTACACACACTATGGTAAAATTAAAGAAGTTACATTTTGATGAGCTGAAACGAATCAGAACTTCCAGATAGGATAAACCAGTAATATCAAGTATTTAGAAGGAAACATCTTTCTTCTTATTGACTTACTATAGTAAGGACTTAACCATTTATTAAATTGCCAGTATTTTGGTGGAAGTTAGATTCTGATGCTCATTCTACATTTGATGACATATTATCCAAGTAATTTCATGCATATCTGAGACTATCAAGAAATTTAGTTAACCAGCAGCTCACCACTAGAAAAAAAACCAGTATTTCATGTGTTTTTTCAAGAACGTGTACTTTCAGCCAACTCTGTTTGGATCATCCTTCAGTATCATTATGCAACCAATAAATATTTACATTAACACTTGGCACAGTCTGTAAGGACATTAATTTTCTATTTTTTTTAAGAGCCCACATGATCTAGGAAGGCTCTTCCAGTATTTCTGTGATCTATATTTCATTGCAGATACTACTGACTCTAATCATAGAATCATGGTTTGGGTTGGCAGGGACCTTAAAGATCATCTAGTTCCAACCCCCTTGCCATGGGCAGGGACACCTTCCACTAGACCAGGTTGCTCAAAGCCCCATCCAGCCGGGCCTTGAACACTTCCAGGGATGGGGCATCCACAGCCTCTCTGGGCAACCTGTGCCAGTGCCTCACCACCCTCACAGTGAAGAACTTCTTCCTTACATCTCATCTAAATCTACCCTCTTTCAGTTTAAAGCCACTACCTCTTGTCCTGTCACTACATACCCTTGTAAAAAGTCCCTCTCCGGCTTTCTTGTAGGCCTCCTTTAGGTACTGGAAGGCAGCTTTAAGGTCTCCCGAGAGCAAATTTAAGTCTTCTATCTGCACGCCAAGTATTAAATTATATTGGGTTACTGTCTGTATCATTCTATTTTTACTGCAGCTCTTCACAGATTAAAATTTGAATCCTTTGAATTTAGTAGGATTTTGACAGTAATTAAAGCAGTGCAAGTCTTAGCTCTGTCCACCTAATTGTGACATTTGTGAATTTTTAAGCTCTGTATGTGCCTATAGAAACTGTATTTACCTGCTGTGTGAATCCTGTCACCAGATCCTTGACAGCCATCCTCATCATCACAATCCCCGCTTGACTCCATCTCTTCACTTCTTCCACCCCCACTGCCAGCATCTCGGGAAGCCCACCTTTCCAGTTTTAATTTTGCCTTCTCAGCATCCAGCTAAAATAGAAGAAGCAAAAAAACCAACAATGGTCAGAATATTTACACAGTTCCTACCTCTGGTGACCAAGCTGGGTTTATAAACAACAAGCACTTTCTAATTCACTTTCAAGAACTGCTCCTCAAGTTGGAGTATTTTTCTGGCAGTGACATCCAAATATTTTGGAATAACACATTACACCGTCAAATTTTCTCCACCGCAGATGACGAGGGGCACTTATCACCAAACTTTTAATTGAAAACACCAAATCTACCAATATCATCACAGGGAGCTCTGGTCCTGCAGCTTTTCCTCTTGCAAACCACAGTTTGGAGATCACTGGTTAATGATGGTAAAATCTGCCAGCTGTCCAAGTACTTATTTTGGGTTATTTACAATCAAAGATCACAAGACACTTGACAATCTTTGAAGAGTTGAGGGTATTTCCTACTTTTCATTATGGGCTTGGTCACTTGGAAACCTTGGCCCCTAGATATGATTTTTAAGATGGTGTCGTTTAAGATGCCTGTACCAACTGCAAGTCGTTCATTAAATTTAACTTGAAATAGATTTCTTGGACTGAGTATAGAATAAGAAAGCCTTTTCTAAAATAAATCTAAATGTATCGTACTAGGTCACATGTGCTATAATGACATATTTACTCCCCAAACTCATCTCTTTGACCTTTAGATAGCTTTGCTTCTCTCACCATGAACAGTTGCCTACTATTAGTGCTGCGAGAATAAATGATTTTTCAGTTGGTCGTTCCAGAAAAAGAAAAATACCATTTCATTTTCAGTGACTCTAAACCCAGCCTATCCAGGGAACCACAAGAGCAGCACTATTTGGGAAGAAATGAACTAACTGGCTTAGACTAATACATTCTGTTATAAGGCATTCGTCAAGGAAAGATGATTCAGGAGAAACTTGAACCTGTCTCCCACACCTGAGAGGAGCACCTACTCGCTGAGCTACATGGCACCTCTCCTGTCGGAGCTGTGACATTTTTGTACAACATTTCAGAACCACGACGCTCCACGTTCCTCAGTGGCCACCCTCCTCACCAGCTTGTATTTGTTGTTGCTACTGCAAAGGATGCTTCAGGGTATTAGAGAAGGTGGGACAGCTTCTGCAGAGGAAAGCCCCACAGCTCAGCTTCCCCTACAGCCCAGTGATAGGGAAATACCCTGACTCAGAGTGGATTTTTTCACAACCTGGCTAAGTTGCCCTGGTTACTATCGAGTTTCCATTCCCCCACACCTATCACCCCCATTTTGTGAGTGACTACCAATTTCTTGTCTGAATCTTGTTGGAAAATTACATTGGGGGGTGTTGGTTTTGGTTTTAAGTGATGGAAAGAGTCATTCCAATATTTCTGATCACTTTCTTCACATAGCGGAAACTCAACCTACAATGCGTATGAACATTGTTTTGAAAGGCAGCAGCTTGTTTGTCTCTTTTTCAGTTATGAAAACCTTGTTCATGTTAGCTCTGCTCGTATGGCATGACAAGGTACGATTAGGACCTGTTATTCTAGTTATGTGGAAATATTTTAACCAAACAGAAAGACTTCGTAATGCTTCTCAAAGTCAGTCAGATTCTGGATCTATCCAATACCCTTCATCACAAGTATCTTCCCCGCAAAGTATTCCAGATCCATTTCAGGCTTTGTGATCTGCTTTATCCCAGGGGACTGTGATTATTCTTGGTACTGAGCAAAATGTATTTTGAAATGTAGCTGCTTTGAAGATTCAAACACATTTCACACTAAAAAGGAGGTGGGCTGGGAGCTGGGGGAGGAACTGGAGCACAGGGCTAATACAGCCGTATTAACTGGGTTGAAAGGATGATGACGGATGCAGCAATTTCTCTGTAGTGGGAAGCTTTGTGTGATAGTCTCCTTTTTCTTCAGATACTGTGAACTGCCATCCTCCACTCTGGGGCTGACAAATGCTTGGATCTGTGCAGCAGAGAGCCTGTTCTACAGAACAACAGATGCCAACTTCTATATGGCAGAATTCAGGAAATTTTTCACCCTTTCACTGAAAAGATCTCTTTGCTCATTCTGAAGACACAAATAACTTCACACTGCAGTGGGAAGATCAGTAAGTGGGAGGAGAGGGTATGGAGTCTAGTGGGGAAGCGCGTTAAACACTCTCTAATTGTTATTGCATGACTGTTTTTTATAAACAAGTTGCTTAATGTTGAGCCTTGTTATTCACAGGCATAAAGACTGATGTCATGGCAATACAAAACAACATTTTGTTAAACAACTGGAAAAATTTGCCTATGAGGGAGAAAGATAAGTCAGTTCTTTCACAGATTTATTGTGACCTGACCATATTAGAGAAGACTCATTCATTCTTAGTTATAATCCTTCAGAATGAAAAGAAATGGCTAAGTGGTGAAAAGAAGGGACACAAAATTTAATAAAGGCTTTTAATGATTATTTGCCAGTCAAAGCAGAAATGTTTACTGCCTGTTAAGGTACGTCTTTCCAGAAATTTTATTTCATTCAGCGCCCATGGCTCAATCCTCACCTCTGCTCAAAACAAGTAAATACTTGAACCAACTGTGTACCACCTTCTTGAACAAAGACCAAGAAACAAGCTCAGCTTTTCAACATGGTGCACTGCAGCATTTTACAGACTTTTGCGTTCTTAGTGTCTTCACTACAAAAAGAGATGAGCTGTAGCCCAGATCTGCATCTCCTGCCCATATTAATGAAGGTGTACCCAGCTCTTTCTTGGCTTGCCAGTAGAGAGGGCCATCAAATTACACAGAACCCTAATATCGAAGTTCAACGTTACCATTTAAAGTCAACTCAGGTGCGACCTACCAACCCTTTTCACCTTGTATACCCTTTCCCAACCTCTTCCAATGACTTTTCTGTCGCTACTATTCACCTACACCAATGGACCAGAGCCCAACTTTGTGCAGAGATAATGGTTTATCTATAAATAAACCCATTCCAGGAGATGAAATAGTGTAGCCACTTTAGTGAGGAGCTCCACTCACACCGAGCAGCCCTCTTGCGAAGGCAATGTCACCACTGCATGCTGACTCGTGATCTAGCAACCTTCTCTTTTCCAAATTTTGAAGGAACACTTGTCCCTTGGCTACCGCCACGACTTCAGTGAGATCACTGTTTTAGTGCGATAGCAAAGCATACGCCAGCATTTCTCCATCTCCTTTTTTCATAGCATCATAGTAACCCTTCTCAAAGACCTGAGACTGCACTGAAATAGCACAGACTGCATCAAGATGGACCAGGATGGTGGAGCTTTAGAAGATCATAAACCTTTTCAACATAAACCTTCACTTTTTATTAAGCTCTGCTAGGTCCAGAAGATGGGTGTGGACAGGGAATGCTTGTAATGCTTTCTGGCTAGGGGACCAGGAGGTTTCCAACGGAGGAGCTGGATGTCATATGAAGGTTCAAGGCAGCTTCAGAGGCAGCCCTGATCTGTTAAAAAGCCTGAACAATTCTCCTAGCTGCTGCCACCAATCACTAAAACTTTCTGCGTCCCCACAGATGGCTGTAGAGAGAATCACAGCCCCTTGCCCATATTTAACACTGGAGATCAGACTGGAGTCAGTCACGGCATTTCTATTATTGCTTAAAACCCACTCTTAAACAAACCTTATTTTGCTGACTTCTGCTCCGCCTGCCGGTGCATAATGCCATCCAGCCATCTCTGGCAAGTCTGCACAATAGTTCCAGCCTGGGAGTGCAGTGTTTTGATGCTGAGAATTGATGCTTTGGTTAAACAATTGCAATCGATTTCAGGCTGGGCACTGGAGCTTGTACCTTTACCTTCACAAAACAGAAGATATCTGCTGCCTAAGATTCCAGAAACTACTGGAATCTAAACAGCTTAAACATCAAATCTTCCAAGTTTTTGCCACATCTTTTATTTTTAATCATGAAAAGGTTATATAAACAGATTGATAATATTTGTACAACCCAACTGAAAACTGACTCAAATGAAGAATTTTCCCAACTGCAACAGGCTTTGGATCAGGTTCATAAACGTCGAAAAGGTTTTTGAGAAACTACACAGTCTTTCTGTGGGAAAGCTTTAGTATCTGTATCTGGTTCAGCTGAAAGGTAAAAATCACATATTACTATTCAGCTCTGAGTCAGATACAGATGAGTATCCTCATGCATTTTTATTCCAGCAAAGGTGCCAACCTTAGGTGACATTAAAAGAAAAAAAGTTCTGCTGACATATGGTTTTACAGAGAAGAAAAAAGTCATATGAGAATGGTTGCTGTCTTTCTCCCCTATTAATACTTGATGATGTAGCACATGCATTCCCAGTTACATAAAAGAGTCCTTCAGACTTCTGAGGCTTCAAAGAGTATGTGACACACAACCCCTGAGCTTTCTACAATCAGTCTAACCATAATTCTCACTCTGACCACAGGTGTGCTGGAATATAAATTTATCCTCATAGTTTTTCATGAAGGCATGTCCCAGTTGAATACTTCCACACATTAATTAAGTAATAACTGTTTAGCTCTGCGAAAACTATTCAATAAAAGTGCCAATTTCAATCCATTTTATTGATTAGTCTGTTTTCTGAGGGGTCATACATGCATGTATATCTGAGGGGATGTCTCCAAACTGTAGGATAATAAACTCATTTAATCAGAAAATAATTTTTTAAATTATATTTTGCACCACAGTTTCAGACTTTTCAGGTCAGTGAACACAACGAAAATCTATGAGAATACACTTTTTGAATAAAGCCATTTAAAAGTTGTGTGCTTGGAATATTCAGAGACAAATCCATACAATAATTGTTTCCTGAGGGATTTGTTAATTAGTTTTCTATATGACAGATTTCAGTGTGAATGCTTTTCCTCTCTGAAAAGACAGCTTTGAGGTGAAATCTGACTTCTGTCCACTCATCATGTGAGCATACACTTGCTGGTGTTTTCACAGTGATCAAAAAATGGCTGATTATATCCTGTGTTTAGAAACTGTAAGCTAAGCATGATCTTTTCCCGAGGTACTTACAAGTAGTTGCCTTTTAAAAAGTGCTTTAGTGACATAAACATGATTTGCAGAGACAAAGCCTTTTGTCAGCTTATGCACAAATAACATACAAAGCCTGATCTTGAAAAAAGTCATAAATGACTCAATCCTTCCATTCATTTTTTTTCAAAAATAAAAAATCCTTTCTAAACCATTATTAGGTCAGAAATGACAACTGAAAAAGACAATGCGCCTTTGTTTTTAGCCTATTATATACATTTTTTTGTTAGGGACTGACATATTGCTTTAGGCATAAAGCTGCATTTTACTGTTGCCTTGTGACTGAGCAGATGTTCTGTCATTTCACAAAACAACAGCAACATAACAAATTTTAGACATAACTGCCATATATACGCTTATTCCAAGTGGGCCCTCTCCTTTGAGATAACATTTATGGTTAATTTTCCTCCAAATATGCTTTTAGCTCCTTTTTAAAAGCGTTTGGCAGTTGCTTTTGCTGCTTCTTTTCAAGTTTATCTAGCATTCATATATTACAGCGTAAATAAGGAAAATGAACTTATTTGTCTTCAATTTTGTCAGACATTTTCTTTGTTTTGTTCTTGCTTTATCTCTATTTCACAGAAATGCACAAAGGCCTGATGTATTACCTCCTAGTTTCTTCAGGCTGAAAGAGTTGGGGTTGTTCAGCCTGGAGAAGAGAAGGCTCCGGGGAGACCTTATTGTGGCCTTCCAGTACC